>OX632361.1:3387846-3397799 GCA_951751655.1 Ophion costatus | reverse complement strand
TCACGTAAAGATACTGCATAATTTTAGTTAAGCCTCGGTTGGAAATTCGCATGTTTAATTTCGGAAATTTCAGTTATGGATCTCTAATGAGTACTCATTCGAAATAATCACGCCCCGAATGTATATTATTTATAGATATATATAGATTTTATACTCTATTCAATTAAGATGTATGTGGATGCCAAACAGGCCCAGCCGCAGAACATTTCTTTTGGTTTGAGAAACAAATTCACAAAAAAGTGCTGAGCATTCATAATGATCACTCCAAATTAGCTTAGAATCATTTTTCCGTGTTCATATTTTTATGGGAGGAGTGTCTTTAGCACCGGAAATCCGATTTTCATTCGACTTTCACCCCCACAAGAGGGTGGGTTCCGGAAGTTGAAAATTGTAGCCAATTTTTTGTGGCTCTCCTTAGGCACTAGGAACATACGTCGCCAAGAAAAATATTGAGAATGTCTTTAGCGTCGGAGATACGATGCTTTCCAACGTTCACCCCTTGATAAGGGTGGATTCTGGAAGTTTGAAACCGTTGCCAATTTTTTTGTGCCTTTCCTTAGGCATCAAATAATTATAGCGCAAAGAAAGAAATTGAGAATGTCTGTACTGTTCGAGAAATTAATTTTTTTCACTATCAACCCCTCAATAAGGATGGATACTGGCCCACCAAATTTTCTTAAACGTTTTGTAGGGCCTCTACAGATATTCTAGAGTTAAAATGAACACGAAAAAACATAATTAAACATTAAAAAATAAATAAAATTTCGTTAGAATACACCGACGCAAACTTCAGGCGCATAATATTATATAAGCTGAGCTAGGATGTTTTGTGTAGAACTAAGGCTGATATAAAAGTTTTAGTACAGGCTTAATACAATCTTGGGGCATCGGCGATCATGTTCCATCTTCAGTAATGAGAGGCAAACAACCGATGTTATACACTAAGCGCAACAATTAAGGGATCACTATTTTTTCGACGAAAAATAGCCCTTTTTCAAACCGCTGTAACTCGGTGAAAAATGGTCGGAGAAAAAATGAAAAAAAAGCATTTTGTAGTGTAAACCCTCGACTTTGATAATCTGATTGTAAATAATTTTTTTCGTTTCGTTTAAATAAAGAAATTCGTTGTTAAACAAAATAAAACATAAAATCAAAAAATTTGCTCGAGTTTGACAAGGTACACGGGGAACAGAATTTTTTTTTTCGAAAATCTGTTTCGACCATTCGAAAGCTTGTATCTTTCCCAACAATTTGGTTTTTTTTCAATTTCTGTGCGATTTTTTTTAGCCAAGTTATCGCAGCTTTACGAAAAAATGCATTTTTCAACTTTGACCGGTCATAACTCTGGTCCAAATCATCGCACAGCATCCAAACCGGCATCGTTGGAAAGCTTGGCTTTCCCCCTACAAAACTGTTTATTTTTCGTATTTTTCAGAAGCCATTTTCAACATTGTAAAACTGATTGTTTAAAAGTGTGTAAAATGCCCATTTTTACACTTTTTTGTTTATCATGTTATAACATTACAACAAATGCAGAGGCACCAAAGGTTTCTGCGTTTTTTCTTAGTTCAGGGTATGTAGAAATACTCAACTAAATAGCAGATCGCTGCCTTTATTCTTTATTCGGGTTGCAACCCCGTTCTTTTGGAGAAAATCGAGATCCGTCAATTTTCACGAAAATCGAGGTTTCTCAGGTATCAGCGCGGGGTGAAATTTCTCGAAAAAAAAAATCAGAAAATTACGAAATTTGGTATTCAAGGGTTTTCGAGGTTGCTGATTGCGAATCTGGGATAAAAAATGGAAAAATTCAAAATGGCGGATCCAAAATGGCGGATCAATAGCAAAAATTCTTGCAATCGGGTGAAACTCGATGTTTGGGGGTTTTCGAGGTCATTCATTACGGATCTGAGGTTTAAATTGAGGATAATTGAGGATAAGTAGCTGACAAAACAAAAATATTGTAGGTACCTTTGCAATAACGTATGTGTACGTCTGTTGTACGACCTCTGCTTTCTTCACACTTTAAGACTAGTAGTTGACAATCAATGTTTGTGTCAATTCGAGTGACGAGACAAATTTCATAGTTATTCCCCAAAGTACGGGGAAAAAACTCAAGTTCAAAATAAAAAACAAAATTAACAGATCACATATGGCGAACCGAAATGCAGAAATTAAATGAAATCGCATGGAACTCGGTAATCTGCGGGTTTTGAGGGATCGTTAATTACGAATCTCAGGTCGAAGAAATAAAAAAAAAACGACGGGTCCAATATGGCGAACCGAAATGCAAAGTTTGATTCAATTCGAATTTGCGATCCTCAATTTAAATCTCAGATCCGTAATGAATGACCTCGAAAACCCCCAAACATCGAGTTTCGCCCGATTGCAAGAATTTTTCCATTTGATCCGCCATTTTGAATTTTTCCATTTTTTATCCCAGATTCGCAATCAGCAACCTCGAAAACCCTTGAATACCAAATTTCGTAATTTTCTGATTTTTTTTTTTCGACAAATTTCACCCCGCGCTGATACCTGACAAACCTCGATTTTCGTGAAAATTGACGGATCTCGATTTTCTCCAAAAGAACGGGGTTGCAACCCGAATAAAGAATAAAGGCAGCGATCTGCTATTTAGTTGAGTATTTCTACATACCCTGAACTAAGAAAAAACGCAGAAACCTTTGGTGCCTCTGCATTTGTTGTAATGTTATAACATGATAAACAAAAAAGTGTAAAAATGGGCATTTTACACACTTTTAAACCATCAGTTTTACAATGTTGAAAACGGCTTCTGAAAAATACGAAAAATAAACAGTTTTGTAGGGGGAAAGCCAAGTTTTCCAACGATGCCGGTTTGGATGTTGTGCGATGATTTGGACCAGAGTTATGACCGGTCAAAGTTGAAAAATGCATTTTTTCGTAAAGCTGCGATAACTTGGCTAAAAAAAATCGCACAGAAATTGAAAAAAAAACCAAATTGATGGGAAAGATACAAGCTTTCGAATGGTCGAAACAGATTTTCGAAAAAAAAATTTCGGTTCCCCGTGTACCTTGTCAAACTCGAGCAAATTTTTTGATTTTATGTTTTGTTTTGTTTAACAACGAATTTCTTTCTTTAAACGAAACGAAAACATTTTTTTATAATCAGATTATCAAAGTCGAAGGCTTACACTACAAAATGCTTTTTTTAATTTTTTTTCCGACCATTTTTCACCGGGTTACAGCGGTTTGAAAAAGGGCTATTTTTCGTCGAAAAAATAGTGATCCCTTAATTGTTGCGCTTAGCGTATTTAACTTCTTTTCAATACTGACGGAAATGGTCCCCTACACTGCGCAAAAACCTTGGAGCATGTGCATTCCAAACCTTGCCACGCAGATTTTTTTCTAATGTATGTTCCTAGTGAGGAGAGCCTGCGTCTTTGTTCGAGTTCGAAATTCGACATTCATCTACTTTATAACGGGTCATAACTAGATTGCAGCGGATCGTCAACGTAATCGCGGAGCCCGTTGCAGCGAATAGTGAGTATGTGTGGCAGAAACGCCATCCAAACGTGTGAGGGTCTACAGAATGCAGTTTTGGAAGGCTGACATTTCGTGAGAAAGTTGGAGAGTAGCGACGTGTTCGAGAATACCGTGGACGCCAACAGTAACTAATATTGGCAAGAAAGTCCCATTGAACATATCTAGTCAAAATTCCCATAGGTGTCCACTACACAACGAGACTCTTGTGATTTCTACAATATTGATAATGATAATAACAATAATATCGCCCTGCCCATATGAATAACCTAAAAACCCATTACTTCGTTCTCTAAATCTTTTACAAGAATAACTCTAACGGCTTGAATTTCAACAAAGTATTCAGTTCAAAACAATTCTGGAAAGGCTTTTCGATATCTCCCAGAAGTGACATTTACTTTGGCAGCAAGTAAACAAAAAAGCATAGAGAAATCTCACATTTACGAAACGCACAACGATTCTAAATTAACATATTCGGAATAGAGCCGGCGGGTGGCTTAAATTGTACTAAATGCAAATTTTGCTGCATTCGAGTAGTGATCGTTCACCTGATTTTATTCTTTCAGTAACAATAACCTCACGGACCATATCTATGTACATATTCTAAGTTATAAGTGGCTTAGAGATGGAACAGCTTAACTAGCAACGATTGAGCGCTTCAATGAGGCGGGTGTTAAGGCTTTTGCATTTATCATGTTTTATATACAAATTATTACGGAACAAGAACAGTATGAAACATTTATACGGAAATACGCGCTTTTTCTGCGCTCTCGTCCGTTTATTTAACAGCTCCAAACATACATAACGCGCCACCCTGTGTCTACCCGGAAAAAGAGCCCCCGGTGCTCGGTTGAAAGATAAATAAATAAATTCGTTGGAAAATAAAGGAAAAGAACGTTTGGCTGGACTCATAGCCGGGCAGTGAAAAGAAGAACGAGCGCGTGGGAGAAAGAGAAACGAAAACGAGAAAAATGCAACGAAAAGTCGCTGGATAATGTTTATCTCGTTGCGCACAATTCAAAGTTTTTACTGTTGTTGTCGTGGTTTTTTTGCATTTGGTGTTTTTTTTTCTTCGTGTGAATGAACGTTAAATCCTATGCTTACCACTCTCGTTATATCCGTGACCAAGGCCTATATATTTGTTCACGTTAGCCGCGAATTTCCTTGTTTGAGATACTTTCCTTGTTTCCATTGGCCTCGAGTGTTTCAAAACAAAGTTGTGTATACCGAGAATAACTCAACAAAAAAAGCCATGAAGCGCGTTGCTCATGCGAATATGATTTTTCTTTCGCATCGTCAATCTTTGATCATTGTTCAGTGGAAAAACACCAAAGCGTGAAACGTTGTTTTTGCGCGTTCACTTCAGAATTTGGTGCGTTTGTGTGGCGTAAAAAGTATCAAAATAACTGGTCGTTATTGCAATCGCGGGAGATTGGGGAAAAAACAAGCCACATTATTTCGGGAGGAACGGATTTTGATATGGTCCGATTAAAAAAAAAACGATGAAAAACGTCGTCTGCTCGGGTTGCTCCACTTGCGCAGCAGCGGGAAAAAGCACCTCTTCTCGAACAGTGGGAAGGAGACTCAAGAAAGCCGTCCCTAAAGGATTGAAGGCTCGAAAGACGCCGTGAATGTCTGAAGAAAACGCTAGAAAGCACGCTTCTTTCCTGCACTGAACGAGCTATGGACCGAACAAATATCAACATCATCCCGAAGAACATCCCGTGAAAGAAATTAGGAGGGCAGCCATAAAAAAGGGCCCTGTGAGGGTTTGAATATGGATTCCCTACTAGGGCTTTCCCCAACACAATCGGACTAGGCCCCGACAGGAAAATAACAGGGTTTACGCCCTAACCTGATACCTATTTTAAGTTCAAATAATATTTAAATATTTTATATTGTAATACGGACTTATATCGAGAAAAAAGGAAGCGCATGTTTAGATAAATAAATGCTCCGCCAATGACTATCAGTACTTATTATAGATTCTATTTTTAAGGCTTTCACGGCCATTATTATTATCACATAAATGAAGCTTCTGGGTGGATGATTCGCTAAGTTTCAACGTACTGCGAATGTTTCGCAAACATTACAACTTGCAGCATTACGAGTACCTACCTAAGGTACGATCGCATATAAGATAATATCAGAGCCCCTAACGCTGATGACGTATCAGAGCTCTCAGCGCTGACGAGCAACATCGGCAATGCCCTGAAACTCATCATCGCTATGACCCAATCTAACCCAACGTGGCATGACTCGCGATAAAATTCTCGAAGAAAAACATACATACAAATTAGATCAGTATCAAGATTGGCCTACGTTACTTTTACATTATCGAATTACATTATCGAATTGGCTTAACGGTTTCGCGATCGTGCACCATAAAAATTGCAAATTGTTCCGTCGTGTGGTCTAATTTTGCATGGGATTTATAAGCACAGGACAATTCGACGAGCTTTGCAGTGAGGCTTTGAGGCGTTTACTAAAGCACCGTTGACTATTCAACGGTGCTTTTGGTGAAAGAGAGGTTTGGTAAGTCACGCACAGAGTCACACAGTGCGCGATTTTCTCGCAAAAGTCACATTCGGAACGTGCAGTGCGGTATGGAGAAGTGCGGTTGTATCCTAAGTAGGCGCAGTAAATGATGGGACGAAAATGCCGAATTACACGATAGTCCCTTTTGCCTGAATAATTCTAACCGCTGGTCCATTCGTTTATGCCGTCAATTTGTTCGCGTTTGGATTCAGCGGATCGTGCTTATTCGTTGGTCGATTTCCCAATACTGTAGGCATAATAAGTAACAAGCATTGTGGCCATTACTAAACGGACAGACTAGTTCAGTAAAACGAAACACAATTATACAAAATTGTATGGGATGTCCGCGGTTAATTCGAGCAACAAGTGATCCTAGGGTTTTCAGATTGCGTGTAACCGATTTGTATTTTTATCAACGTCGGTGCCACATGCATTCCTTGATTCTGTTACATTTGTCTGCCAACTAATCTTTATTATTAACAGATTTTTCGGCAGGCATGGCATCTTTATTCAATGAAATAGGATAAAACATTGTACGTTATATAATGTAAAATGAGGCATACAATTAAATATTTATAAAAAAATGCTCAGGACATATATCTAAGAAATTATAGATTTATTATATAATCATTATATATTATTATTATATAATAATAAATAATAAAGTAATATAGCATGTGATGTACTATGTATAGAGCATTACTAATGATATAGAAATAATGAATAAGCAAATTGAATAATAAAGCAAAGTCGTTCACTGATTTTCGATAAAATGCCCTCCACCCACATGCAGTCGTATTCGTGCATTCATGGGGTTTGTGTTGCATGGCATTATACCTATGGTAATGTTGCATTGAATGTAGGCGAATTTTCCGTGTCTCTGCTGTAATTGTGCCGGATGACGAGGGACTAGATTTCAATATTCGGTATCTTAAGTACGTTTATCACCCTGAACCCCGAATATAGTTATTTTTAAAGTATCATCGAATGATGTTGAATCTTCGAATGTGAGATTAATATTGAGGCTGAAAAGTATATGAAAAATGTAATAATAATGCTTATACATATGATAAAACTAGAAAGGCTGCGTTATGTGTAATTTTTTCATTTTAAAGACATTTTTTTAAATAGATATTTTACATTAACGGAGGCATGTGGAAATATCGTATTTAAAAAATAATCGTCTGTACATTCAGCCGCTTATAACTGAAGAACAAAACAATCCCTTTCAACAGTTTTTCACAGAAACATAGCTCAGAGTTTAGGATAGAACATTGGTTCGACAGCCCCATGCGGACAATTAATTATCATTACAATAAATAGGTTAAACAAATGAAAGCGAAAGTTGAACAACCAAACCGCGATATCTTCTAACTATACTCAACGAAACAACGAAATTAATCGATTAATGAATAAACAAAATGTAACTAAAATATCACAATTAAATAAATCCACAGGAAACTACTAGCAAAAACCAAACAGATAACAAGGCGCGCTTTGTCTGTAAATAATATATAAAGCGATAACAAATTTTGCAAATTTTTTTATTTATTGAAATATTGGCAGGCCTCGCACTTTATATTTATGCAATATCATTAGTGAATTATCAAGTCACAATAGCATACGGTATATACCAAAAAGACTATAAACTACTCAAAAAAGTTACGCCATCAAAAAATGTTCTAAAAATTTGCACTGTTTTCCAAGGGGCTGTAACTCACTGAAAAATAATTGTGGTACAACGAAAAAAACCATTTGAAGTTCGAAGTTTCTAGTTTGTGGTTTTTTTCATACAACAATTTCCGGCTGACAATTCAGCTGTCGAAAGCGAGATAATTGAATTCAGTGACGGACGCAAACGCGATCACTCTGAGTTTTATTTTGAAAAAAAATAATGTAAATATCGCATTGTCCATCTATAATATTCAACACACGCGCTTATGCAGCAAGTACACTCACCCACACACGCAGTGTGTGCGTGTGTGTGTGTATTCGAGAGAGAGAGAGAGAGTATATGGCGTACCATTTTTAAAACAAAACACGCGGCTGACTTAAAAACACATCTCAGTAAAGGGTCAGAAGATCTTGAAAGGCTATGCCTAGCAAGAACAAGTAAGAATAACGCTCTACGGGTCCAGGTACACGAAAAGAGAAGGATAGTGGGTAAGAATTTCACAGACTGGGGCAATGCGAATCCTTGCTAGTGCCGCATGCCCGAGTTGAAATATTGGCAGGCTGGCCTGACATTTGATCCGGGCCTAATCATGCTGTAATACGAAGGCCTTACTTACGGTGCGCCTTGATTTGCCTGATTCGGCTGGTTTGAGGCCATAGTCAGGCAACCTAATTTTTAATAAAGTAATAATAAATAAAATCTCTTTTCAGGCGGCAACTGGACTTACTGCTTACGTCAATTCGACTGGTCCCGCTAGCTTTACGCAATCATCAAGTAGCTGCACCTATATCACGGTCTTATATACAGGTATGGAAACGACCACGATATGGTAGGTACGCTTGGCCGATCCACTTTTTTAAAACATTCGTTGACCCCTTGCCTTTATTGTCGTTGCGGAATTTTTAGAATTTGTTTACAGGTGTGGGAGTTTATATCTGGTATCTAGAATTATTGAGTGTTCATATGATTAGATAGAAAAGTAGCCAGCGCGTTGTCTCCATAAGGCACCTCATAAATGAGACGTTATTCGAAATCGCAATTTTTCGTTAAAAATTCAGTAACTTGGCGTGAAATTGTGCCAGTATACGGAGATATATTTTTACTTGATTATAAACGAAAATGAGTTAATTGTTAAGCATTCGAGTTCGTGAAAGAAATAGATTACGAGCATGAGATGACACACGGGCCGAGGTTATCGTTAACATGACAACACGGGTAATAATAAGTAGCAAGGGGGGAGGGTGAGATCACAGAAGGCGGTGGGTGAGGGTACCCTCCAATAGCACCGACGCGACGCATGTGACTGAGAGCGGAATGAAAAGTCGATCTCGCAACCAGTGCCGGATTTTATTTATACTTTTCTTAAGTATCGGCCATTTGAGTTTGTGCCGCCCCTGCTCGTTTGATCACTTGTATTTACTTAAGCCTTTTTAGGTGTGTTTAAAATCCGCCGTCCCCTAAAGCCTGTCGCCCCTAGGCGGCTGCTACCCACGTAGAAATGCCAATGCTCAGCCGTTAGTGGACAATCGGCTGAGACTTTGCCCAGTACTGGATGCCAAGTGTCGGCATTATAGACTAGCCTAAGCGTCAGCATGTCGATGGTACAGAACAGGATCAACGCTAGGTCAATGCCACAGCCAGCGTTGGGGAAAGGCAAAAATTGGACCGACAGCCAATCGCATGCACGAACAGAGAAGAAAGAGAGCCTTTTATTGGCTGTCGTTAGCTATGCCGAAAACGCTCGCCACCAAGTTACAGAATTTCGCTACTATACATGGGCGTACATCTAGGTTCATGCAGCCAGGTTGTGCAGAGTTTTTAGTATTGGAACAAGGAAGATATTTTCGTGTTGTTTTAAACGACCAAGTGAAAAAAGCATTTGTGTGATTGATAATTACAAATATACAAACTACTTGACAGCTCAATATTCACGATGAGTGTTTTCGGAATCGGGATTATCAATAGCCAATACTATGTTTAATTTGTTTTCTTAAATTCAGTCGTAAAATTCACCTTGAGATATAACGTGATAAAATGTTTTTCTTTTTTGTAAAGCAATATCCTATTTTTGAAAAATATGATTGTCGTGATATAAAAATATAAACCTTATAATTTTACCTACATTTGTGATAATCTCTGACGGAGACTCTTCAAGGACAAAAACTAACCTATAATTTGCTATCTTTTTCGTTCCTTTGGTGTTTATACCACATCACAATGG
>OX632361.1:3355346-3382846 GCA_951751655.1 Ophion costatus | reverse complement strand
CTTCTCGTGGATTGGCACTTTTACTAGAATTGTACAAATCTCCAGACTTTTGGGCATACGATAGGCCTAACATCATGACTGCAAAAGATGCAACGATATTGAAATAATTTAATAAAAAAATAGCTCGTAAAATGGCAAACTTTACCCCACCACGGAACTACAGCGTGCAAGACAGGCGAGCCTAACTTCAAAACTACGTTTGTATCGTAGATATCTGTAATACTTTTCATTTGAAATATGGGCTGATAGATTCTTTGCATATATACTGATAATATCACGTGTTATATATCCTAATATGGAAAATAAATAAAAAGATATAACTTCGATAAGTTATCGTTGCTGTTGGCTAGACAATTATTTTTGTTCCCTGGGCTTTCATTTATCTGGATAGTCTGTCTGTGATAATATGAATTCTCTGTTTTGCTTCGTTTTTTTATCCATTTTCCACCAGTGACATACCTACTTCTTCGCAATGTCACTACATTATTTTCTTTCCTACTGTTTCGTCCCCAATATCTCTAAACGTAGATATAATAATAATAATATACCACGGTTGATGCTCAACATCATGATTGGCTATATATGCGAACAAGAGATAGCAAGTTCTGCGCTACCACAAACGTATCCAAATATGGATACAGAAAGTGGATTGTGCGATTACACTATCAATTGTGAACAAAAACTTGGGCTGTCGAGTAAAGTAACATTATTTATTACTGTTCGGGGATGCGAATATATTATTATTTTCAATATTTTTTATCGGGCCGTTGTTGAAGATAATTTATGTCTAGTAAAATTGAATGTATCCGACCGTCCAACAAAAAAAGAGCAGAATTCTAATCTATACTGTAAATTTGCAAACATCTGTAGTACATGCATGGTGCCGTACTCTCCCCTACATGGAATATCTCATGCGAAATTCAAAACTAGTAAAGTGGGATTGAGATCGAAACGATAATTTTTTGGTCAACTTGATTAGTAAAAACCTGTATGTATACAAATAGCAATGGATTGTATGATATGCGCTTGTGAATTATACCACATCCAGCGAGATATCAGACAGCTAATGGGACCAAACTACGTCCATATGATGCATCCGCAGCGGGAAATAATTAGAAGCCCAGTCCATTCTATAGAACTGACGAATGTACGCGCATCTCGTTTGTGGGATAAGCCGTGCATTGATATTTGCAAATATTGATTCAAATCGTTCGAATCCGCACGGCCTAATGAGATTACGAATCGCGCGTAGTAGATACATTTCCCAGTTATCGGCAATTGGTCCGTATATATAAATATATTTCACTTGGTTGTTCGTCCACGAAGGAAACAACGACTCGCATGTTTTACGTACGTCATCATTTTTATGGCATGTGCAGCCATGAATATCCGTTTGGAAACTGGTTTCAATGGTATTTCACGACATTTTGCGATATACGGGGCCAATGTCGACTATTCAGAGTTTTGCATAGAATTTTTTGGTACGGCAGATACATATGCGGGTGAGTTTCCAGCCAAAGATATCTATACTTAGCTACTTTTCGTATCGGGTAAATAAAAGTTACTCGATACTGCTGTAGGGAGTATGCAGGATGCTTTTATCGTTACTTTGATACACACGTATTGCAATGTCACTACAATTGCATACAACTGCAGCATGCATCGAATTTTACCAAGCAGTGAAACTAGTACATTTGTATCGAATACCAAAATAAATTTCTGTACACGGTACATTTACGAATAATGAAAAATCCGCTATCCGATCTTTTCAAGTGCCCAAATTGACTTTTTATCATTTCTAAGTCACTACTCAGCGGGATAAAAATTTGAAAGAGGCAACCCCACTATGGTATCCCATTTTCATGTATTATTCGTTACTACTCAATTAATTATATGAGGATATTATTCAAAAACAATAAAAATTAACGAAGATCTGAATGAACGAAAATCTACAGTATACAGGTCTGTAAAAGATTTTCCTTTCAACGGCGGATCGATATCTCTAGCATAGTTTATTTGATTTTGTGAAAAAATCTGATATTTTCTTAATCCACAGAAATGTAGTTTTAAGCGTAGTGTTAACGAAATATTTGCCACTGCATACGGGAGAGCTACGGACGAAGTTGGGAGGTCCCTTATCGCCTAGACCTAGACAAAGACCAGAATAAGGGACCGACTGTTGCTTGGCTGCACGTCATCATCGGACGAGATGACGACGTGCAAGAGTTGAGACATTTGAAGACCAGATCTTGACAACGACAGAAGCATTTCCTCCAAAGGCTCACCTCATGAGCATAAATATTAAATAGTTCGCCGAACAGTTACTCGGACATTATTGTATCTAACTTCCATACTACGTCTTTGACATACCTTACGCTCCATGCGAAATAAATATTGTTAAAAATCTTCATACGATAAGTCAGAAGTGGGATACACTCGCGCTTTTCAACATCGCGTGTCATACAGAATATTCAGTGACACTTTAGTGCCTGTTATAAGCAATTCACCCTATTGGTGAAAAGAAACTTTCGGTTGGCTATCGCTAAAATGGGTCGCAGTAAATCTGGTGAAACGGGCAACAGACGGGATCGGACGAAGTCCAAACGGACGAGTCCAAAGAGACGAGGAACGCTCAACGGACAAAGGGGCGTCAGGGAAATGTGGCTTGAAGCAATCTCACGGAAGTCCAGAGAAGCCAATGAGGGCTAAGAAAATGAACTCGGATTCAGAAAGCAGTGTAACAGCTGCGGAATCTACTGCGGGTGATACACAATTTGCCCAAATTACGATGGTATTACCAGTCATCGTACAAATGAACACTGAAAGGTAAGGCAGTAATTTCATAACCGAGAAATTCTTACCCGAAGACCATCCATCGAGAAAAATTTGTTAGCGATGGATTCGTTGGACTAATTAAATATAAGTAATGTATTGCATTGATGGGATGTAAGACCAAACTTTACTTGGTGGTGTGCCAGCTTCGAAGCAACGCAAAAGTCTGGTATAACGAATTGCATGAGCCGCAGCTATCGTGGCTGGTGCTGTGCAGGGTTTTGTAAAACAATTTCCGAACGAACTCAGTTTTGGTGAATAAGTCAAAAAAGCAATTTTACATAAAAGTAAAACTGGTTTAAATCCTCAAACGTATTGCTTCAAAAAGGTAGAAAAACTTAACATGCTTAAGCTCGAATTGTCAGAAGATACGCGGTTGATTTTGTGGCACACGGAATACTTGATGACGGAATCCGCACTACGGCCTTAGCAGCTCGTTGTAAAACCCTTCACGAATCAAACGATTCCTTGAGTATTTTCCGGAAACAAGATAATTAGTCGCGCCCGGTGCATCAGAAATTTCGGAAATCCTTGAGGGAAAGGAAAATACTTGCTATCAGTGTGGCAAGATGGTCCATAAAATGTACAGATCTCCCGAAAAGAAAAATATCCGAGCAATAAAAGGAAGCGAGAACCAAAGATCGAACGAAAAAAAGGATAGTAGGCCCATGTGCGTATTCCGTAACAGGGCCAGTCACACAGAGAGCCAGTGCTGCAGTAGACACGGAAAGAAGGGGGGGGGGGGCAAAGACCCAATGACTAACCCGTTCCAAAGGTACTTTGGAAGTCCGCGAAGTAAATAAACTAAAGTGCGTAGACCATTTGAAACGAACCGTATAAATAATATCGAAAACTAATGTATCATCGATCTAGGGAGTGATTCTTCGATAATATGTGAACGCGATGCAAGGGCACTTGGGTTGAAATTGCTTTAAACGAACGAGATCTCGTCGGCCTTCAATCAGGCGTTAGTGGCGCCGATAGCCCGCGCTGAAACTCAACTTCCGATCGATGATTTAGCTTTCGAGATGGAGATTATAGTCCCAGACGAGCAGCCCTCGAGAAAAATTATTAGGCGCCATATCCTTGCTAACCCAAGAGTAAATGCGATTGTGGATGCGTCAGGAATAAGGCTCGTGAAAGAGAGCTCCTGCGACTAATCGGTGGGGTGCATGGAGATTAGTTATGTCGAATGCGTAAAAGAGCAATAAACTAAAACGACGTTTAATGCCCAACGGCAGACCTCAAGGTCATAAATAACTAGGTGCACTTTAAAACGAATACCGCTTAGATATTGCTTTAAGCACGAAGGGAATTGGGCAAGGTCAACGGTACAATAACAAAAGTTAGATTACTAGATGAAAAACCAGTGCATTATCGACCGCGAAGATTATCCAATGCAGAACGTGAAGAGGTCAAAAGGATTATTGAGGAATTGAAGGGAAACGGTATTATTCGGGAAAGTAAGTGGTGGTCAGGAAAGCCAAATGTCGACGAAATATTTGTCGCTGCATACGGGAGAGCTGCGGACGAAGTTGGACGGTCCCTTATCGCCTAGACCTAGACAAAGACCAGAACGAGGGACCGACTGTTGCTTGGCTGCACGTCATCCTCGGACGAGATAACGACGTGCAAGAGCGGACGCATTCGAAGGCCAGATCTCGACAACGACGGATGCATTTCCTCCAAAGGCTCACCTCATGGGCATAAATATAAAATAGTTTGCCGAACAGTTATTCGGACATTATTGTATTTAACTTTCATACTACGTCTTCTACATACCCTACGCTTCGTGCGAAATAAATATTGTTAAAAATCTTCTTATGACAGTATGAAAAATGAATGGTTCCCAAAATGGGAAGTTAAAAAACTTCGCTTCATAAACTTTTTCACTTGGACCTTGAACTTGGGACCTTGGAAAATAGTAATTTAGAAAGACGGCTTGCTTGCCATGTGTCACATCGACCGAGCGGTCACCAGTTCAAGAGAGATGACTGATTTACAGATTCCCAGTGTTCTCCTAAATGGTTGATTTTCTGGAAAAAAGAAAAGAAACACCTTCTACTCTGTTGAACAACGAAGAACGACTTTTCCTTTGTTTGCTCGAAATGAAGTCCATCTGAGAGAGAATTTGGCAGTAGGATTTTTACGGACTGAATGCGTGAGCCACGTCCTTAACGCCATGTGTTACATGCCGGAAAATTTCGACGCGGCCTCCCGTCACGGTGGTAGTGCAGAGCTCGTATTTTTTAGAAATAAGTTGCCGCTTACTACCGCCCGACGGCCCAGTGCACGTTTTCTATAGGCCCTCGATGCCAGGGGGTACGTCGAAGCGTTGAGACCCGATAGTCGACGGTAGCTGCGCGTGTGTATTCGTTACGCCCGCTGGCCTCCTCAAGTAACCGACGTGCTTCAGCTGCAGTTTTTTTTAGGATGAAGCAGAAAAGCAATGCTTCCCGCAAATGCTGTTTATTTGGCACGAACTTTGACATTTTCGAGGCTAGAAAAAAGGTCGTTGTGTTGCGACATTTGATTATATTACGACTGGGTATTCTTAACAGATGTCCAAGCTATAAAGACACCCAATTTCAGACCTGTATGCCGACTACATGTGTCGCCAGCGCCATCCATGTGTGAAACCCGGGAACTTAGTTGCGCACCTAGTACACCTAGTCTTAGGCGACCGTGGTACGCCTCTATGCATGTAATGGAACGAAGCATGAATCGTGAATCTGCTTTGCCGGCTGAGTCAAACAATAATGGTTGCCCGAGCATTGCTCTCGCGAAAAAGCGATGCAAATAATTGATAATTATATGCATGAACGTTTCACATATATAAGTATATATATTGTGTTGTGATTTTGTTTAAACTCACTGTCACAAAGCACTCCCCAAACAGCTACCGATCAATTTCATTCCCGTACGGTCTGATATCTCCGATTCGCCTCGGCTACAGTCAAGATTACGCGCTACCGATAACGCGATTTCGATTTCGTTGGGTTTTGATGGGGTTTCAGGCGCGCTTATCCGCTGTGCACCAAGGGATGATATCTTAGGCGATCTTTATAAGCTACCGCCGGAATATTTCTCGATGAGTTACCGATAGCGTATACTTTCTCTATAAAAGAACGGTAAAATATTGCGATTTTAAATTGTTTAAATTGAGAGGCTTCGGTACTGCTTAAGACGGAATGACACCCGACGCGAAACTTCGATGCGGCCCCGGCTTCCGACCGGTAGGGCAGAACTCAATCGAGCTTCTGCGCCCCACCGACGGATGTCACCGCGCGCGTTCGTCGCCGCGCGCGCGGAGACATTGCGTCTCGCCTTCCACGGGCCTCGACACGCTACGCAACGCATGTGTGCGTGCGTGTCGGTGCACGTCTACACCACGGTGTGGAGAGACGTTATTGGCGCTACCACGGGCTTCGATGCGCGTCGCTGCAGACCACGAGGCGAGCGCCGCGCGCGGAATTCTCGTGAACTGAGCACGTCGAAGTTCGGGCGACATTTGCTCGCAATTATCAACAATTACACGACAAATCTAGATTACCACTTTTCTCCTAAGATATGCAACGAAGTGCAGCGATTGAGAGCTCAAATTGTTCGTTTTTTATGTGGCTACGCCGTCTAGCTTTTCTCTAAGTCGTGACATTAGCCAAACATCTGATTTTTCATCTTTTCGGTCTCGAGTTCCGCATGATAAGCCAGTCTACGTTTTTTTCTCAAATTCAAAAAATTTGAGGGGCTGGAAGCTGTTCGTCTATCTATTTGACGTCGTTTGGCAAAGTTTCGACGGGATCTGAAGAGCCGTTTCAGGGATTTTTGGGTATCTATAATTCTGTTCTACCATACCGACCGCGATGAGGTGTCATTCCGTCTTAAGTTTATTTGTTGATATAAATGCTGCTCAACAAGCAATATGTATATTCTCGATGCCGTTTATTCTCGATGAATTTAATTTCGGCCGAATTCTCAAGCGAATGCGTTCGCTGAAGACTCACTCGCTAAAAGAGTGGTGAAATTGATTGTTTAAACAATTAACAATTCGACCTTTTTTCTTTCCGTCAACTTTTGTGTTGGCGAGGTTTTACGAGAATCCAATTCTCTAGCAATGGCATTCACTAGAGACTCGTTCTACAGAAGAGCGGTGATAATTTGTGATTTAAAACTGCTTAAGCGGAGGTACCCGAGTAAACGGCGAGAAAAACAGATAACCTTCGGGAATTTTTATTTAAAAAACTAACGTTTCGATTGGATCCGGATTTTTTAAATTGGAAAATATGTACATTGAGGTATGTTTAGGAATTTTTGAAAATAAATTCGTTGACTGGAAGCGCCGTTGTTGTGGTCAGCGCCAGACGTGTTGTTTGTTGACATGGCTTGTGGTGTGAAGGATTCCGGGCAGTCGGTTGATCTGAAATATCAAAATGCAACAGATTCTCGAAATATAATATACAAAGGAGTTCGCCTCGTAGGATTTTTTTTTCAATTTTCATTTTTGACGGAATTGCGACCGTTTTAATTTAACATTCGTTTTTCGTTCGCAATTTCCGAAGATTTTGGTTGCATAAAAAAGCAATGGTTCCATCAAATGAAAAACCCCGACGTGGCGAACGAGAAAAACTATCGAAGAATACTGAAACCAAATTTGGACAAAATTGGACAGGCTGTTTTCGAGATACATCTGGCACCGATTTTGAAAACTATGTTTCGAGATAATCGCGTTTGAAAAGTGCGTAAAGAAATTACGCGCTCGGCCGTTGGGCCGCTGTATGATCTTTCGGTAAATTCTCCGTATAATTTTGGCGATTGCGGAATTTCAACATGAAATGTTCACACAATATTCTTCGTATTTCGAACATTAAAAAAAGAAGTTAAAAACGATTTTTCAAAAAGTGTACTTCAATGCGGTTTCGAAATTTGATAGCACAATTACTCGCAGGATAGAGATACTTTTTACTTTACCGTTAATCAGCAATCCGATGACCATACATTGGTCCTTCCGAAGTACTCGCTGTTTCGTCAGCTGCAATTTTCGATTGTCTGCGCTGAATTATCCCTTCACGGGTTGCGTTTCGAGTTTGAATTTCAGCCTTCGCAATGTGGGCCGCATCCTCGGATTGCCTGTCAGCATTTCTCCCGACTTGAATTCCCAATTCGCATGTGGCAATATTGGCAGCAATGTTGAAAATATTTGAACCGTTGTGGAATATTTTGCGGACCTATTCTTCAAATGACGTTGTTGAAGCTTTCATTTGCGTTCGGCGTAAATCCGCCGACGCAGCGTTGTAGTAAATCATCAGAACTTAGGTCCCTAAATATTGGTTCGATGGCTTTAGCAACATCCGAATATAGAGCGGGCTCATGGTGATAGTCCTTTAATGTTTTGGTAGTCTTTGCTTGGTGCCAAGAACACCAGGAGTCACTTGCTGGTGGACACCGGTCATGCTGTGGCTTATCATCCATTGAAATCATGTGGAAAAACGTGGTCATGTTAGCTTTTTTCATGTTTTTCGGCAGAATCACTATTGCGTCTGATCGTAAGGCCATAACAAATCGTGAGCTTATCTATCAATTTGCCCGTTAATTTTCCCTTTCCTCCCAATACTTTCATATTCTTTTTACAGTTCCTGAGTCTGGTGCCCATTCGTTTTTGAGTATGTCCTACGTACTCTTTTTTTTATTATTCTTGTATCCCCGTAAGGTGCGCCTTGTATCGACTATGTTCTTATACATTTTCGAGTCTCCGTCGCCTCCGTAGTTTGTGTACTTCATATTGGGCCGTTCTGTTGCTTCAGTCGTCCTTTCCTTCTCTTCTTGCGCACTCGAGATACAAATCATTTCACGTACTGATTCTGACGCAGTTAGATTATTCTTCACACTTATATCATACGTGCATTGTACAACCGGTTGAGCTAAATCCATCAGCCCACAAAATCTTTGCATACCTCTCAGACCAATTCCAACCATCCCCATAGCGAAAATAAATCTCGTATTTATTTCGTACGCGTTTGAAACATATGAGCAGGAGGATGCCCTTCGGGCCTCACAGGATGGCCATTCTATTTTTATTTTGAAACCAAGGCCACGAGTGGACGTTTTCGTGACGGTAATTGTCTGTCCGCAGTCTTTACATTTCATGTGTTCACTGATAAACGAAAAAACAGTCACAACATTCAGCAAAACGTATTCGATATCGTGTTTTACACTCGGTTCTAAATCGATTGATTTCCGATTTTTTTGGGCAGAAGCACTCACTTTACGGTCATCTATTTCACATTCACGGTGATTCAACGAACGTTTTTTTTTGGAGGATTATCCTTACAGATCTTGAACGTCTCTTTATCCGTTTTGGAGATTTTATTTCACTGGTCTTTATGGTTCATTTTATCGATTTCACTAACGATGCACAGAATAGAAAATACTGTTCACTCCTGCAGGATAAACGATAGACTGTCGCTTCGAAGCAACCCCAGGCCCCCGGAGTTATCCTATCCCTGTATACCTGCTCGCTATAACAAGAGGCCCCAGCGCGATAGCTGCAGACCCAACCGACCGCGCGCTCGACGTTCTGTCAGCTTTCGCAGAATAACCCACAACTACTTCAATATTGCGAATTTTGACATGAAATTTATACACAATATTCTTTGAACTACAAGCTACAAGAAAAAAAAATCGATTTTTTGAAAATGTTACACAAGTACCTCCCCGTAAACAAACACGCTTGACTCGATTAATTTTTTCAACGACGGCCACCTCATTACGTCTCAAGTTTCTAGCAAATGGCATTGCTAGAAACTCGTCCGTAGAAGGGTGGTTACAGTATAGCTTTTTTTTTATTTATTTAAACAAATAAGCTTGAGGAGTATTTGGGTTCGAAATGCCGTTTATCGTCACTGAATTCGTTTTCGGCAGAATTCTCGAGCGGACGAGATAGTTGGAGACATCCTGTTTGAAAGAGTGTTAGCATTTTACTATTTATGTTTATTCTTTAAACAAACTTGTTCACGATTCATTCTCTTCGTTAGTTTTTATCTTCGGGAGGTTCTACGAGGATCGAATTCTCTAGCAATGAAAATCGCCACAGACTCGGTCTATAAACGAACGGTGACAAGTTGTGATTGTAAATTGTTTAAATAAATAGTCTTGAGTGGATTAGTTTTTTCGGCCACAGCCATTGGCGAAAATCTGATTACAGTCGAAGTTTTCAGCAAACGGCATTGCTAGAGATTCGGCCGAAGAAGAGCGGTGACATTTTACAATTCAGTAAAATTATAAGCAATTGATCCCGGCTGTATTTATTTCCTTACCGACGCCGACCATAGGCCGCTCAAATTTCCACCGAATTCTCTAGCGACCTCGGTTGCTAGAAACTCGCTCCCCGAAAGAGCGGTGACGTTTTAGAATTAATTGTTATTATTTAAACAACTGGACTAGAGCTCTCCTTATCTCACCAGTGACGCATATCGTCATTCAATTCAATGTCGAACTGAACGCGCATGCGCATCGTTTACGCAACGCTGCAGTGGCAATCCAAATTGTTACTTGCCATCTGAAATTCCGTTCTATCATCAAAGTGTCTTAAAGTATATTGGCTAACCCCGTACTTCACGGCCGATAGAGTGATACAATTATTAAAATGTTTATTTTTTATTCCAAACAAAGTTAAGTTTGAATTTGCACTTTAGCATTAAACTAGTCACTTTTAACATTATTGAGCTACTTCTCACCCATAGAGGCTGATCTTTGCACAGATTGACACTTGCGAAGGCTGGGTAGACAACTACCCCTTCACAATCACTGGGTTATGCCCAGCATAACCAGCATAACCACACTTATATATAAATATATATAACACGAATAAATACATGCATAAATTAAACAAATTCAATCTGTTTGCAGAATAAACTTATTTCACATCCGTCTCAGAATTACTAGAATTCGGGGAAAAAACACACTTCGAGTTCCCAGATCACGCGCCGATCAACGCTGCAGTGTACACTGTTGTCATTCCGTTACAGATGGTTGGGCCCAAGTTCGGTGTGGAATAAAATTACCACTTTTCTTAAGTCGATATCTCCGAAACTAAAAGCTCAAAGTTTGTCATTTAAAAAAAAAATCAATCCCCCAATAGTACTGCGTACACGTGTGTTTTTATTTTGAAATCCTAAGATCCGTTTAGAACCTATATCGAGAAATGCGAGCAAACTCCTATCGGTTTACGTGTTAGGATTAGGGATTGCATACAAAAATACCCATATTCAAATTCAATTATCTCATGAACTAAACGGTGAAACGAATTGAATTTTTGGGCATCAGTCCACGAAGGTCATATCTACACCATACTTAGATTTCAGCCAATTCCTAAGATTTGACAAAAACTACAGAACTACCTTAAACGATCACGTGCACCAATTTTTTTTATTAATCTAGTTAGTGGTCCCGCGGGGTAAGAGAAACTATTTTTTTTTCTTCAAATCGGGCAAATCGCACTGAAAGACGTTGTCCGTCTATTTATTTGACATCGACCGTGCAAATTTCGTGATATTCTTTAGAGCCTTTTTCGAGAACACTGTGCACCTGTAATTGTGTTGTTTTACCGGCCGAATGGTGTGACATATGGCCGTAACGCTGACCATTGCAATTGCAAATATTCTCGATCAAAAAGTTTTAGATTGGACAAGTAGTGTTCGAGTTATCGACAACATCATTTTGGAAAACGTAGTTTCGAGGAACGACTTTATCTGAGTGATTATGATTGAAACTTGGTGCACGTGTTTTGTTCGTAAGACAAAATCGAATTGACTTCTGTCACGTGGGGAAGGGACGTGGGCATATATTTTTTTGATTCCCTCTTTTTTTGCCTACGATAAGCGCAATAGCACGGGATGAGGGTAAAAAGGGGTAGTGCTTGGAATGAGTTGAAATTAGGAAATCATGCAGTGATTTGGTATCGAGAAATAATCCGACAAATTTGTACAAACTTAACTAAAGGTTTATTACAAATAAGTGATTGGATTAATAAAGTTACTTATACAAAAAAATTGACAATAAAAATAACTGTGAAGTCGGGGGAACAATCGGATTAACATAAAATGAAATTTGTAGCTTACATTGGTCGCTATGTTCGTGGGTGTATCCGTGTGCAGGTACTCTCGCTCGCAAGGATATCGGTGTCGCTCGCAGATAAGGGCCTAGTCGACGGACGCCACGCTTAGCGTTCGGTAAGCGGTCACCAGCACCAGACTTTTGGGGTGCTGAGAGTATTTATATATATACGCGTAGTAAACAGCACTCGAACTACCTTACGCACTCGAGGCCGCGAGAGTTGACTAAACGTTTATACGACACTTCGGTCAAAACCCGAAGATGTATAATATTCGAAACTCTATGATACCGGTACTACACTTCGAATTCTGTCAGAACAAGATTAAGAAGTGAAGTTAATTCGATGGATGATTTTGCGAGACTACGATCTGATTGCAACAGAATCGGTTGGAAGACTGATCTGAACGCGATGGAAAATGTCGGAAGACTGTTCTCCACGAGTGGTGATGGAACACACCTCTACGAACGATGATGGAACACACCCTGATGATTTTCTTCTTCCAGGATGTAGGAAAAATTGGGATGCTGAGGTGGTGGGAGAAGAAAACTCTGAAAAAGTGCACTTTTGGTGGTGCATTCTTTTTGGATTGGTGGAAAAGGCATTAAATATAGGTCTCTTCGGTTGATTGGTCGAAAATAGAGAGTGGGAGCAGGACGTAGGCTCGTCGCTCCATTTCCAGGAATTGGAGCTGCGCTTCTTTATCTGGAGCGCGGAAAAATACAGAGAGGAAAAAGGGCCTTGTCGGCGGGAAGAACGCACACTCGAGGTGGGGCTTGTTGACCGAGGCTCGCGAGTCCACGAGGGAAATATCAACGCAGTTTTATGACCGGGTCAACTTCCTGGATCGGAGGACTTTCTTCTAGCGAGTGTATATTTTAAGAGTTTGGACATTTTTCTCTCTTGGCTGGTCGTTAGAATTCGGTATCGTTGCGTCGATATATATTTACGTCTCTACGAATATAATCACGCATTTCGTGCGTGTCGCTTCACGTGTTCGTCATCCTCGTAATCCGAAGGTTTCCTTTGTGTATTTTTGGTCTTAAGGACATGCTGCGATGCACTCGGACTCTGTTCGGATTACAACGAGACTGTTTGAAATTTTCTCGCTTGTATATTTGTTCTCGATATCGTTAAGACCGCTACTCTTTCGCGTGGGAAGGTAAGCGAAACGCTTGGTTATATTAATATCGATAGGCTACATTTCCGCCGTGGTAGCCCTAATTCTAAAGAAAAATATTCAGATCCGTCGAAAAATAAGAATGCCGCTATCGTGCGTATTAGGCTTAAAAATACATTGTATGCAATTGGTCGCGACGTGACACTTCCTAAATTCTAACAATGCCAGGTGCATGAGGCTTCTCCCCCATTGTCGTTGTCATTCTTGCAAGTTTTGAATTTTTGATTGCCACCAATGTCAGCGCGGCTTTTGGTGGTGCAGACTCGGCTCGAACACCGCTCTAATATTTTGAATGATAACTGTGTGCCCTCGTTGAAAACTATCATTAAAAAATACAAAGTACTTTTGACGACGATCGCCAATCTTTTCAATTTGTATTATCACTTTGTATTGCAAATAATACACAATGCAAAACAAACAATTTTACAAAATATAGCGTTGTAGTGTAGAGCAACAACGTAAGCGCTGTGGTCAACGCTGTTGGCAACTGAATACAGAATGGACATTCAACTGACGAACTTCATACAATGTGAACCTTTAGACGATTGCAGCAAGACTTTTGGTGTATTACAAATCAATTGAAATACCGTTTCGAGTAACATTTCACTACACGATACACTTTTATCGAATAGCGAGGAGAAAATGAATACTTGCTACAAATGTAGTGAATAGCAGTCTCTATCATTGTGCAGCGCGGAAACCATGGAAATATGGATAATTCATACATCAGTATTGAACAGCGAGTAGAATACGATATTGAATTTGGGCTTCCTATCGCAGACTCCTTCATAAAGTACGAATAATTCAGTGGCTACTATGAATCCTCGAAACGATTCGATTGGAAAATGACCTCGCGGTCTCAAACACGTGTTGATGTTCACTCAACGAATCCATATAAATCCAAATTTTCGGTTACCATTTATTTTTAAGTATCGTCACTCAAAACGTGACCAATGCAAGTGAAGAATTATAAAAGTTGAAGTTTGAATCGATTCGATATTGAATTGAATAACCTTATTTGTTTCCTTCGGGTAGGAGGTGAACTTTGCATGCTCATAAAAATCGATTAGGCGGTTTGCTACGAATTATTGTAGCCGTATTGCGGGTGTCCACGTTGATCAATCATTTCGGGGAAAACGACGAAATGCGTATTCTATCACCAAGCAACGGTATCGGTTATTAATGATTGATCGTCGTGAGCGCATCGAGAATTCACATTGCTACGTATGATGACACATTTGCCGTTTATTTGCGGAGCATATGTATAATTGAATGTCAACGGACTTCAACAGACTTCTATGCCAAGTCTCAAACAGCCAATCGTTGCCAGCGCTAAAAATGTCGCATTGAACCGATGTTAATGAATTTAGGCGAACAACGAGATTATGAAAGAAAAACTGTATGGTCAACGTTTTGCGTTCGTGTGCGAACCGTGTTAATTGAGCTGCCATTGAAGCAGTAGAGGGCTCAACATACATGACTTTCCATACGAAAGGATATAACTTAGGCCCTTTTTTTACCCGAATGACAAATATGTATACGCAGTCGCACACGTATTTGAGACTAGTGATAGTTCGAATATAAACCCGTTATGTTGGATAATCGACGAGCATTGGTTATATACGGAGCCTGTACAGCATGAACAAAATTTATCGGCTCTGCGTAAAGCATATTACCACGCTCCGTTTGCGAGAGTCGACGGTACCGCGGGGCTAAAGAGGCACGGGGGAGCAAGAGGGCAACGGCGAATATAATTGATCGACGGTTACCGACGTCCAGCTGCTCCGGATTATCTCTTATGGTTCTTTCAACGATTCGAACCAAAAGGGAACAAGTGAATTATCGGGATGGCCATTAACGAAACCGTTTCTGTTTCCCCACGATAGAGAATCTCTGGGGTTGCAAAAAAAGGTGAACGTGACCGCGCGTGCAAATTCTCAAATATGACGAAGCGGTTTTCGTTCGCCCACGGCCAGCCGGTCACCAGAGCAATCCCGTGCCTGCCGCGAGCATGATTTATAGCTGATGGTTTTTTCCCCGTTAGCTCTACCTCAAGCGCCTATACCGTCTGATATTAAGATAGCTTGATATTTTGTCTGGAAATAATAACTTCAACCATCGACTTGGTTTTGATTCGTCGTAACAACAGAAAACAAAACTATAAGCGCCATTTGGTGTGCAAAATGCTCGCACGTATATAGCTCGTGTTTTTTACCCCTTAAACTTGCTAGTACGAAGAAAAAAAATCTATGAATTCGTAAAGAGCGAGGATGCAGAGGATGCGAAAAATCTAGATTAAAAAAATACATACTCAACTAGTTTCGCTGCATTTAATTGTGTTTAGGTAAAAAATGTTCATTTGCGTTTTTGTACATCGAAAGCTGAACAAGTTTGTAATTTTTTATTTAGTTACCCCAAATTGTCCCTGTCCATTAGATGGCATCTTTGTGTGTGAAGAATAGAAACGTAAAAAATTTAGTGGAATGTTGTATAATTAACGAGAAAGAGCTGATTACAAAACTCGAAATATAAGATATCGGGTGTACTCTCTTTGCTTCTTTGTTAAGTGATGAAACTATATGTTATTTGTTTAAAGTTATGACACCTAATTTATTAAGCTGGAAAACAGCCAAATTGTTTCCAAAATCACAAGAACGATTTTTATTTTATTTTAGGGCAGTTAATATAAATTTTATAATTTTTCAGTTTACATTTTGAGATTTAAAATTTGATAGTGTCGCGCTCGGGGTACAAATTATTTGGGGTGCAGCCGGCAACGGCTATATTTACAACTATAGCCAACATTGCCGTTATAGTTTATGGTTCGCAATGTAGCTATAGCTAGAGTTGTTTTCGAATGCAACCGTATTTCAATATTCGTTGAGAAAGAAAGATGCAATTACGTTTAAGTGTAACATGGTGTTGTGTCATGAAAGCTTAAGTCACATTTAGTCATTTGATAAACTATTTTTGATTGGAATGCAAGAGTAGAATCTAATTTTGATAAGAATGTTTTGATTAGAATTTTGAGTAGATTGATTAGAAAAGTGTATGTATAATGCGGATCATTTCGGTTATACTTGTGATGAAGTGAATTTCATTTTCAAAAAATGGGACGATACATATCCAGTTCGATTTTGTAATGTAGTAGCAAAAACAGTATCGATATTCATTGAAACGAAGAAGATATGATTGGGCATTGATAATCTTTTGAAGGGATAATGAAAACGGATTATCTTATTTATTTCAATTTTAAAATCGATAAAAAATGACCACTTCATCATGGATACAAAGTCGAAATTTATAGTCCAGGGTTATCGCGTTCGTGTCGAGCCTATCGATTGCTTTTTGTCTGATGTAATAACAATGTGCATTGCAATACGTATATTTGTTAAATCAAAAGCCCATTTTGCCAAATTTCGGTTTTCTATCACGTATGGTATTTTCAATTTTTCAAAGACGTATTCGCTTTTTCCTGATCATATTTGACTGACCTGGTTGACACTCTTCTGCTTAATCAAATCGAGGGGTAGCTTTTCCTTCACGTAATGAAGGTTCAGTATCTCTTTTAGGCGTTCCTTGTCTTGCAGTATGTGACGTACACCCTCCTCCTCCCAAGCGGCGTTGCTCGGCGCGAAGAGCGTGATGCTTCGTAGATTTGTCAGCTTCTGCATAAACCCATCGTCGAGATCCTTTATGACTTCGTAAAGCTTGTAAACCGGTCCGTCCTCCTTGTCCTAAACAGACGTTATTCAATGAATTCTATTATTGATAGCGTTTCGAACGTTGAAACAGTTTTTCTTCCACTACCTTATTGTTTATTGTTTAGTATTCGAAATAAATAAGGTATTAAACGGTTCGGGAGCAGTGTTTGGCGGATGCGGTAGGAAAAAGATGTATAGTTTCGCTTTGAGAAAAAAAGGCGAACAGAAATTGTGTAAATTTGATTGAATTCCGAGTTAAATATAACGGACTTTTGTGTTGGAGCATGAATCACTTTTTGTAATCTATTAACCCCTTCGTAGCTAGTAAGTAATATCGATCGTTATTTATTCGTTGCAACAGTAAACAGATATCGAGCAAACCACTAAACAATTTAACAATAAGTGAAAACAACTTGAAGCTTTCATTTCGGGTGAAGCACACGGGCATTCACAAAAAGAAGTTTACTCCCAAGCAGCATTACCCTCCCCTCGATTTAAATAGAGCAAAAATGAGATCCTACATAAACGAAAAGAGGAACGAGAACTCCAGAGACAAGGTTATACGATATGGCTATGTAAAAAGTTGCGAGTAGAAGGTACGCTCCCAGAGGAAAAGATTAGTCACTGAAGGGTTGGAAGGTTGTGAAAATTGGAAGTGGAAGATTATTAATGGAAGCATTGCAATTAGACTTTCGTGGCATCCTCAAAGACATTAGCAGAAGTACAAGATTGGTCGGGTAGCGAAGTCGTCAACTGTTTAAAGTCGTTACGACTGAAATCGAGGAAAACTCTTTGGTCTTTCATCGCAAGACAAAAAACGCAGATGAAAAAGAAAGTGGTGAGGCCGGAATGAGTAGAGAGTAGAGAACGAGAACGAGTAGAAAAATGAGTAAAATGACGGCTTCGATGAAAAAAAGTAGCTCGAGTTTCAGCGTTATGCCGATGATTATTTTCTCGATCCCGCTTATTTTTTCGATTACATGGAACCATTACCTCGGACCTATCGTTAATCTCTTGCTACTTTTGTCGAGGGATGCCAGGAAGAACGTCGGAAAAGGGGGGCGTTACCGTGTAGTACTAATCGTTGTGAGCTACGAGAACACAAAAATAACGTAAAGCTGGAGATTTCACGAGGGAGTGTCGGTTGGATAAAAACTTGTGGAGCAGAGTTTGAGACTAGAGGTTCTCGGAAATCAGTGTTTTATTGTATTGATATAGCCACTACAATACAATATTGCTATTGTCGCCAGAAATATATATATATATATCTTTGCGCTATTTTACATTTGAAAAAATACTAATTCAATCTATTATAATATTTCAGATAGTCCTTTTTTTAAAGGTACTATAACTATGAGATTCAAGATGATTGATTTCCGATATAAAAGAATTGAAACTCTTTTCCGCTTCGTTGGGAGGGTATTTTACTTAATATTATTTCACTTTAATTGTTCCCCTTTGGAAGCGGTGGCGTCGATTTTATTTTTCATAGTTTGGTGAATTTGTTCGAGCAAGTACTTACGATGTCCTACACGACATGCAGAGTCCAATAGAGACATGCAAAGCACCACAGAATAACATCATTGAGTCAATATAAAAGTCGTTAATCACATATTGATAATAATTAGTAAATAATAATCACACATAACACGCACCCACACGCACACACACGCACCCACACACACATACACATATACATAGTCATCGTTTTCGGAGTAATCGGATCCGGGTTTAGGTAATCCGATTTTTTCGCATCTCGTTTATGCACCTTTATGGTACAATAAGGTTTCTTTATACCCGCATCAGGATCATATATAGGGTTGTTTGGAAAGTCGTTTCGTTTTTTTCACGAGTATCATTGACGAAAACAAAATTATATTCCCAACGACCCAATATTTTATTCGATACCACTACTACTTTCAGCGTATTCGTCGTATGCTCTTTTAGAATTTAATTTCGGCACAAGAACAACGCTCCTTGTATTACTCCTTTTATTTATAATATCTTAATTATATTTACTATAGGGAATTCACTGGAAAACTTGATACTTTAGAAAATCTGAGAATAATATGCTTTTTGAATCGAAATTTGCGAAAAGTTCGCTTTCCACTCTCGTAAAGATCTGTATACAGAAGCGGCCATTTTTGTTTAAATAAATTATTTAAAAAAACGACTCGCGGTGACGTTTTTCGTAATGATTACGAATCACTTTTGAAAATCGAGGGTCTATTTATGTTTGTTTTTTACGATTTATGTTCTGTCTCGATAGCACAAGATATTTCGAAAAAACTTAACGATAAGTGCTCGACCGTAACGTATGCGACCTCGTTGAAAACTAAATTCAGAGGTTAATTAAATATCAATATTACATGGAAACTGATCGCGATAAAGGATTTAAAATTTAAAAATGTTTTGCTGATTGTGTACAAAATCACGGGACTGAATTTTTTTTAAATTGATTAGTCATTGATGAACAATATTCGAATGAACGTCAACTATTTGAGAACAAGAAAAATGTAGGGTAAACATGCCATCAAGAGGCATCTGTATATGGCTAAGAGCAGTCTGACCAATACGCTCACGGATCACTTAATTCCGTCGTACGTCCTACACCTTAGGAAACAAAAAGCTTCGAGACGAAAGCATTTGCTTTTTTACTGGTACCATTGCGAGTTATTAATTTATGTACAAAAATAATTGACATTAAATACTTGCAATAGAAGGATCGAAAGATTTAAATGATTGCAAATACCATTTTTTTAAATTCTCTTAAGAGCATGATAAAGTGTGCCCAATTGTAAATTCTCATAGCGCCACGTTCATACGGATTAATTCTGATAAACGCCGCTTCTGACAGCGAATATGTAATTTTCCACGACAAGTAAATTGCACATTTCCAATGCGTCGCTTTAACCAGTGCGATTTCATTTCCATCCACGGATTGAAACGTCCCTACACGCTTTTGCGAAAATGGAAATCCCACGCACGGTCCGGTTACAGTCCAAAAATCCCAATTAATATTCACAGTCAAACCAAATTACTTTAAATAATTCTATAATACAGCATTTTTCTTTGTACCTTATATATTATCTTAATGAAGATATTTATCTTAAATGAAGTACGATCATTGGACACTATTATTAAAATAAAATTTATTATAAAATAGGCCTTAAATAAAAAAGTACAACGGTAAAGTACCAGGTTTTCTTGACGAGTAGAGCTATACGACGATTATGCCGAAATTTCACACCGAGCGGGAATGCAATTTTTGAGGTTGCATGGGATTAAAAAACATTCTCAAATATTTGATCGTCTATCAGCCTTGTCCGCGATTAAGTTCCCGTACCTTGATTCATTATAGACTGCATGATATTGTTAATTGCCTCCCACGGTCAATGAACATAGGTTATTCATTATGTCAAATGGAAGAATAATAATGTTGAAAAAATGACGAAACGACATGGTTGAAAGAGTAGAATGTAATATGGTAAGAATATAAATGATCGAATGCATTGATATGTGATGTTGTTTCGTTATACATGTTAAGCCAAATGTTTTATAATATGATTGAGTTTTCATAGAAAAAAACTCTCGTACGCTTTCCAAGAGCTACACGATTTGAATGTGAGAATTGTGTGAATAATTATGAATCCTTTGTACAATCGACGAAAATTCATCTTCGTGCTCACAATCAATCGTATACAGAGCTTTTTGCATTTTTTTCTTTATATCATCATGCAAAGTTTCGGGTAGGCTATACATATAAATATATTACAACTGAGCTATATATATATATGTGCAAATTGTTAATCAATAGGCCGGAAGCGTGCACTGCTATATGTTCAACGAAATTACTGATAACAGCAATATGTTGGTCAAAAGGTGATTCCGCAAAAATGATACAACTGTTTGATACGTGTAATCTCATGAAGTTGTAAAAGAGCACGTATATCGAATAACGCGAATGCCAGAAAAAAATATAAAATACCGACCGAACTTTTCAAGGTGATCTTTTTCGTGCAATTGAATATTTATTTGATGCTACTTTTAGTAACCACTATCTGTTTTCTATGGCAAACTTTTGTACACATCAGGTAGCTTGTAATTTTTTCACAATAGCACGCTGAAAAGGCATCGCGCTTATCAGATTACACTTCCGTAACGAGATATTTCAAGTCATTTTCGCGACTAGATAAAACATTTTCGGGCGATACTTTTTGCATCTAATTTTTGTTCAGACTAGTATAGTAAGCGCAAGGTACTGCGGGATACAGGCGGTTTATGGATATCGTTCAGGCATAGTGGAGTGCTTGAGGTGCATAATATCGTAAACAGGTGAAAGCTTCGTTACGAGAGGATTTGTGAGCTTTTATACGTGCGTTCTACCGAGAGTGCGTTCGTATGCATTTGCACATAAACACACGCAAGCATAAGTATATATAAAGATTATTGTCTTTTCGGATCGATCGTATCATATGTTCATGTGCATTAGTTAAACGTAAAACTCGACATTTAGAAGAATCGTCTGTGCAATCTTGATTGGTTTCCTACGCATATGCGCATTCTGGTACAACGTACCGTTTAATCTCGTCGCCTATTCGTGATATGATAAATATTGCCTAAGATATATATGAGGTATTCCATGTGAATCCCGTGGACTTTTTCCCTGACCCGAGCCAATTCGATGTTTAAAAAATCTGATTCCATTGACTCTGACAGACACCCTAATTTTTTTTTACATTTTTCGAAGCAACCTTTAATCAAAAAAATTGTTTTTTCCGAAAAAAACGCTCCGATTTAAAAATCTGAAAAAATTCCCGCAAATGCGTGATTATATGTAAAAATTATCAAGCTATCACCCGCAGTAGAAGAATGATTTTCTCGTTAGCAGTCAAAAAGTTCTGGTATTAATTTCAATTGAAGTCATCTTCAGCACAGAAAAAAATCACACTTCCACTGCGGAGGATAGTTTGAACATTTCTACATATAATCACGCATTTTTGGGATTTTTTTTTAGATTTTTCAATCGGGCCGTTTTTTCGGATAAATTTTTTTTTCGCTAAGGGTTGTTCCGAAAAATGTAAAAAAAAATCAGGGTGCCTTTTAGAGTAATTGGAATCACATATAAAAAAATGTATCGAATTGGCGGGGGTCAGGGAAAAAGTCGACCGGATTCACGTGGAATACCTCATATATATTAGAGTATCTCGTTTACGATCTTGTTCATAACCATTTCTAAAAATATTGTATCTGCAGCTTTCTAGAAGGAAGCTACGCTAATTATGTTTTGCACCGTTAATGGAACTTTTTTTTCAACAGTAAGGGCTGACGAGCAGTTACGATTTACTTTATTAGCAGTTATACGTGGGAAATCAAGAAAAGTTGTGACTTAATTTGATATCTTTTTTTCTCTCCTAGTGAAAATTCTTATTGTCGCAAAACCTCTTTCGACGTGTTTTTCCTATTTTTGTTCTGAAAATCGACGGATTTTTGTTCAGTGGTCATTTTTTTATGTGCGTTAAAAAAATAAATAATAATATCCTTTAATGCTATTCAAGAATATGTCAATATATGTTTTAGCCTTTTCGAATTCTATTTTTATCGAAATATGTAATAATTAACTTTCACATCTGCCTTCGAAAGTTCACAGCTCTGTTCCTGAATAGTCATTCAGAGTTTATTTCATCTGCTATTTCCCATTGCGTTTATCTCGATGACACTTCATGTCACTTTCCTGATCGATTACTAAAGCCTTTCATCGGTAACCGAGTCGAAGCAAAATGGAACGCGTGTTCTACGTTCGCTTGAAACAATTTGCATGAAAAAGCTAGCCATTCAATTTTTAATCAACGATCCTGTATGCCTTTTTTTTCTTGTTCATCTGCTCTTTCTCTTTTCTCATCATCCTTTCTCATGCGAGAAGCTACCCGCCGGCTTTTCACTCTCGTAAACGCGAATTGCTGAACTTCTTTTGTATCTATATATTTTGCAAACGGTTTTTCCTCATCGAGTTTTTCATAGGCCGGATTGGTTTTTTCGATATTTTTTTAGCGTTTTTCCCAACATGCAATTTATCAGACATCTCCGCCTGCCTTTTTCGTTTTTTATCTCGTAGTTTAGTTCTGCAATAAACAAACGGAATATTGTTTTCTCTCGAAAGAATTGGCACGCGAAGAGTATGACTCTGTATTCGATTTTTCGTCAACTCTCTTGATGGTAGTTTTTTTTATCAACTTCATTGCGCTCTCTCAGTCCCTTTGAATCAAGCGTTCATTTGAATATCCAATTAGGCCGGTCTGTTGTATATCGATTTCCATACCCAAACAAATTCGCCAGTATCGATATCTCTTATTTTCACAAATCGTCGTGAGATTAACGCTGGGCCACACACCGACTTCGTACACCCTCATACATCAGAACAGACTTATTTACCCTCGCTATGCTAATGCAATATTGATTTTACTTACAAGCAAAAGCTGCGAGGTCGATCTCTCCGATTTCGATTAAATTTGGCACGGTTGTCGAATGGGTAAAAATAGGTGACACGTAATTTTTTTATATCTGCGCAACCCGTTTTCAAGGGGTGAATTTAGTTTATTTCGGTTGTTCGTTTTTCGTCGATAACGCTATCGTACTCATCTCTAATGTATAGTACACGAAAAAATAAACATTGTTGCAATTTGAATTTTTTTCATATCTCGTACCGTTAAAACTTTACCGACGAAAAAAGAAAAACAACCCAATTTTCGGGGGTGCGTTTAGAACCTTTAAAAATGAGGTTCTGCAGATATAAAAAAACATGTCGCCTATTTTTACCCATTCTACAAGCATGCCAAAATTCATAGAAAACGAAGAGATCGATCTCGCAACCGTTCGTTGTGAGTATCTACTTTCAGCAACAAATTATTTATCGGCTCAATTTATCGACGATTATTGCATCACGTATGATTGATATACGAAGCTTTATACTGGCTTTAATTTAATTCTACGATACTTCATTCGGGAAATTCGGCCAATGAAGGGACCTGGAAATTCTGTTCTACCCACAATGACAATAGTGGAACGCTGACGGCGAAAAGGTTGCTTCAATGTATCTGCGATCCTTTTTAACTCTATTTTCTTCTACAACGGTCGTAAAAATAATGTCACGTTGGCACCTCATGAATTACTTTTACTCCCTCACGGGACTTGTAAACGAACGCGTCGAGTAAGGGAGAAGGGTACCGACAGTACCCGGCGTACTGTTGGTTACTGGCGGAAAGAATAACACGATGTGGTGGGTAAAAATAAAGAACAAAAGTGCGAAAAATAATGGTCAATTCAACAAACGGAGTGTATGAGTGTGCGTGTACATAACATACGTAGAAAATACATTTTTCATAGTACAATGGACCCTCGTCGATCAAATGGAACGTAGACTAGAGGTGGTAAAGTGGGATAAACATGGAATTGAAATAGTGACTATTATATTTTAGTATTCTACAATTTGGGGTCACTGGATATTGTATTTTTTCTTTCAACAAAAGCACAATGTAACGAACAAGAGCGACATTATCAATGCCGCCCAATCATTGGATAATGAACGGACACACCTCTCGAAACTTTAATAAAATTAAAAGAGTACAGTGCCTACATTAGGTGTAAGGACCCGATTGCTTTTTATTCCTGTTTCAATCGGAGTGAAGTTGCATTTATTGTTATAAGCTCGATAAACGTAAAAAGCGTTAGGGGAAAGAGAGGAAGGGTTAGTAGACCAAAGCAAGGATCGATAATGACAGCGTCATTGTATCTACTTTTTTCCGAAATTCCATTTGTTCTACTCACAAGAAACATCCCTCAGTTGTCGTCCTTCGATTTTCTTGCAACTTGTATATGTTATTAAGCATTGAAAACTAAGCAACACGTATTTTTTTCATCGGCGGAGACACGGTTGTAAGGGGTGTAACCAGCCCTCGAATAGCGGAGATTCACCCCTTAATTATTTTTTTGCGATAACCCTCTAGTGGATTTTTCATCGCTTCGAATTAGAAGAATTTTTGTTTTAGTTTAATTGCGATCGGAAGACTGCAGCGGGTAAGACTGCAATATTTTCCCTTGACATGCCTTTCTTCGATAGCTGGTTTAAACCCTTAAAACCATTTTCCGCCGATAAAAAAAACACGTGTCGCTTAGTTTTCAATGTTTCATAAAATATATAAGTTTCAACAAAATGGGAGGACGACACCTGAGCGATGTTCCTTGTCAGTATAACGAAAGTTTGCAAAGGGATGCACGATTTGGTTTGTCCCATCAAAAGAAAAAAGTGTTTGAAAATCTTCCGGATGCGAAAAATGCTGCAACAAGTATACAGACAAAAATACCGTTCAAACTTTCGAGCACATTCGCAAATTCTTACGAAAAAATTATCTACGCCAGTCGATCATGGCGCTTTCTCGTGAGATTTCGAATCTTCTCTTTTTCATTCTTCTTATTCCACGGGTGTGTGCACACGGCATATTTTGTACGTCCGGACAGCGCGCGTTTACGGTGCGTTTTTCAGTTCAAAAGGCAGATTTGTATCGCGAATCGCGTGTGTAACGTATCGTCTGCGCGTGGAAAATACACCGTGTGCGCAGGTCCTAAGGCAGTGAGTTTAGTGGTATTATCGTGTGCAAGAAAAATGTACGGCTCTTGTTTCATCGCTGACTCGCGTGATGGCTCAGGTGGTTCATGATACGTTTTTGCACTACCTTGTTCGGCAGCATCGTAGAAAGAAACGTTATATAGTGAGCGAGTGCACGGATACGTATATATACGTGGGACCAAGAAAATCGCTACTGCCTTATTCTGCGACAACGCAGCTTTTTCAATAGAGACAGGACCATTCTTCATTGCAAGCTTTTCCATGGTTCCTGTCTTGCCTCTGCGAGAAAAAAGGGAGAATTGTATATCAATTAAGGTCTACTCTGTTCTTCTGTTTGATGACTAATTGTAAGTGCACGTACACGCAGCTTATTTTGGGTGAAATTGAGCCTGGCCACAAGCCAAACTTTTATTTATTTTTTCTCTCGGCATATGAAACGCCACACGTAAAATATAGAAGGACAACTTTTGAAAAAATGATTCCTATCTTTCCGTCGAAAGCCTATCATTGTTTGATCAACTAATAGAGGTAGCAAAGATGAGAAAAAATGGAATCGGTACTATTCTAAGATCACATGGGAATCGATCTTAAAAATATTCGATTTTAGAACGTTTCCCTACGAGTATCAAAGTACTGTCTATTTCCATTTGGAATGCCTTATAATAACCTTTTAATTCTGCACATATCCTTGCAATCATTTATGTATATCCTCGAAATAGCATTACTGCATACTATGTAGCTATACGTATGTAGATATTTAACTGTAAAGCTCTCCAATTATTCACGATGTTGGTAAAAGTATAATGTGAATATTATGAAAATATGAATCATTATGTTTTTTGCTTTCAGAGGTGTACATTTTTATATTCCATGGGGATGTAGGGTGATACCGGAACAGTAGTTGTTATAAGCACTCATTTCATTTAACAAAGTAACCGTATTTTATCAGTAACGACGAAAAAATTGAAGATGTACAATTGTACGGTGGATCGTTATGGATAGACTGCATTGTATATTCTTACTCGGTGTGGTATATCAGTTGATGTAGAATACACATAATTTCATATGCATGGATCATTATTCCGATTATTTACATGGAGTGTGACAGGTGCGTTATTCGAATGTAAAATTAACTAGTTCTATTGTCTTGCAAAAATGTTTTTAAGCATGCAATACATTTTATATCAGAAATTCACTTCAATTTTTTTTCGGTTCGAAAGAATCTTTTTCTTTTAATTCTGTCCTAAAAGAAATATTATAAATACCGGGTTTTTCGTTTGCCATGTGGATATTTACACCTTCCTCAACGATGCAATTTCCTTGTTGCATGCAAATTCTTATATACGCAAAAAAAGTCTGGCAAAATGCGGATAGTAAAGCTATCGCAAAAACGATGCGGCGTCATGTGCAAAAGGCGTGAAAAGCATAAGCGCAAAAAATAAACGAAACACATAATATACATGCAGACGCACAAATACGTATATATCGCAGCGTGAGAAGTATGTCCAATAAAAATAAATAACGCACGAAGGAAATGCGGTTTTTAATTGCTCCGTCACATGCCGATAGTAATATTTTTCGGTTCTTAGTAGCTCGATATCTTTTGTCTCTTCTGCCGTGGTGCTCTCGATACTTATAAGCGCTTTCGAATTGATGGTGACAAATCCAGCGAGCGAATTGTGTGTATTACGAATTTTAAAGTATGTCGCCTGAGCGATACACAAAATGAAGATCGATGCTCTAGTCGCACGGCATGATTGGAATTGAGCGAAAATGTGATGATTTTTTGACAATGACAGGTAATGCAATCGAAATTGAATTAAATATTATTGCGAAGAAATGAAGTGAGTCATCGTTGTTTCATCGACTGGTATTGTTATACGCAATTGGAATAAACAATGCGAGTCGATTTAGCACGAACTTATTGGGTTTCGTAGCACAAAAGTTTTGTAAACTGAAAGTGAAATTGAAAAATTGGAGATGTACCGAGAGGACGCATTCAACTGTAATTACATATTATACAATCAATACATGTCACGCGCGCGCGCGCGT
>OX632361.1:2965146-3355146 GCA_951751655.1 Ophion costatus | reverse complement strand
AGATGACGTTAAATAAGCGTGTTCCATATTTCCATTTTAACATGCCCAAAAACATCTTACAGGAGTTTCTGCACATATTTCAGAACTCAATACTGACAACTGTTTCGATCTAAGCACTGGAAATTGGCAGAGGAAATGAATTAAAATAAGTAATTTTCAAAATAATTTTATTTAAAACAAAATGAAGTGCCTCCTGCTTTTTACATCGAATAGCCTGAATATTTTGCTATGCGAGCTGCGAAGCTCCGCAAAGTCGTTATCGTGTCAAATTTTCCCTGCTGTTTTTTTGACACGACTTAATGGAACCCGACCGTATTGTATTTTGTATCGGAACATTGTTTCAGCTTTTCATCGTGGCGTTGAAAGTTCGATAGAGACCAAAAATGGATTTTACATCGCCATCCCAATTTTTTGTCAGACGACTGGGCACGCTTTATTATTTAAGGCTGCAGAGGAATTAAAAAAATTGATATTGATACTAACAGAAAATAAAATCGTGTATTCTAGTGCTTATCGTAAACGTTGTATTATCGGGTTTATATGTCATGATAGTATTGAATGTTTAGTATAGAACATGCGTTCATTTCAATTCGTTCGAAATTGAGAGCTCGATCGGAGAGAGTCGTCTATCTACTTTAATAGAGGGTACACACGTCGACGAGTGGCGTGACATTTAAATCGTTTTTTCGCAATAAATATTGATCTATCGAATTTTCAATAGAGATATTGAATATCTGCTTGAAATGGTAATATATACGTATGTATATATTTATATATATCAGGTTGATAAAAAAGTGTTGCAAAAAATTTTAAAACGTTTTTTTATATATTGACGCAATATGACATCGAGCTATGTCGAGAATATTCTAGAATGTTTTCGACTCTTCCGCGTGACAGGGTATAAAAGGACGAGCGTGCGTTCTAGTGGACAGAAATGGCTTCGATCTCGCAGGAGCAACTTCGAGCGATCATATTTTACGAGTGGCGGCGCGGCACGAACGCAAGCACAACTGCTGAAAATATTCAGGATGCATTCAGCGAGAACTTAGTTTCTCATCGAAAAGTCCAGCGTTGGTTCAATCGTTTAAATCTGGAGACACAAGCCTTGAAGATTAGGAACGTTCCGGACCACCGTCTACCATCGATGAAGACGCATTACTCCGCTGCATCAAAGAAAAACCGGAAGCAAGTACGTACGAGCTAGCAAGAGAACTTGGCTGCACCCAACCGTCAATAGTAAATCACTTACACAACTTGGGATACAGGAAGGTTCTAGCTCAATGGATATCACACCGTCTCGCCGACGCCAATAAGAACTGCCGCGTGACCATCTGCCAGACTCACCTGCTTCGCCATCATCGCAAGGAGTTTTTAGAAGATCTTGTGACGGGAGATGAAAGCTGGGTCTTGTATGATAACAGAACGCTTCTAGCCTACTGGCTTCCTATCGGAGAAAAACCGCCACACCAACCGAAACCTGATCGTCACTCATAAAATATTTTGTTGTGCTTTTTCTGGGACGCAAAGGGAATGCTGTTTCACAATTTTCTCCCTGTAGGCAAGACGATCTCCTCTACACGATACATCGAGAATCTCCAGGAATTGGCAAAAGCTATAAGAGAAAAACGGGCAAGACGTGCGACTGTGCCCTTCTCCACGACAACGCGAGACCCATGTCGCAAAGGAAACCCACAAAACAATCACTGAGCTTCACTGAGCTTCACTGGAATACCGTTCCTCATCCACCATCCTCTCCCGACATCGCGCCATCTGACTACCATTTGTTCAGACATTTGAAGGCATATTTGAGGAACGAAACTTTCAAAAACGTCGACGATCTCAGAAGGGATGGTTCAGATTTCTTTGAGTCCCAGCCGCCGCAGTTTTGGGCAAAGGGAATAAATGAGTTGCTAACTAGCTGGTCGAGTGTCTTAGAAACCGATGGCGAATATATTGTTGATTTGAAATGTTTTTTATAAGATATATAAATAAATAAATGATATTGAAATTATTGCGACAAAACTTTTTTATCAACATAATATATTAGACTGATTAAAAAAAAAAAAAAAATCCTTCTAGATGCTACTGTTAGGCACGAATGAAAGAAAATTTCCCTAAAAAAATGGGCGCGGTCGCTCAATTTTTAGAGGTGGCTATCTCGACTTTTTGTTATTTTTTCATGATTTTACTCAATAAATATATCATGGTATTAGATTATACCGGAAATAGAATAAATAAAGGGAATAGTATGTTTCACAGCTGTTTTGCGACGAAGAAAACTATATCGTACACACATTAAATACCTAGAAAACAAAATCGAAAATATTATTATAAATCGGTAAATAAATTGAGCCCAAACATCATTTCAAACGCTGATTAATAAAACATAATAACTCATTATTATGACGACTTATTTTATCATCGATAATTTAACAAAAACTGATAATAATAATGAATGTATATGTAGTAGTACAGAATCTTTTATTTCATGTACACCCTTGCGGGCTTTTTACATTTGCTCCTTTCTTGCTTTCTGTCTTTCTTTACAAGGCTTCTTATTATTAATCATCAAACCTCTATCCTATTATCGTAGTGCTTCTTGCGTTGATACAAGTTCCTTCCCCGCTTTCGTGCTTTCTTTCGCTTGCCTTACCTCGGCTCCCGTGGTCCCTTTTTCCTCGCTATATTCTCAAAATGCCCCGCAACCTCACACATCTCTTCTACTAAATCCTTTCCCTCTAGTGCCTTTTTCCACCCTCTAATGAACGAATAACAAAAATATTATATAAGTGTAGCATTTTGAAAATGTACATACATGATTTAGAAATAAAAGCTTATAATTTAATTTTTCGTAAAAAGTGCGAAATGTTAATGCGTATAAATAAATTTACATGAATAACGAGAGTAGTATAGACGCCATTATTGATCTACCTGGCTTTGAATTGTGAATATTGCAATCTTTTCAAATTGTTAGAGTTTAGTTTTGTTACGAAATAGCTGCTGGATGTGATTTTTATCCGTAACCCGAAGCCATGATTATGCTTGAATGCAATACGTTCATTAAAAAAAATTCAAATACAAAAAAGTCGAGATAGCCACCTCTAAAAATTGAGTGACCGCGCCTATTTTTTTAGACAAATTTTCTTTCATTAGTGCCCAACAATAGCACAAGAATCCAGAAGAAAAAATTTGAATCAGACGTTTTTCCTCGCATTTTCGCGTTCGCGATCAAGTTTGTCTACGTAGAAAGATCACGGGTGGTTAACCCACCAGCTCCAGCACAATAAGATAAAAATTATATTATTTCATCGTGATGTTACCGGTGTCGCAAATAGTGACGGATCCCGTTGAAAGTTAATCTACTTCTCGCGTGCGAGTGCATCCGGTTCAGTCCTGTTATGATTCCGGCGTAAAAAAAATCAGGGACGTCTCCAGACACCTGGTCATACCGGTTATGATTCCGGTAAAACAAAAATCACGGAGTGCTCCAGCTCCAACGGTGGGTCAGGGCGGATCCCCCTGACCACAGTTTAGTCCGGTTGAGAAGTCCGGGGATACAAATTCTCTGGCGCCCCGGATATTGCGGATGCACATGCGTGGGGTGGACGGTCGAAGGTGACCGTTTTCTCACCTAAGTTCTCGGATTAAGTTCCCGTTTCGTGGTTAGAGAAAATTCAAGAGTTGCCCGTCACAATATATATATATGCATATTGGGTGTCCCTCCTATCAGGGTGTCCCTCCAATACAGGGTGTCCCTCCTATCTCTGCGCCCCGAATAACTCGGCAATTATCGACGGCACAAAAAAATGGTCCAGACAAAAGTTGTACGGTGCGAAGGAGGCCATCATATGGGACCAATTTTTTTTATTTTCGTTTTTTACTTTGATCCCCTAATGTTTTTTATGCGGCTTGAGTGGCTCCACAAGATGGTTAAAAAAAGATGTACCATTCCATTTAAAAAAGTGGAAGTGACCTTCACTGTGCGACAGCGCCTCCACTAAAATAATAAATTTGGTCGCATTTGATGGCCCTCTTCATACCGTACACCTTTTGTCTGGAGATAAGAGGGACACCCTGTATATATAGGGATATATAGATATATGAACATCTATATTTATATAGATTTTTTATATAGATTTGTGTAAAGATTTTTTATATAGATTTAGTTATATATGGATATATGAATAAAATTTCGTGGATTTCCGAGCTTTCGTGTGGATGTATTATACGCATTTCGTACGTGTGCTTTCGAAACGACCGATTATCAAGTTCGACGAAGACGTCGAGCTCGATTATCGAACGGGTAAGCTATTTTATGAGGATGAATATTTATGGGTTCAAAGCGCGTGGCACGATCATTGTGCTACACCGGCTGTTTCCGCGTATACACGATGTACAACATTTCTGCGATGAAGCCAACGAGCCATTCCACGTATTGAAATACATACCTAAATGAACACGTGATGTGTACAAATTGCAAACATTTATCCGCTTGATTGTTTCACATGTTGGAATTTACATTTGTCATCAATTAATGAAGCAAACGGACGCGAATTTATGTAGCGAAGTACTCAGCCTATCAGTCCTATATTATAGGAAAACCGAATTCTCGATGAGGCACCTGTGATTATCAATATTTTAAGTACTTACTACTCAAAAGTTGAAGCAGCAGCTTATTTCATCGCACATCTTTATATTGCTTTAACGTTCGAAGCAATTGTTCTTACAATCGAACATTTTTCATACTGGCAATAACAATTGATTTTTTATTTGAATGAATTTAACTCCTTTTAGTTCTTTAAAACTTATTAAGAGTACTCTTGCCTTTCCATTTCGGCTATAGATTTTTCAATTTTATTTTCTTATATTTTCGTAACAGGAAGAAGGATGATCTTTGACACGCGTAAAAAATGGGCCTGAAGTTTGCATCGTTGGATCCCAACGAAATTTTTTAATTTTTTAATTAATTTTTTTCAGGTGCCTTTTGACTCCAGAATATCTGTAGAGACGATACAAAACGTTTCGAAAAATTTGGTGGTTCAATATCCACCCTTAATAAGGGGTTACAAGAGAAAATAATTAATATCCCGGGCGGCAATGATATTCCCAGGTTTCTTATTTGCGAACTTGTTTCTTTGCGCCGTATGTTATTAGTGTCTAAGGAAGATTCGGTAACGGTATCGGCATTATCTTATCGCAATTAAAAACTTACATGGCTGAACAAAATTGAACAAAAAATTGGAGGCGAGTTGATGATCTTTCCAGTAAATTTGTTGTTAATGGAAATTAATATAATCACCTCGTTGAATTTTCTTTCTCAAAATTGCATCATGCCGAATCGATATCCGTGCGAGGCTCTACCATTTCTTCGTGTATTTCTTCGTGTGCGAGTAAATACGTTTCGCTTCGACGAATCAACGCGGCGTGCGAAGCCTTCGCCCACCGCTCTCAGCCAACAGATCTCTTGTATATGTCGGAAATGTGCTATACTGGGGATAGGTCCCGCCGAATTAAGAATTTCGCTTCATCATAGAAGAAAGAAATCTGAGGGTGAAGGTCCGAAAAACTGTTAAATCCGATTTGGCTGAAATTTTGCACAAATGTTCCATTTAATATATAGACATCTAGTCCAGTTATTACGTCGAAAAAAAACAGGTTAGAAATGCAAGTGAACCGAGAAAGTTCTAGAAAGTTCGAGGAAGAAACCAAAAATTTTGCAACGATTTTCAACTTCCGGAACACATCCTTGTGGGGGGGGGGGGGGGGGGGGAGAGTAAGTCGAACGAAAATCGTATTTCCGGCCGTGAAGAGATTTCCAGTTTTGTTTGTGCACGTCATTTCTAGTATCTGAGGAAAGCCACAGAAAAATTGGCAACGATTTTCAAATTCCGGAACATACTCTTATTAAGGGGTTGAAAGAGAAAACAAAATTAATCTCTCTGGCGGTAATGGCATTCTCAGTTATTTTATGGGCGCCGATTGTTCTTAGTACCTAAGAAAAGCTACAGAAAAGTTGGCAACGATTTTGAACTTTCGGAACACAGCCTCATTAAGGGGTTGACGGAGAAAAAAATTAATATCTCGGGCGGGAATGGCATACCCAGTTTTTTATTTGCGCCGATTGTTCTTAGGACCTAAGAAAAGCCACAGAAAAAATAGCAACGGTTTTTAACTTCCGGACCATACCTTTTGAGGGAGAGGAAGTCGAATGAAATTCGTATTTCCGGCGGCAAAGGGATTCCCAGTTTTTTTATTTTCGCCGATTGTTCCTACTACAAAAGGAAAGCCACAGAAAAAATGGCAACGATTTTACACTTCCGGAACACACCCGTATGGAAAACCGAAAGTCGAAAGAAAATCGTATTTCCGACGATAAAGAGATTTCCAGTTATTTATTTGCGCCGATTGTTCCTAAATGATTCAAAAAATGTACATATTATTAGAGCCAAAGAAAACAATTTTTTTTTTAATTCACACTAACCGTTGCGGATTAGTTCCGGAAGTTGCAAATCGTTACAATTTTTTCGAAAGTATGGTCTTTGCTGGAAAATTCGGTGCAAGATTTTGCGGGGGGTCTCTCGAGTCCGCCGAATTTCGTTCGTCTATACGAATGAAAAAAGGACTGTTGTTACGGCAAAAACACGTTCGCATTCACCGCTCGCCATCTAATAAGAGGAAGATCCCGATATTAAAATTCGTTTTACACTTCGGCAACTTCCTGTATCGCCGGAAAATAATGGAAGAACAACTCAATTTTCCCGTAAAACGTTGTTGTCTTGCTCTTTTGTTAAAAAGTTCGTTCATCAACGTTTTTAAACATGGTAACATAGTAAGAACTCGACAAAAATGATTAATAATCGACGATTAGACGCGGAATAATCCCGCGTTGAGGGGACGCGGTCTGAATAAGACTAGTGGGAGTAGATTTGGCCGATACACTGGTTCGTAGTAATGAAACACGCATAGCCTCACGTTTATCGAACTCGCTTAATCGCACGCCATGTACGCACGGGAGTGTATAAAGGCGGTGTTACGGTTTTTTCGGTCCCACTAGAGCTGTCGAAGGTAGTCGAACCCAACCAACCCAATCGATGTCGTCGCCACGGCACTCCAGCAATAACCGAACGAACAGACGATCAGGCGAGAGGATGATCATGGCCTTACCAAGCATAACAAGACGCTGCGCGGGTGCGACTGAAAACTCAACAACGTCCCTAGCCCAGGGCCCTAGAACGCCCAAGCGACAGAGCACTGTAGTCCCAAAAATAGTAATAGTCCAGTAATTATATACATTTGGCACAAATGCAAGTGAACCGAGAAAGCTGATTTTTGGATATTGTATGGAGGGGGCTTAGAAAAACTCAACTTCAAATTGTCTACTAAGATTTCCTATGTGCATTCTCCGCCATCTTGAAAAAGGGTTAAATTTGTTTTTTTTTGCAATAACTCGGTTCTCCGTCGAGATACGAAAATTGTGATGCGTTACTTTGTGTTGCTATTTTGTGCTCTACAATTTACCCGAGCAGAAATTGCGCTAGCCTATCTGAGTTACACGCTAGTAACTGGCTCGCCTAATTGATATCATACGAACTACCTAGTGGCTGCCTCACTGTGCGCTAGTAATATTGTGAACATTTTGTAACCTAGCCCTGATCTAGCCACTGCCTAAGCGATCGTTACTGCAGATGTCGTTGTATTACCATAAACGTGCCACCTAGTGATTCGAACGTGATGAACTAGCCAACGCTAGTTACGAACGACAAAGTAAGGTTATGTGAAATACATGTAGTACCGTCTAACGATCAGCTCACGGCAGGTTAGCTAGCTTGAGGCAGAGCGATTGTTGCGAACGCAAAAAAATTCCCGTGGCTACCTCGCCGTGAACTAGCCGATACTATGTAATGGCGGCAATGGGTTCTTTGGCTAGTCACTATCTAGCCGATTGCGGTTGTAGATGTCGCTGCGTTATGGTCAAAACTCCACCTAGTGTCTACGTCACACCTACCCCGCCAACACGAGTTATATATGCCGTTACAAATAGGAAACAAAATGCAGTGTTGGGTACATCACCGTGAACTAGACAAAACTCCGTAATGGCAGCTATGTGTTCCTTGCATCGTCGCTGTCCCGCCGATTAGGGTTATATATGTCGCTGTTTTATGATAAAAATTTCACGCAGTGTCTACGTCGTGCCTGCCTAGCCAACTCGAGTTACCGATGGCGTTACGAATAGAAGATAAAATTCAGTTGGGTAAATCACCATGAACTAGCCAAGGCTCCGTAATGGCGGCATTGTGTTCCTTGGCTATATAGTCGCCGTCCCGCCGATCGTGGTTATAGATGTCCCTGCATTATGATCAAAATTCCATGCAGCCCCTACATCGTACCTGCCTAGCCAACCCGAGATAGAGATAGCATTACGAATTAAAAAAATAAAGAGAACAGCACGCGCTAGTGACCGCTACAATTTTTTCACTTCCTTACTGACGATACATCTACATCGTTATAACATTATAGCTTATATAATGCTAAAACTATTAATTTGCCACTAGCCAAAATAAGTACATAAATTTAATTTGAGGTATTGTAACTCCACACGCATATAGCTTTCAATAAGAAAGAAATTATCATGTTAATTCGATAATGTTATTTGCATACATTGTCACTACGCCTACTTCTTAATAACCCAACTTTGTGCATTGCCACATACGAGTATGTACCCGATGCGAAATATCATAATTAAGAAAGTAGGATTGGCTCAGTGGACAACGTCGCCATCCCCCAATCCAGAGTCCCGGGATCGAAACCACCTCACACGTAAGCATTATTAATATAATTCAAAATTTATATGTTTAATTTATTTACATAAAAAATACCCTATTTGTAATTAGTACATCACGAAGCTAAGCGAAATACTGCGCAGTGATGTAAACAACGTTAATACAAAAATTCAATTTTTGTATCTAGCCGTCACCTAATTTGTTATTCCCAGTCACTAGCTGAAGAAAAGTAAGTCATGGCTAGGTCGGAAATATTATGCAGCCGTGAGATATTTTTTTCTATCTAGTCAGCATATAATTTTTTGTATTCAGCCACTAGAGGATGAAAGCGTTACAAGGCTGGGTAGTCGATAGCTAAAACGGCTAGCTAATGGCGATTCGAAACATAAATTTACTAGCTTGTGGCTAGGCGGCGATGAGTTACGTTTTCCACTCGGGTAGGTCCTATACATTTTTTAGCTACCGTTCATCGTTATTGAGATATCGAGCAAGAAAGTAAAAAATTCAGGTGGTGAAACTTGTTTTTTGCTGTTTTCTTCTTTCCCGTGATAAATATCGAAAAAATATCTACGATCAAACTTGTAGAGCATGTTAATACCTGAATTGTCGTTTTTTTTTTTTAAATTTCAGACGAAAATTACGACGTCTGACGCGCCACAAAGTTGATCGCAGCGTGCCCGACGTTACATTAATGTGCGTCCCGCATAGGAGCGCGCCAGTAGAGCGTTTGTGTTAGGGTTTCAGGGGTCAGGTATAAAGGACCCTTTTGTATTACTCATGCCGGAACATCTGCTCCTTTTCGTAGCATTCCAGTCAGTTGTCTCGAGTCTTTTGGAACGAGCGTAAGTGTTTGAAAAATTTTGTCCATATAGGCGATCGTTTTATTTGCAAAAAACCTTTGATTAAAGACATTTATGTAGCCAAAAAGAGAGCTGTTCAGACTCTCTTAGCGGCGAGCGTAAAAAGAGGAAGTGAGGAGCATTAACGCATGTTACAAAGTATCGATTCAGTGAGTGTTCACAGTGCGTGCTACAAAAAATACGGCAATGAAAGACTAGAGTCGTTTGCCTCTCGACGAAGTGAATCTGCATCGGAAGAACCAGAAGATCACCCGAAGAACAACCGCAGCTCATACCTGGTTTTGATTTTGAAAATAAATGTTTATTTTGTGGAGAACCATTCTGCGATGAATCAAAATTGCCGGTATGTAGACGAAAAAAAATTCAATCGGTGAAAGAAAAATTAACGAAAGAAAAAGTTCTGCAGCACCTGTCTGGACGTGACGATGAATTTGTTACTTCAAGCGTCGGGCGTATTCAGCGTGTACCTGATCTCCTCACCGTAGGAGCTCGATACTATCGGGAATGCATTTCTCGTGTGTACCACTCACTACCTGACGAGGAGATTAAGAAAGGATGACCTAACGGGAACAAAATAGACGAGGCAATGGAGAAAATTTACCCTTTTCTAAGGGAGAATTCCGCCGAATGTCAATTTTCTGTGAATGAGTTAATGAACCAAATAAATGGAGACTTCGTTGCTGACATCAAAACGGTAAAAAAAAACAATTGCAAACAAAGTACGTAGATGAAATTCTGATTAACGGAAAACAAGGACGTGATTGCGTGGTTTGTTTTCGAAATACCGGTTTTAAAATACTTTCGGGGAAATGTTACGAAGACAAAAAGGACTTTCGTGAAGAAAAGCTAAGAGTTATTCGCGAAGCTGCTGCGATAATCCGCGAGGACCGTAGAGGTGTCGTTTACGATAAAAACAATTACCCCTCATCGGATGCATTCGTAAAAGATGTCGAAGCTGTTGCTCCTGAATCTTTAGAAGTTTTTCTTTTTGTAACCATTACAAAAGATAAACGCGGTACATTGGAACAGTGGAAAAAATGTACAACGATAGCTCACGCAATAATAACAGCTCTGCGTCCTCGTTCGTTTTTCTCTCGGCTCCAGATAGGTGTCGGAACTTTCCTATACAAAAAACTCGGTTTAAGAGTCTCATCAACATTTTATCGGCAATGGGATTCTATGCACCGTATCAAGAAAAAACGATTTTCGAGAATTCATATATTCATCGAGCTGAAAGTAACATTCTAGAAAATTCGTTTAGTCAATTCGTGTTTGACAAAGCGGAGTTCAACATAAACACCCTTGACGTCATGGAACGTTTCACGCAATGGGAGGAATATATTGCATGACTCCCTACACAGTCACAGCTATCCAGCGTGAGACTGCATGCAATTCCGCGTATTGTCAAAATTCAATCGGCTTCAGAAGTTGCACAATTTGGCATGGTTCCTGTACTCTCTTACAGTAACCATAAATTGACAAGCTTACAGTCTATAACTGTTGTTAATGTCGAAGCTCTTCGTCAACTTTCGAGCGACATTGTACCAACAATACCAGATTTAATTTGGCTTTACGGAAAATGGACTTGCTCCATCGGAATTCCAGGAGGGAATGGTTTTATGGAGAGTGCAACAACCAATATGCAATATGAACGCTCAAGAGTTATCTGCCTTCCGTTTATCAATGCGCCGCCATCCGATAATGACACGATCCTTACATCGCTTCTCGAAGCTGTCTAGAACTGCAAGCGTTGCCATAAAAAAAAAACCCCTTCGTCACGTTTGATCAGCCGTTGTACTGGAAAGCTTGCGATATCGTGGGAGCTGCTGACCCAACATCGGATTTGAAAAGTGTCATAGCGAGACTCGGTGGATTCCATCTATTGATGTCGTTTATGGAAACAATTGGTATGATCATGGCGGGTAGTGGGATTGAAGAGCTTTTCACGTCGACTAATGCAGAAAACTGTGTCGAAAAAATTCTTTCCGGTCATGCATATGCACGAGCTATCCGTGCTCACATTTTGTCGCACACATCTTTGTCAAAAATTGTACTGGACTCGCTGGACTTAGTCGAAAAGGAACGTGATGAACTTGATTACTACGCGGAAGATGTTTTCAATCGGCCTGTCATAGTGACTGCCGCAACAAAGAACGAAGTGAAAAGAGTATGTGACAAATTTGCAAAAGAATTAGATGCCACCGAAAACAGAGGTCCTACGGCAAAACTATGGGGGCAGTACCATCGTATGGTTTCTCTGATAAACAACTTCCTAGAGGCAGAAAGATCCAGTAATTGGGAACTTGATCTCAATACCATCCAAAAAATGCTTCCCTTTTTTCATGCGGCGGACATTTCCTGTATGCGAAATCTGCTCATTCATACCTACCGGATATGCGAAATCTGCTCATTCATACCTACCGCATATGCGAACTCTGCATGAAAAAATACGATCCATGAAGACAACAGGAGGACTGATTCAGGGACGGGGAATTACAGACAGGACAATAGCATCGTGGACTTTGGGCATGGTTCAACTTCAAAACATTTGCGAGAAAATTGAAAATTTCTCCGGAGTATCTTCCTCTATAACCAAACAGCACATCGATATGAGACCCTCGCGGATTTCTCGAGACAATTATGACACTGAGAAACTGGACATGTGGCTTGCAGGTCAAAATCCTTTTCCGGAAAATAAAGAATTGATGTCTATCGGCACAGGAGTTGTTGCAAACCAGAACATAAATTGTCATCGTGCATACGAAGTTGGTTGCGACATGATTACTAAAATCATAGGAGCAAATTTTGGGTCCTGCTCATTCAAAAGGAAGGATAAGGTGCTTCCTATGTCGGCAGTAAATAGCAGCATTAAAATCGACGCGTCACCAGTTCCGATCAATCTACTGTTACTTTTCCAAAGAATGTGCATTACGAAGAACTCCGAGACTGATGTCAAACATTTTCTGGCATACGAGCTCGCTCCGTTTCCATTATCTTTATTCACCGAAGAAGGAATGCGGAAAGGAGCAAAGTCGTTGTTATATAATGCTTTCGAACCTTTAAAAGAAAACTTACAACCTGGTAACAGACATCTTCACGTAATTGACGTGGTTTTCTTCTGCACAAAGTTGTTTGGGGTCGTATTGAAACATTTGACCTCATCTGCCAGAAATATGTTACGTACGTGCAACAACACTTTGGAGAGAATGTCACAATTATATTCGACGGTTATCCGAACGACATGAGCATCGCAGGAACCAAAACTTCGGAAAGAGTACGACGTTCTAGAAAGAACCAATCGCCAAAATTTATATTCGATGAAACTTCAGCTCCAAAAGTTAGCCAAGAGAAGTTTCTTGCAAGAAACCCAAATGAGGATAACTTTATACAAATGCTTCGCCGTTATTTTGCAAAAGCCGACATCAAAGTTGAGCAGGCATTTCAGAACGCAGATACTTTTATCGTAACCACGGCAATGCAAGAAGCGTCGATTTATGACTCAGTTGAAATCGTCGGCGAAGACATCGATCTTTTGGATTTGATCAGTGGACTTGCGCAGGACAAAGCAAACATGTACTTCCGGAAACCAGCAAAAGGAAATACACCCGCAAGACTGTACTCTCCGACTAGTTTGAAGGATGATAAGTCCGTTCTTGACAACATACTCTTCCTCCATGCCTTTAGCGGTCGCGACACCACATCGTCTTTTTACAATATGGGAAAATCCAAATTCTTCAACACTCTCGAACAGCATCCGGAGCTACGGTCATCGGTTCATTCAAACAGGAAAAAGTCGATCCGGAGGTTCTGACTTCCACTGGAGAACAATTCCTCATCGCCCTATATGGCGATAATTGGTAGGATAAATCTATTAATGTTCTGCGATTCCACCGCTTCGCTAAGTCAATGACGAAAAATAAGTTGAACCACCTCTCACTACCTCCACCAACGAAAAGCGCAGTTCACCAGCATATATTCCGTACGTATCTGCAGGTGCAATCGTGGCTCGGGTTTTACAAGGTTCCTCAGGAATGGGGTTGGCGACGAACAAATCATGGGCTTGAATCAGCATCAGCACAGCCGAACCCGCTCCACCTGAACTTTTAAAGCTTATATCGTGCAAATGCAACGGGAAATGCGAAGCTGCCTGTGGGTGCAGAGAAGCAGGGATCCCTTGCTTCATAATTTGCCTCAATTGCAGTGGGCAAACATACAACAACGTCGCCAAAGTCGACATTCTGCTTAACGCCGACGACGATGATGATGATGATTCGACTATCGTAGCATCACCTCGTGTGGCTGAAGAATCTCCAGAACTCGATGAGTATTCCGAGGAGGAACACTTCGAACCTGGGCCATCGAAACGAAGAAAAATATAAATATAAAAAACGGACCTCCTTTAATTGTTATTTTTTACAACACAAAAAAGTAGTTGCATAATAAATTTCGTGTGTGATTTATAATTTTGCTGGTTTATTTATTTATATTGTAAAAAACCTAGGCCAGATAATAAAATAAAAAACTGGTAATGTCATTACCGCCCGAGATATTATTTTTTTTCTCCTTCAACCCCTTAATAAGGGTGTGTTCCGGAATTTGAAAATCGTTGCCAATTTTTTTGTGGCTTTCCTTAGGTATTAGAAATGACCTGCGCAAGTAAAAAAACTGGGAATATCATTATCGACCGAGATATTAATTTTTTTCTATTTTAACCCCTCATTAAGGGTGGATATTGAGCCATTAATTTTTTTGAACGTTTTGCATCGTCTCTACAGATATTGTGGAGTCAACAGGAGCCTGAAAAAAATTAATTTGAAAAATTAAAAAATTAAACAACTTTCGTTGGAATCCAACAATGCAAACTTCAGGCCCATCGTAAAAACTGTTGCCTTCCACATTTGACACACAAAGTTTGTTCATCCAGGCTCTAGTATTGTGCACAAAAAGGAGACTATAAGATGTCCAACGATCCGAAAAATGCTCATTGTCAGTGTGACCGTCTGACTGTATAAAAAACATGGGGCATTGCACTCAGCGAATTTATCCGAAAAAGAGCGAACAAGCGGTAAAGAGATTCCGGTGTGAAATATCGGCAGCGCCGAGAAATAGTTGAAGAATGAAAAAAGAAGATGCAGGAAGACGACGAAGGCACCCGGAAGCCTTTTGCAGGCGCAACCCTTTAAGGAAATATCTAGAAAATCTGACTCACGCCGCTGAGAAATTTCAAGCTTGCCACGGTACTGGTTCCTCGCCTCGGTTAAGTTTGCGAGGCTTTGGATTATTCCGGCATTGAATTTTATATCGAACCAAAAATGTTTCTCACACAAGAACGCAATTTTATTATGACCGATTTTTGAAAAACTATTCCGAAAGCCGATCCGTTTTGTTTGAGAATCACATTTCTCCAGGCACTGCTGTGAAAAAATGATTTGGTATGACAGTATGAGGATTTCTTTCTTTCTAGGAGACCTATCGACAAAAAAGAACAAACCAATTTCGACGATAATTTTGGAAAAATCGTGGATTTTTTATGCATATATGATATGTGAAGGAGCGTTTTTGAATTATATTTTTAAAATTCCGAGATTGTGAGTTTTTCAAATTCGAGTATTGAATTAGTGTTAAATTTGAAGTAAATATAAACAATAGGAAAATATACTATATTTGATAATCACTTGCATTTAAGACGTCAGCAATGAACATGAATTTCCTCATCGAGCATTCAGCAGAAAGTTCTAAAAACTATCGCAGCGTATGCGAAAACAACGATTGTTATGAAAAATATCGTACTATATTGAGAAGTATAGAAACCATTTTCGGGTTGAAAGCTAATGAGATTCATCATCACGTTTGTTCATTGATTGCGACCATTGCCTTATACATTTGTAAAGACCCATGCCCATTTTGATAACGAGCGTAATTTGATATTTCGTTCCATCCGAAGTCATACAATCGAGATCTACGCTGGAGAACGTATAACCTTGGAGGAGGAGGTCTTTTGTTTCCGGTGATAATTAATTTAAAGTACGCGAGTATTGCCGACGAAAAGATTTCATTGCAAGGGTACGGACACAAACAACGTTTCAATCTTTGACAAAAGTGCAATTCAAAACGAGAAGATCGAGGAAACCTTGAAGTTACTCATTTTCAATTTCATTCGTTCAATAAATAAATAATCTTTTCGTCTGAAGTCATCAAGAAATCTAAGGGGTTGCAGAGGCCATAGAGTCTTAAGGTAAAATCGATAGTGCCCTCAACAATTTTTCCTGTTTTGTTTTGATACTCAAGGCTGTTGAGAATATCAAACATGGACTGGAAATCGTCGGGAATGATTCCGGAACGGCGTTGCGGATGAGGAAACGCGATCCTGGGGAGGAATAAAAATGGGACGTGCCCCCCTTTCCTGGTCCGAATAAATATGTCGCACTCAATTTCATATCTCCTGTATCACTTTCAATTCTTGTAAGTATAGTCGCACTATATTCGTTCTAAGATTATTAGCGATTTAGCAATTAAGGAAAAACTATCCTCGTTGATATGAAGTTTTTAGTATAAATATTCGTTCTAGAACAATATTTACATTATTCGGTTTATTCCTTGCCAATTGATATATCGAAAACGTGTACTGCAGTCGGCAATTTCCATCAGATTGTAAGAGGTAGATAGAATAGATTTAAAAAAATACATTTTTACACCTACGTCGGATTGATTCATGAAAATTCGTTGTTGTCTGTTTTGCTTTCCTCGTTTGTGTGTTTTGAAATAACAATAATTTTCAAGTTGAATTGCAAGCTCGAGTACGACTCTCTCAAATCGATCCATCCGGATCAAGTATCAATACTTAATATAATGTGCCCAATTACCGAATAATAGTAGCGACAAATTTGTGAACGACGCATAAACCTTGTTTTAAATCAGCATTGGATCCAAGAACTGAGAAAATTCAAGCAAGTATATCCTTCCTCGGTACGTTGCTACTGTGTTGAAAAATATTGATACACTGTATCTACAAGGGACGCTTTTTAAGGGAGGCGTGTTGCTGTCGAATGATGAAAAGATTATGACATACTAAGAAATGCTACGGACAAGTTTACCAATAATAATCAATGGCACTTTTCGTTATTGGTAGATTGAATACAATAAAATCGCGATAACTAGCGATAGAAATGCAATGTCGACTGCAACATTTATTTTCGCGCCATGAGTAATTACCACTCGATGGTTCTTCCATTATATAAAAATTGTACGCACACGGCCATCGAACGTTCTTATAATCTATATTTTTAATTTTAGCTGAAAATTAAAACATCAAAACAGGAAAACATGTTGAATCGATCTTTGTAAGAAGGCAGCAGACACAGTGTATGTACGAGTAGAACGGCTAGTGGCAAAAGAGAGATGAAGCTTTTTTGGCGGAGGCCTAGACATACGTATGTGATAATAATTCTTATATGTATGTAGCCATATATATATATATATATATATATATATATAGGGTGTCTCAAAACGATCTGACATTTTTATTTGTTAATAAAACGTATTATTTATTTAAAGAGTACGGATATATTACTTTTTATATCAGGCACAAACACGGAGGTCATGTGTGGGACATAATATCCGATAATCGGCCGCCTCGTCCCTGTTTGCAAACGTTCATTCCTTTCACGAAATTTTCAATAACGTTTTGGCATAATTGCGGACGAATTTCATAAATGGCGCGTCCAATAGCTTCCTCGAGCTCCGGAATGGACTGTAGATAATTGGTGGATAATACACTTTTCCTTCTAGAAAACCCCAAAGAACGAAGTCCTTTCGATGTGGCCAATTCACATCGCCGCGGCGCGAGATAACACGACCATGAAACTTCGTCTGCAGTAACTGCGTTGTTGCGCCCCCAGTGTGACAGGTTGCGCCATCTTGTTGAAAGAATATATCTTCAAAGTCCAAGCCATTTATCGGATATTGTGTTCCACGAATAACCTCCATGTTTGTACCTTATATTGAAATAAAAATATTCGTACTTTTCGAATGAATAATTCGTTTTAGTAATGTATAAAAATGTCAGGTTCTTTAAGACGGCCTTTATGTATAGACGCAAGGCGTGGTACAAAAGGCGGTGCAGTGATGGTGACACGATTCGTGCAGCCCTAAAACATCAAATACGGCACGATCAATTTCCGCTTCGCAGTTCTAAATTTGGTTAATTTTTTGTACATTATCATTTTTTAAATATCCTCTTACGATTTCATAGATCTCTTTCGTTTGGTAATGAGTCTTTCGTGAAATCAGTAATAGACTGGTCAACACAATTAGCCCGACCGATCGGGATGTTCCAGCGCTAATGAATTAATTCCATCAATTTTCATTGGGCGAATATTTAGTTACCGTGATGTCGAACAGTATCTTCTGTATATATCTCATTTAGGACGACGCGATTAAGTCGGTTGATCTGTGCTCCTTCACGTAAACATATAACACGAGCGCAATTGGCAACGTTTAACGTTCAAAATGCGATTCGATCAAAGAGGTTTCACAGTAAGATCGAATCATGTGACAATTAACTGGAGGATTATCATATCCAAAAGTACCATAAAAAAGAACATATTAAGATTCTTGACATTCGTAACTTCATGAATACATTTTTACATCAGCGTGAATGAAGATATTGGTGCGTTGTTTGGCAAATTCCACGGTTCAAGGCAATAAATGCACGTGGCTGCGCAGACGGAAATCGAAATTGGTCGCCTCTTACACGAAGACAGAGCGAGGTGCAGAAGTGTGTTGCCATTGGTCCACCTCGAACCTTTCGCATTGTTCTTTTTCTTTACTATCTAATAAAATCTCTTTGATCCAAACGACGTTTTTTTACATTGATTGCAAGGTGATGCTCAGGTGCTAACATTCGGCGACACGTGCCTGTGAATCCTTGCTGTAAAAACGAGGCTGGAAATATCACATTTTGTACTTGTTATCACTTGTAACAATCGATTCACATAATAAGATTATGGTGTTGATGCATGATGATTTCAATATTGCGGGAATGAAAATAACATTTTTATCACGCGAGAATAAATCTGCGTATGCTTTTTTCGGACAACTCATATACCGCAATAGTTTTTAATTGTTATATTTGCGGGAAAAAGTCACCGCCTTTATATAAGCATGGCAAAAATGTTTAATTTTCCGTTTCAGCTGTACAGGATTTTCGTAATATTATTGCGAAGTTTCGATCAAAAATATGTCTCTCTTACATAAGAATAGTGTAAATTATCAAATGGACTAGAGAAAATACACTTACCGTTGTCATTGATAAAAGAGTCAAAGGTCTTAAAAAACTAAGTCTTAAAAACTCGACTATCACTAAAAAAGTAGTGATAGTCGATAATGGTCAGGCGTCTCGAATAGTTCAGTACCACAGCGTTCACCCAGCTAAGAACAAGGATGCAACATAAACTTGAAAAATCACAGAATATTTTTTCGGTGAACCAATAAAGGAAATAATTTTTAATCTGTTCAAATGCGATAAACGTTGGAATAGCCGACTGTTAGGATAAACAAAAATTTGAAACTAAAAATACGAGAAAAACCATTTGGTCTCTACGGTCTTGAATATTCGGCCATGGTCGATAACTTAATCTCGAAGCTATCGAGCCTCATAAAAACTAAAAATATCTTTAAAACGTTTCCATTTATTTCTTTTGCGGTTCCCCAAAGAAAGAAGCGAATTACAACAGTAATAGGTAAGAAAAAAATAAACATTGCCTCTGGGTAAGATAATCGACTTTTAATGGCCACGCTTAACGTGATGGAGGCATTAGAGTGCCCAGAGACACTAGACCTAAAGGTAACTCAATCGACTAAGCGCGAATAAAAGTAAAGAGAATGAAGAAAATTCGTCGCAGTAGTCGAAATCGATAATAGTCAGCCATCGCGTGTAATTAGGTCTTCGAAAGATCGAGTGCCGTAAAATTGCCTGCGAATTCAGCACCGAAATATGGAAAGCCATTTAAAATGTCAGCTCACGTATTCCCAACTAGTCGGTAATAAAAATTCGAGCAAATTTGTCGAATAATGCATCGTGAATATAAAAATCATGGACCGCAACGAATAAACGATTTGCCGCAATTACCGGACGTACGACGTGAAAAATGCTTGTTCGAGCCAGCGGACGCTGCAGCGTGGAAAAATAATGGTAATGTATGAAGTCAATAATAGACAGACATTGCAGCAATTTTGTTTCAGGTACCTTTTCACGTAATTTCCGTAAAAATATGATTTTACGTAAAAAAAATACCCAATGGCAAAATGTAAAATGACACATATATATTATTTGAAAGAGCTTATTGTTCACGACTTTAACGCGTTTTTCAACGAGCACGGAATCACAGAGAGAACGTCACGTATACATGGATTCCGTAGCGTGATCGGACTCCATTTAAGGGGAGGCACCTGAGTAAACGGCGAGAAAAACAGGTAAACTTCGGGAATTTTTATCTCAAAAACTGATGTTTCGATTGGATCCGGGTTTTTTTTGGAAAATATGTACATTGCGGTATTTTTAGGAATTTTAAAAAATAAATTATTTTACTGGAAGAGATAGAGATAGAGATAGAGACAGAGACAGAGACAGAGATTCGGGAATAAACTTTTGCGAAAACGAATGCGAGAAGGCCGAGGCGGAATAAAGTAACGGAGAGCCGGGGACGTTAGAGTGCAAGAAAAAGACGAAAAGACAATGCGTTTAAAAGACCAGTTTTTACGTTCGTTGCGCTTGCCACGCAGTGCGGGGATAGGGGATGAATCTCTTAAAAATCCGATTTACGAACGTGATCGGACGGCTTTGTGCTTCCCCGTTGCATTTATGCTACCGCCGAGAACACCAAACGGAGAACACAGAATGAGACAGAGGAAGAAAAAAGGAGAAAAGCGGAAAGAAAGAGACTAAAAAAAGAGAAGAGATACTATAAGTGGACGTTTCTGTAGAGCTTTGCAAGGTCTGCTTTGCAGTACAGAGACGCAAAACAGAACGTATAAAGAGACCGTATGACGTATGATGAAAATAGTTGATAGTTATATGAAAATATAATGGGACAACATGATCGAATGAACAGCCTACGGTAACTTTTTCGTTAATGAAAATTATTCTTGTTATTACTTTTTCTTTGTTATTATGGTTATTTTTTTGTTACAATATTTTGCCTTCTTTCCTAATACATTTCACCATTGAAAACACTTAAAGAGTCTGCAGAAGCTTAAGGGTATTCCTTTCACGACCTCGAATATTTAACAACTACCTGATTTTCGTCTACCATAAAGGTAAAATACATCCCTAACATTCCAAATTCGGCCAAACTTTCGATGTAAACTGGCGTTCTCGCTTTTGGATTACATGGAAATATCGGAGGAGACTTAAAAAATGTGCGCAATGATGGATTTGCCGAAACCTGTTTTCAAACATTCTTACGACGGGACTACTAAAAGCATTGAGCAGGCGATGGAAGGAATTTGTGACTTTTCAATGAAAAACTGCTGCAAAAAAGAGACAACATTGACAGAAGAAAATGCACACCCAGCAGGTCTTACTGTCTCTCGGCATAGAACTTGGCAAAATCGTGGCTTTTCTTTACTTGACGGTGTACTTCGTATTTCAAAACTTGTAAATACTGGAGTAATCGTGACCACATCGAGGGATACGCAGTATGAAATTTCCTTGAAATGTATATTTTTGTATACTTGTACTTTTATAATAAGATGAGAAAAATGAAGCTATACCACTTGTTATATATAGCTTCATTTAGCTATATAGTTTTTATTAATATTTGACAAACATCTATTGTTGCTGCACCACTAATAATAAATAACATTTTATTTTTAGACCGAAATGAGCATTATTTTAAAGATGTGAAGCGAGAGTATGTCTCGCAAAATTAATTTCCAACCTCAAACTCAACTTAAGGGAAAACAGTTGGTATCTGCTGAACACATTAGGAACGTAGAAGAGTTCAAGACAAAACATGACCCAAGTTTAATAATTCAAGCTCGTGTCATAAGGCGAAGCTCCTTTTTCGTCTAAAGGCATCTATCCAGTTGTTACGTTATTCTAGTTTCCAATTTGCCATAGGGAGTCGATAAAATTTGCATTTGCTATTCCGTCCAGTATTTTTGGAATTTATCACACGGCAACTATCGTGGCCTATTTTTAATACCACCATATTTTTAATTGATTGCAAAAAATTCGTACTACGCTCATTCGGATTAGGCAGATGAATGGCTGCATTTATTGCAATGTTTGTCCACTACGGGCGCTGCGTTCGATTTCATTACCCCCACCATATACTTTGTACGGAGCCAATATGGCGCAGAAAACGCTGATTGAAGGTATATTTTTTTAACCTAGTAACCTAGGCAAGGTCCTCCTTTACAGGTTAATTATTTAAATGACGTTTGTAATGAAATAATGTAATTAAAAATAACAATTTCAAATAGAAAAATTTTCGCTATCCATTTACATTTAAAAAAGTCTTATTAATTTATTCGCTAACCCTATTACTAGTGGAGACATAAACACCGAAACTTTATCTCGTCATCTACCAGAGTCATCCGTTTGTCCGTTTCATAAAAGCTGTCGTCGATTATAACTCCATTACTCAATAAGTTTGCAAAAAATGTAAAAAATGTATGAAATGTATGTTTTTTGTTACGAATCGCTGAGGGAACCTTTGCTCGAAACGTTTTTCTTTAAAATAGATTGTTTTGTCACAAGTGTCATTGAAACAATTAAATTGGTTATGCAAAATGAAAAATACTATACAACAACTTTGAAATTCGTATTTGCCGTACCCAAAAAAATGAAGAAATAATAAAGGTCTTGAACAAATCTTGAAATTTATATGGAAACTACACGGGAACTGGAAATTTGACTACTCTTTTTTCTTTTGTGTTTTTCTCGGAACCATGTTTTATAAAACGGTGTTAGTTGGATCTCAAAATCTGTTTGTCCGATTCACTTCTGACCGAGCATAGCTTATAACATTTTATAATATCGTACCAGCGAAGGATTTAAAAAAAGGTTTATCCGATTGTTAATAACAAATTACTAAACTTTTTTCTTTACTTTGAAGGTCGAGCTTTGTTTTCTACAACTTGACATTATTGTAAATGTCAAAAAAATATGCAATCATGAAGTTTTATGATTATACGAGAAGTACATTTCATAATTCTGATCACCCTAGTTGCCGGAACCATCGATACTTATTGGCCTCGGCATTATGTGTAAAATCCCGATCTCGTCATCCAAATACTCTGCTGATGAGGAAAAAAATACTGAAAATCGACCAGTTTTTTTAGACTCCACGTTTATGCAGGGTCTTTAATCGAGGCGTTAAAAAAAAATATATGCAGACGGTTTCCATATTTTCCAATTTTGAATATATATGTGCAAATAAATTTAATGTATTTAAGATTTTTCTGTGAATGTCGCAAGAATTTTAAGCGTTGCTGTGAGCGGCAACCAGCTTAAGCTTTTTCCACCAAAATTAGATATAAACTGTGAAATATGAAATAATATAAACATAAGGAAAAAAAAACAATAAAACAACCTTGTTTTTCTGTGGAGCAGATTTTATGGATTTGTTTTCGCATCTGCATTTATGATTATAAATAAAAGTTTCACCAAAACCATACGTGGTTTTCCTTTTTTTTTCATGTGTACGACCGTTTCACGAGTTTGAACTGCAGTCTTTTTGTCAAATTTGGATAATTAATAGGTACGTATAATAAATTAAATATTCACATATACGTCCGTATTTGAATATATTGAAGCAGAGACAGGTAAAGGGCATGGCGTAGCAGTTTCTGCACTCGGTTCATTGACAGATAATTACGAGCCTCGTACATATAGCTTACCGAAATTGAGTTTACGCTCTTCCGTTTCCCCCATTTCGTCGAGTGTAATTTGCGATATATTTCTTTCTTGCCTGTTAAGCCATTAACTTTCATAGAGTTGTAACCAACATGCATATCATTATATAGCACTGCCATATAGACTTTCAAATTCGGTAATAGCAAAGCTCGCCGGTCGTACAGTTACGAGCATACGGTGCACCAAAGTGAAGGAATGCAAAAATGGGCAAGGTTCATGAGCTTCAAAGTTTTCCAAGTTAGTTAAATTCGTGAACAGACGAGTTACCAGTGTAAAGCTAATGGTCCGTGGTGACAATGTTATAACTTCCGTTGCATAACGTAATGTGTGCTCGATCAATTTTCCTGCACTATTTTCCATTACGTCACAAAATCGATAGCACTGATTGGAATTATGGAATAAGAATCATGTTATAATACTCTCGTCAGCTTGTCGATCATTCTAGAAATGTATGTATAGTTGGAAAATCTTTTTAAAAACGGTATTAGCATAAGGTGTGCTGCAAAACGATATCGGAATGATCTGCTACCTTCCTTTAAGGGGTTACCCCCACTTGCGATTTTGAAAAAATCGATTTTTTTTATTGCATTTTTTTGAAGTATAAGTATCTGAGAATATGTCCTGAAAATTTCAAGTCGATCCGAACAAAATTGACTGAGATATGAGCGTTGAAAGAGAAGAATCCGTGAATTGAAGAACTGAAATTGAAACTTTAAACGCGTTTTTCTCAAAATGGCATTTCTGAAGTCGGTGACCAAGATTACTCGAACACTAATGAACCGATCTTCTTGAAATTTTGCAGGCTTATTTAATACATAAAAATGTAGTCTTTAGCCGTTCGATTTTTTTTTCGAAAAAAATAGCCGTTTTATAGCAAAAAAACGGCCGTTTTTTTCGTTAAAATCGAACCATTAACTTTGACTGTCCGCCATTTTGTGATAAATGAATATTTTTTAAAATTCTTCGATTAAAGACTAGTTTATACTTATATTTTACTAAATCCATCCGCATTTTTTTTTCGGATGATCCACTTCGCCGCAATGTTGGTCACCGCAAACCTTGTATATCAAAACATTATTTCATTGACGGCCATTTGCCACTAAACAATGTAATATTTTTCAATAAAAAAATTACTGAAAGTTCTTCAAGATGTGTTCTTTAAGATGGTATATTGATCGATTAAAAAAGTTTTGTAGTTTTCTTTCAAAAAATTCATGAAAAAGGCCTTTTTTTGCACTACAAGTGGGGGTAACGCGTTAAGGGAGCTTTCCAGTGTAAAATTTTCAAAAAAGCGATTTTTTTTTTTTGCTTTATCGAATAGTATACACTCTTCCGAATATTCCCTGAAATTTTAATGCCGAAATTCAGATTATTTCGGTTACTGTACAGCATTTCTTGGAAGAAGGCAACGGAGCGCTACAGCTACAGCGAAACTTTGAACGCGTTTTTCTCGAAACAGCATTTTTCAAAACGGTGTCCAACTTGGAGGGCAGAGTTTTAAAGCTATCGAGTTGAATTTTTTACACAATATTCTTAACGTCATTGTTTATCGTGCTATGGAAGCTTTTTTTTTTTTGACATCTTCCTATTTTTTTGTAAAAAAAACTGCCAAAAAAAATGCTAAAATCGATACTTTTTGTTCAAACCGGCGCCATTTTTGCAAAAAAAAAAAAAAAAAAGCCTCCATAGCACGTAAGCCAATTATATACCGATCAATAATCTTTTTGTGTTTTTTGTTTCAGATCAAAATTGTGACCCCCAACGTGGACACCACATCCAAGTGCATTTTCTGCAACAATTGTTTCATCATTTTTATAGATATTAATTAATAAATAAATCGATCTTTAAAAAATTGTTTTGTATTCTTCAATACCCAATTAATATACAAAAAAAAACCAGACCGATTAGATTATTTTTTCTTTAAAAAAAAAATCGCGAAAAACAGCGATTTTTCGGGCTGTCACACTGGAAAGCTTCCTTAATATATATCAAAGTCTACACATTTATATATACTTCAATATAATGTTCTTTGGACGTCTTCAATGTTTTCCCATCTTTTATTTTGGATTTAAATTTTGTTTTATTGTATAAATGCGGAAGTTGCGATTAAGTTCTGACCCATATGCAGCTCCTGAATTTACATCATGAAGTATTAAAAAAAAAAAACTATTTCAACCATTTTCGGAGCACTATATTATAAAATGAAAATATAATAAATGAAGAGAATTGCGAATAAAATAAAAAAACAATAAATAAAATGAAAATAGTTAAATAATTTATCGTTCATAAAATTCTTTTGAAATGATAAAATATATCTTAGACCAAAAAGCAATTTAATTTGAATCTGACATCCGGAAATGCATACGTACATACAGGTGTGTGTGTGTGTGTGTGTGTGTGTGTGTGTGTGTGTGTGTGTGTGTGTGTGTGTGTATTTATACTTGAAAATATTCCTAGCACGAAGATCTATTTACCCTTTGGACTTGATAGGAGAGGCATCATAGCACACATGACGCGATGCAAACTTCCACAAAGCGAGGATTATTTTTAACCAATAATTATCGAAGGGTTGAAGGAATGAACGTTTGGACGAGCTGCAGGGTTCGAAAACGTCCGACGAGAAGAGACGAATTACAAATTCATGTCATGGAACGCATTATGGTTGTGCATTAGTATTCGCGATGGAAAATCCGCCGTTAGGTGTGCCAAAAGGATGAGTGTAGGGGAAGGGACGTCATGTTCGCTGTTGCCAGCCCCGACGTGATGTACGTAATGGAGCGCGACGGTGTCAAAGGCTATGACGTTGTTTTGACGTGACGGCAGAGATGTAATCAGAGCGTTTCGAGGATCCGGAACCCTCACGAGGCAATATATTCGTTTGTCATTATGCATTTCGAAGCGACGCCCATGAGTTGAGCAAAAGCGTCAGAGAAGGAGAGGAAAAAGAGAGAGAGAGAGAGAGAGAGAGAGAGAGAGAGAGAGAGAGAGAGAGGGAGAGAGAGAGCGAGAGCTCTGCGCTCAGGGGAAAGGGGGAGGGGATGAAAGCTCACCGAACAGAGAGAAATTTCATTTCACACGCTCGGTGTAATTTGCACGGCTATAACCAGTGAAATATATAATTTTCCGAATGAAAATGTGTCGATAAAATTGATCGACCGTAATAACTTTCGGTTCAAGAGGCAGTCGGGAAAATCAAATTTTCCAATTATTTGTGCTTGGAGCATGCGAATGAAAAAGTTTTGTGTCTTGACAATTATTAATGGATACTTTGCACGCATTTACTATTAATTGGTTAAAAATGTATAGTATCTATTTGGGTTTATGTACGAAAACAGGACAATATAGAATTATCAAAATTGAACTGAAACTTGTCGTTTGCAGATGACACTATGCGAGTATTAAAATTAAAAATGAACTTGTCGTTTGCAGATGACACTATGCAAGTATTAAAATTAAAAATGAACTTGTCCTTTGCTGATGAAATCTTGTTGATTTAACGAAATTCATTCTTTTCTATCCGATTTTCAACTTAAACCCTTACGCCTTACTGCTTCGTTCCCGCAGAAAAATGCACGTCGCGTTGCGTGTAATATAACGCGGACCAAAAAGATTTTTTTTCAATGTTACACATATTTCAGAGATGTATTGTAATTATTGTGTATTTTTAATATTTATTTTGCAAACGTTCGTAAACTCTGTCAGGCTACATGTATAAAAGTTTGAGAGTTGTGGATATGAAATATAAATATAATAGGAAATATAACATAATATGAGAAACCAATATAGAAAACCTATATTTTCCCGAAGTAGACTTCGTGTATTTGTTTTTGCACCGCTATATTTTGAGCGAGGGAAGGCAGCATGTCGAGTGGAATAAAATTTGGGAAGGAATACCTCGATAAAGGCTAAATAGGATTCCAAGGAAGCTCGCTGTTGCGAGATTTATGGTTTTTAAATTTTTGACCACTCGAGCATCAAAATAACGCTGAGAGCGACGATAAATTCATAAATTTGATCGAAACTTGGCAAAAATATTCTGCAAAAATCTTGATAAAGTTGAGATTAATGAGGAAAAGTAGGGTTACGAATAATTTCAGAATAATTTTTTTCGTGTTTTAGAAAAACATGGTTGATGGCGGAAAATTACGAACGCTAACAGAAAATGTTGAACCTCAGACGGGATATTTTTTCTCGAGCATTTTGTTTTCGTTGTACACTTCGGTGGCCTCTGTGATAATTTATGTCCGCCAAACTTTAGCAAGTATATCAAATGTATTATATTACCGACCTCGAGAAACTGTTGCACCGTCGTGTCAACGATCATGAGCGGTCGTTGGATAAGATGAACTACACCGTTTTGGACAGGTATATTGGCTTTGAGTATCTCCGCCATAACAGCTCCGGTTGGATAATTCGGTGGACCAGCGAGGGTATTCGATTTCACGTAAACTTGAAAAAAAGCATCAATGGACTCTGTCAATGTTTCAGGAGGAAAATTAATTCATTTTTTTTCTAATGGAAAAAGTGATTTTATGTTTCTAGAAAAAGAACGATTATTGAAGATATACCGTGCATCGTTAATAATCATAGATCGTACAATTGAGAATTATTTATTTATGTTTGGTAAAATGGTGGCTACTGTAAAACCCCATTTAAAAAAGTAATCCAACATCATTATAATAAGTCGCATCAAAGATAATATGATAAATCGTCAATTAACATTTGACTGAACTGAATTGAATTAACATTAACATTTGATGATTTGCATTTATGAAGAGTAACTAAAACCTCAAACGTGCAAACGCTTTAAATAATGGAATTGTACATTCTTTATGAATGACAAAGTCAACAAATATCGATTAATTATAAAATCGTCGAATGCCATTAATCGTGGGAATATATGCATAAAATATAGGTAGTGAATTATTTACGATCGCACGGTAAACGGAGGTAATGGTACATAATCGTGAGTAAAATTGAATTTAAGCAACGATTGATACATACTTTTGTCCTGCTGAGCTACGAAGCTCACGGTGACTTTGAGGTTGTCCGAAAAGGCGAGCGTGTTATAGGCTTTATCTCTCGGTGTCGGAGCCGTAAACAGAACGTGGCCAGGTACGATATGACCGTCGATGACCTGAGCGTCAACTTTGTTCGGCCGAAGTTCATGCTGCAACAAAATTAATCATACGTTCCAAATATGCAGTAATTGCAAATCCAAATGAATAATCAAAAGAATGACATTTCCAATTAACTCGAGCACTTCGATACAACCGCATGGACCTGCAGGGTAAAAGAAAAGCCATATGCCGGAAAAAATAGGACAGTTGAATACATTTATGACACATAGCGTGGATGTTGTTACTTCATGGTGCTGCTTTAGAAAAACCAAAACGTATTCTTTTTTTTATCGAGATAGACGCGGAGGGATTAACATGTTTTTTCTGAAGGGAATATTCCGGAGTAGACACGTAAAAAACTGACCATATTGTCTAATTCTTTTTCTCGGCCAATAATTGCTTTATTCATAGGTTTTTTTTATCGTTAAAAGAGCATTTATTCTAGTATGTTTGGGGACGTACGCAAATTACGTAACGGAAGAGAGGCGGGGAGGGTCCGACCAGGCGTTACGGTCCTGGTACGTGGAGGAGGGGGGGGGGGGTCTAAAATTCGAAAATTTGACGTTACGTAATTTGTGTACGACCCTTTTGTAATTTCGTCATAAAAATGAATGGAGATTAAATATTGTGTATTCTGCCGTCATTTATATGACGGCAGAAAACACACCTTTTATAACAAGGCGCCATCTACAAAAAAAGTCGAAAATGCCTTTTTGGTACCGTTGAAATCAGAACAAAATTTCCCATCGTTCTGTGTAGAAAAACGCATTTTTTATTTTTTTGTAGTCTTCCATATGACGGCAGCATTAGAGTCAGCACGAATACCGATTTTGAAAATGTTTTTTGCGATGTTAACCAAATTGGGTTGTCAACGAGAGATATAAGAAAGTTAGCTACGAAACGGAAAAACAATCGCAATTTGACGGATTTTAAAAATTCCCTTTGGCTTATTTTTGCACGTTAACAATGCATCCTTTCGAACATTTGTAAATAATTGTTTCTAAGTCTGATTGTAACTCAACCAAGCATCCAAGAATATCGAGTCCAAATATGGAAAGAATCTGTCGATTCATTGTTGAGATATCGTAAACGCCATTTTTCCCAAGTTGTTTCAAGGAAAACAAGGTTCAAGTTTTGGAATAGATTTACAGTACCATTCATTGTGTAGAATGCTATAACTCGAAAACTGGGCTTCTCGTATGAAACAAAAGCAAGGGACAAAAGTATGTCGACTTAAGGAAGGTTATCAATATTAGATTCTTAAAATTATTTAAGACGAATTTTTCCTTCCTGTGTTGCATTAGCGCTTTGGAACACGGCCTGTTGAAGGTGATCTTCGTCAGCACCCTTACAATAATTGGTGGTATTTTGTCTAACTTTATGCCTGAGTGTTCCATGACTTGGACCTATGATGTGCTTTCTGCATTGAATGTACAGGCTACTGTAGAAGGAGCGATTCCTTTGGCGTCCGTAATTCTTTTTTCTTTTGTACACTTTCTCATAAAATAAAATCGAACAGTCTTTAAAGCGGTTAAAATATGATTTATAATTCAACTATGTCGTAAGAGGAATGACGGATGACCTATTTCGTAGGCATTCAACACGAAGGTACATATTAAGTCACACAGAACGGACCCAGAATTCGCGCCTTGAAACCGCGACCAGGTGAACATGATTCGGTAAATCCAATGTGATTTTTTTTTATCATTAATTTTATCATTGATAACATACACACGAGTGGCTAGCAATTCCTTCACCAATGCACTTAAGGGGGAAGATACCTTCGGACAAGTAAAAAATTTGCTGATTTTCATGATTTTTTTAACCGAAAAGATTTCTCCACTATTTTTTAGACCTACGGTATGTTTTATCACTTCTTTTGGCTGTTACATGGTGTCTTTTATGAATCGTCAAAAAATGGCGGAGCTACGGCACGGTTCTCTAAACTACATTTTCAAAACTGGCGTGATGTACAAGCGAGAATCATCAGAATCAACCGATTCTGATGAAATTTAATATAAATCTTTCTGGCCTTATTATCAAAAACATGACCTTAAATATTTTCTAAAATAAAAAAGTGTATTTCGCATTGCAAAATGTACCCATTTTTCGGAAAATTCAATCTTTTTGATTGAAAGGGTACCATGTCATCGATTTTCAACATTTCTCATTTCTCCTTGCTTCACACACTAGACCAAAAAATTAAAGGAACAGAAAGCTTCTTGCATGTTTTTAAGTGTTTTTTGAAACGCTGTATCTGTGTCAAAAATGGTCGTATGGAGATGGAAAAAAAACATTATGAAGCGTCAAGTTTCTAGTTTTGAGATCTGTCCGCAAATTTTTTTGTGAGCTACGGTTATCGCGCAATCATGAGAAATAGCGCAAGAAAAAGAATGTCCAAATTTTTTTATTTCTTTCCAAGGTTCCACGAGCTCAAGATAATTTTTTCAGCTAAATCAATGGATAAGTCGGTTAGCTTGTTTATTCAGCTTCAATTTCGTTTTTTATTAGTCTCTCTACGTTAACCCAAACAAAGAGATATCTCAGCAACCAATAATCGCACAAGAATTTAAAGGAGAGCTTAGAAAACTTGAATATGTTTCCTACAAAATTGTTTCATTGATTTTTGAGAATTTTTTTTCACCCCTAACATTGATACGAAAAAAGTACAAAAAATTAACGTTTTACGGCTTTTCAGTAAATCTACCACTACACTATAAGCGTTGATGGAAAGACTAGGTTTGCCAGGTTTTTTTCAGCTTGATGTATCCCCAATAGCCCTGTAAATTTGCGAATTGATCTGTCGCACTGTTTTTACGGACCGATTGATCAAAGTTTACAAAACAATTGAAGGAACAAGTGTATTGTTCCTAAACATCGTGTAATCGTCATCAATATGAAAATACCAGCTTTTTTCGACTTTTTTCACAACTTTGCACTAGTTGCTTGTTAAATTTGAGAAAAAAATTCGAAAAACTTCCAATTTTTTCTTAAATTTGTAAAACGTTTCAGGAAACAACACTAACTCATTTTAGACACGATTCGGCCTTCACTCGCCATAATTTCACTCGTCGTTATTTTCATTAATCAGAAGTCGATACCTCCAAGCTGTATTCGCTACTCTATCTGAGAACATTTATGCGAGTAATTCTCGATATTTTCTGAGAAGGTTATCAGGGTTACAAAAGGAAGTTCTCTTCAAACCTCATTTTTTTCGAAAGGAAAAATTTATTAACATTTGTTTTTAAAACTAATCTTTTTTCTTTTCGGAAAAATTCCTCGAAGTTTTGGCAAAAAAAATTCATAAAAAGTTTTTTTTAACTTTACCTTTTTTTAAAGTATTGCCTAGGTGACATTGAATTTTGCCAGTTTTGGCATTTCAATAATACCCAGGCAGCATTTATCTGATTGTGAGGCAAAAGTCTCTTGGCTACTGACTCTTATCGGAGAGGCGTACAGTTATCGGGATGTCGGTGAAAGATTGGACGTTAGTGCATCGGTTGTGTCTCGTGCGTATACGCGTTATCAAGAAATCGGTGGATACGGTCGAAGGCCCGGACAAGGTCGAAGTCGTATAACAACTCCTCGAGATGACCGGGCAATCGTTCGACGTGTTCGTCAAGAATCTTTTGTCCATGCTAACATCGTTGCTCAACATTTCCCAAACCGTTGACAGCAACAACAACAACAACAAAAACAACAGCGACGACAACGACAACGGCCGGGAAACATTTCGTATCAAACGGTGATCAACCGTCTCCGTGAGTCTGGGTTGCGAGCCAGACATCCCGTCCGTATGCCAATGTTGACGGCCAGACATCGCCGGGCTGGTCTAGCGTACGCTCGTCAACATCTCCAGTGGAGTATGAGGCAATGGGGTAATGTTTTATTCACTGTTGAGTCTCGGTTTTATTTGTACGACGATGACAGAAGGCCCCAAATTTGGCGTCGTCGTGGAGAGCGTTTTTTACAATACTTTACTCGCCCTGTTGCTGCCTTTAATGGAAGATCAGTGATGGTTTGGCCCGAGATTTCGCGGTCATCGCGAACTCCGCTGGTGATTGTCCGCCAAACCCTCAAGGCTAGGCACCACATTGACCAAATTTTAAGGCCAATTGTGCTACCCCAACGACAAAATGTGATGGGGTTCATTTTAATGCAAGACAATGCTCGCCCTCACACAACTATCGTGACCAGACGGTTTTTTTGAGAGGCACGGCATAACGTTGTTGCGGCATCCGGCGTTGAGCCCCGATCTCAACCCCATCGAGCACGTCTGGGACATCATGGGGCGTCGATTGCGACGGGAGTACCCCAGTTTGCCGAATTTAGCTGCGTTGGAACGCGCACTGGTGCGAATTTGGCAGACGATTCCACAATCGACGATTCGACGCTGCATTAAGGATGTTGAGTCCCAAATCGCAAATGATGATAAAATTCGGAAAATTTGGCATGTTTTTGTATGAAGTATTTCCGAGGTCGTGTAAAAATTTCACGACAATTAGGAAGCTCGTTATTGAACAATTAACATTCACAAATTAAATGTTGTTTTATGGAAACTGATGTAACTTTGCAATAAGTTTTTTTTTGACCTCTCAATTTTATAATATCTACAATATACTGAAAGCAACGGAAACAAAACGAAGTGTTTGATAATTTTTTTAAATTTCTTTTAAAAATTGTTCTTATCGAAATGTTAATTTTTTAATAACGAGTTTCCTAATCGTCGTGAAATTTTAACACGACCTTCATACAAAAACATACCAAATTTTCAGAATTTGCTTATAATTTTTTATTTCAACCCTTAAGGAGGTTGAAGTAATGATGATAGAATTCTGACAATTTGGTATGTTTTTACGTGAAGTATTTAAGAGGTCGAGTTAAAATTTCCCGACGATTAGGAATTTCGTTATTAAAAAATTAACATTTTCTTAAGAACAATTTTTAAAAGAAATAAAAAAAATGTATCAATAAACTTCATTTTGTTTCCGTTGCTTTCAGTATATTGTAGATATTACAAAATTGAGAGGTGAAAAAAAACTTATTTGCAAAGTTACATGAGTTTTCATAAGACAACATTTAATTTGTGGATGTTAATTGTTCTATAACGAGCTCCCTAATTGTCGTAAAATTTTTACACGACCTCTGAAATACTTCATACAAAAACGTACCAAATTTTCAGAATTTTATTATCATTTGCGATTTGGGATTCAACATTCTTAAATACTGCGGAATTAAGGAATCGCGGGGTCTCATTTCGTTAAAAAAATCACACCCACATACACACACAGACACACCCCACACACACACGCGCACGCACGTACGTACGCACGCACACATACACACACAGGCAGACAGACACATAGACGTGCGTGTGCACAAAAAGCGAAAATCCGACCGTGCACGTGCTCCACGTGGTACGCCTCGGGTAACGCAAATGCCGGCGGTTCACAATCGACAATCAAAATCGTGTCTAAAATGAGTCAGTGTTGTTTCCTCAATTGTTTTACAAATTAAAAAAAAATTGAACATTTTTCGAATGTATTCTCAAATTTAAAAAGCAACTAGTGCAAAGTGCTAAAAAGTCGAAAAAAATTGGTCTTTCCATTGTGATGATGATTACACGACGTTGAGGAACAATAGACTTGTTCCTTCAATTGTTTTATAAACTTCGATCAATCAGTCCGTAAAAACAGTGCGACAGATCAATTCGCAAATTTACAGGGCTATTGGGGATACATCACGCTGAAAGAAACCTGGCAACTCTAGTATTTCCATCAACGCATATAGCGTAGTGGTAGATTTACTGGAAAGCCGTAAAACGTCAATTTTTTGTACTTTTTTCATATCAATGTTGAGGGTGAAAAAAAATTTTCAAAAATCAATGAAAGAATTTTGTAGGAAATGCATTCAAGTTTTCGAAGCTGCCCTTTAAATCCTTATGTGATCATTGGTTGCTGAGATATCGTAATCAAAGACAAAATGATTCTTTTTCATTCAAGGTCAGATATCTCAGCAAAAAATTGACGTAGAGAGACTAATAGAAAACGACATTGAAGCTGAATAAACAAGCTAACTGACCTATCTATTGAGTTAACTGAAAAAAAATCCTGAACTCGTGGAACCTTGAAAAGAAACAAAAAAATTTGGACATTTTTTTTCTCGCGCTATTTCTCATGATTGCGCGATAACCGTAGATCACAAAAAAATTTTGCCGACAGATCTCAAAACTAGAAACTTGAAGCTTTAAAATGCTTCTTTTTCATCTCGACACGACAATTTTTCACACAGATACAGCGCTTCAAAAAACACTTTAAAAAATGCAAGAAGCTTTCTGCTCCTTTAATTTTTGGACTAGTGTATTGTGCATACGAATGAAAGAAAAATTTTCGTTGAGTCTATCCAAAATACCATGTAACAGCCAAAAGTAGTAATAGAACATACCCTAAGTCGCAGAAATAATGATGAAATCTTCCCTTAAAAAAAATCATAACAATCAGCAATTTAATCCTCGCCTAACGGTATCATCTCCTTTAATTCATCATTTTCTGCTTTCTTCTCCTCAATCGATATTTATATGCTCCTATTGACTTTCACTTTTCCTCAAACTTTAAACTTTTTGTATTTCATAGGCATTTGTCCCCCTTCGATAATTAGAAGCCGTCTCGCTCGTGCGATGTTTCCTTCCACATTTGATCACCTGACCTGTCCATGTAACCCTCTTCCCTACCACACACCCACTCTCTTGCTTTCTCTCTCTCCCTTTTTTGTGCATAAGCCTGTTAGCTTTTAGCACGAGCGTTGATTAACGCCGGTCCGGTAATCGTGATAGAGGCTCGTGTCTGTCTCATTTTGAGGTATCACAGATATATTTAACCAAAGATAGTCTTTCGAAACCGAGGGTAAAGCTGACAAACTGGACACCGCATGGTCAAGCTCAAACGGTCGGTACCTCGGCAAACGGAATATCCAAAACAAAATACACTGGCTCATACACGCAAGTCCAACAACGAAATATATACAGTTGCATGGCAAAGTGTCCGGCTAAACATAATTTTATGATTAAGTAACGTTCAAAGGATGCAAAATGGAAACACAAATATATCACCGTAAAGTTCTTTTATTATGCAATCAAAATATGTAATTCAAAAATTGTTCATAACGATTAACAATTATTAGTAAGCAAAATAACACGTTTTGCTGCTTCATAAATGTCCGGCCAAATTCCAAGAAGATATAATTCGCTTCGCTTTGTTTACGTTATCAGTCGCGAAAGCATGTAAACAGTCAGAGCTCTGTTCGTTTTGCATTGTACGGTCAGTAACACTCAGTCAAGATGTCGAAACGAACGTCTTTAGATATACGTAAAGTGGTTATCGAGTAGCACAACGAAGGAAAAGTTTCACGCGAAATAGCTAAAATTTTGGCAGTCGGAAAATCGACTGTTAACGATATAATAAATAAATTCAAGACCACAGGTACTCTATAAGATAATTACTGTCCTGGGAGACCTAGGAAAACAACTAATTGTGTCGATAAAGTGACCAAAAGAAAGGCTGTCGCAGACGTAAAAAAAATGCTGCAATCATCGCACGTGAATTGGGACTTTTTTGACGTGTTGGAGCTAAAAAATCGCTCATCAGTAAAAAAATAAGAAGGCCAGATTAGAATTCGCGAAAAAATACCAGAGTTGGACAGTTGAAGATGGGAAAAAGTGCTGTTCTCAGACGAAACTAAAATGAATTGAAAATTTATTGAAAAATTGACATCGTTTAAATAATTAAATTAAATTTGTTCAAATAATTGAAAAATTGTTTGAAAATGATGGGAGAAGGTACGTTCGACGACCATAAGGAACTAGAAATGATTCGCGGTATTGAACACCAACTGTGAAACACGGTGGACGTAGCTTATGCTATGGGGTATATTCTGTTGGAAAGGCGTCGGTCCAATCTTTAAAATTGAAGGCACTATGAACTCTGCTATGTATAACGATATTGTATTAAAGGAAATGCTGCCTTATGATCGTCAGAATATGCCACGAGGATGGATTTTTCAGCAAGATAATTATCCAAAACATCGATCACAGCTCCTTCAGCAGGTTTTTAGCAAGACAAATATTCGAGTTTTAGAGTGGCCGAGTCAATCTCCAGATTTGAATCCCATAGAACATTTATGGCAAGAGTTAAAACTAAGAGTGGGAACCCAACATTGTGCCAATAAATCTGCTTTGTGGGGAATGTTCAAGAAGAGTGGTAAAATATCTCTCAAGATAGAATCATCAAACTTATTAAATCGATGCCTTACCGATGTGCTGCCATGATAGCTTCTAAGTGCATAGTTACGAAGTATTGATGAAAATCTCACATTTATTACCGTTTTCAATTTTCTTTTTGATTTACTATATTTTTTTTTGTACATAGGTAGTGCGTAATTCGTACCTGGCCGGATAGTTATGAAAAAGCGAAAATTGTTATTTTACTTATAAATAACTATGAATAGTTATATATAATTTTTCAACAAAACATTTCGATTGCATAATAAAATAACTCTACGATGATATGTTTGTGTTTCCATTTTGTATCCTTTAAACGTTACTCCATTATAAAATTATCTTTGGCCGGGCACTTTTGCTTGCAACTGTATGTACTCACAGAATAAACATGGCACATATATATTTCGGAGATTGATAAAAACAACTCCCGTAATGATTATACGCGAAGGTTTAATGAATACTTGGTAGTGCTCTTTCCCGTAGACTCGATCTCGAAGTATTATTAAAAATTTTGTTTTTGGATATATCTTGTTCTGATACTTGTTCGTGTACCCTTGCGGGCTTTTGTAAAAACATACTTTCCAGTTTTACCCTACACTTGGCACTGTACGACCCCACCCCTTCCTTTCCAAGTGTTATCCGAATCCACTTTATCCTGAAGCACTATCATATCGCATCAGCACGCGGGAACAGACGATCTGTGGAAACTGCTGTTACGTGCGCCATGTTTTTCTGAATCGTATTACCAGAGGACTCTTAGTTAAGTCCCTCCTGCTTATGTTGGGTATGCAATTTCGCATGTGAACTCCCCAAAAATATAGGATATACCTGATTTTGGAAATATCAGGGAACATCTAAAAACATGGAACCGTCTTGCATTGAACACAGGTAAAAGAAAAATGTATATTTTTCGGTACTGAAAATAATTTTCAGGTAACGGAAAGTGTGAGCAATAAAAATTAACTTTTTATTGTTCAAACACAACAAAAAACGTATACCCATAGATATCGAGACGTTACAAATATCGATTAGCCTCGCATCAAGCCCAGCGGCTGAAAAAAGTCTGCAGATATCGCGACGTCAAATACGAATCGGTTCGCTCGATTACAGACAAAACGGAAAAACTTTAGACATCGCAAGGCCCAAGTATCAATTTATAGTCCATCGAACATACGAAATGAAAAAGTCCTACCGCTTCAGGCATCGAAAAAAAATACGAGGGTTTCTTAAGGTGCAAAGAGATAGCTGAATTGAAGAAGATTTTTAGTTCTTTTTTAGATGACCGATTTTTTGGAAAGAAGAAAAAAAATATCTTTCGCTTTTTCCAAAAACATGAATTTCTTCGCAGCGAGTGGAGACATTGAAAAATGTATATTTCTCGGTCTACAGAAACCAATTTATGAATTTTTCACACATCAACGGAAAACGATAACTAATATCTATGCCTACGGATAATACATTTTTCATTGCTTTCAGTTGATGTGAGAAAAATGCATGGACTGGTTCTTCTATCAGGTGTAGAAGTATGAAACCGGAATTTCCCTATAGATGGTGCTAGCCATCAGTTTCGGGACCGTAAGACCGCTTCTGTTGCGCCATCATCTCCCTCTAACAGCAGACAAAGATTTTCAACACACAACAACCCAAGTTCCCTACACCGGTATATTTTTCTATAACCTTAAACATGTCGAGTTTTGTGTCTACGAACTACGATTTGCGGACAGCGTTGGTTTTCTGTTATCATTTGAAGAAAACTGCTGCAGAATCGCATCGAATGCTTGTCAAAGCTTGTGGTGAACATGCTCTTGGTAAAACACAGTGTTTCGAGTGGTTTAAAAATTCAAAAGTGGTGATTTCGACGTGAGAAACGAAGAGCGTGGAAAAAAGTTCGAAAAAGTTCGCAGACAACAAATTGCAAGCCTTATTGGATGGAGATGATACTAAAAGTCAACAAGAACTCGCGGGTCAATTGAATGTGACGCGGAAAGCCATCTCCATTCGTTTTTATCAGTTTCAAACAACAGAAGTGTAATTTTTACAAAAAAATCGGGCTTCATCCTTCTATACCTAGTACATGTAGAAATTGAAGGTTTTCGATATCTCGGATCGCTGTGGTGCATACTTATTTGCTGTGGCAGTCCCTAAAGATATAAAATGTTGATTGTTTCTAGTTAATGTAAAACAAATCCATATTTTTGCCTTTTAACTAAAAGCAATTAACATTTTATATCTTCAGAGAGTGGGCAGCCAAACCTCAAACTTCCAGATACAAAAAAACAGTCTATGTTTTTTTTTACATTAACCGAAGGCAACCATAATACTATATTTCCATGGATATACATCTTTCGCTCTTTTGAGCGATGAGCAACGTATTTCTTTTCGTTTGCTCGAAATGGGATCCGTCTGATAAAAAGCTTGGCCATCGGATTTGTACTGACCAGACGTGTGGCCCATGTCCTTAAATCGATTAGATGAACAGACATTTCCCGCTATTCCGTACCTAAAAATGCGAATTTTTCGTTACCTGTGTTCCATGCAAGAGAATTTTTCATTTTTGGCTCTCTGTCCTGTTTATTAAACTTTTAAGCATTTATCTTTTAAAGAGTAAAAGAAAGAACGCCGATTAAAAACAAAATCGCCTCGAAAACACTATCGCTTGTTTTACCTTTTAACAAAATTCTGATTTAACTTATAATTATTTTTTATTTTAATCCAAGCGATGGGTTTATTAAATATATTTTTTTAATTAATTAAATGTACAAAAAGGTGAAATAACTTTTTTAAGCAGCCAAGCCAATTTACTAGAAATATTGTACACAAAATTGTTGAACCGTAGGAATAACATATTCCCAAAATTTTTTTTCGTAAAGAAGTCATACTACTATTATAACATAAAATTGTTTTCACCTTTATATAAGACTACCACATAAGTACATTGGAACGTCTGTGCAACCACTTGGCGTGCATGGTTAACGGGAGATATACATCTAGGAGCCGGAAAAAGGTCATTTTTGTGAATTTTTTCGAGGAAAACTATTTGAAATTTCGGATGGGGGTTTTAATTATCTAAAAGTATATACATTCAAGCATATGTCTAATTTCCTTTATTTAAAAATATCAAAAATACACAAGGTATGATCCTTGGAGCGTCGTAAAAAAATCGGTACCCAACATTTCTCGAAAACCAATGAACCGATTGCCTTGAGGTTTTTTGTGGTTATTCTATACACCATTATCTAGTACTTACCATTGGATTTTTTTCCGTTACTTAGTTTTTGTTTTATGGGCAAAATAATAACTAATTTTTGGCCCAAAAATCACTATTTATGATCAAACGTCCGCCATTTTGTCATAAATCGATATCTTCAAAATATGCTATTATGACAAGTACTAGATAATGGTGTATAGAATAACCACAAAAAACCTCAAGGCAATCGGTTCATTGGTTTTCGAGAAATTTTGGGTACCGATTTTTTTACGTCGCTCCAAGGATCATACAACATCCTTGTATATTTTTGATATTTTTAAATGAAGGAAATCAAACATATTTTTGAATGTATATACTTTTAGATAATTAAAACCCCAATCTGAAATTTCAAATAGTTTTCCTTGAAAACATTCACAAACATGACTTTTTTCCGGCTCCTAGGTGTATATATGCCCTTTAGAAACGAAGCTCGGCGAAAGACCTTGTCCTCTCCACTGCTCAATTCTCAGGTTAAAAATTATTAAATTGCCCCATATCATAAAAAGAACTTGCGACAGTCCATTTTCAACTTGATCTTTCGGGGCACGTGCATTAACTGAATATAGCGTCTTTTGGATGAACGTTAGTGGCATAGCCTCATCCAGATTTCAATGAAACCACCTACAAATAAATAATTAGTATTTCTCGGAATATTTTCGATTCTCATCATATTCGTGCATGGCATAACAATTATCCAAAAACTGCCAGGTTAACGGAGCTCCTCCTTTAAGAAAGTGTCAAACGTCGAGATTTTTTTACTGAATGTTTAGAAAAACCACGAGGATATCTCGATCACGACAATTGCTTATAGGGCAAGGTCAGGTAGCCACGGACAATATAAATAAATCTCATGAAACTTTAGAAATCAACAGAATTATATGTTTATTTGTAACTCAAAATGAAACGCCACACATTTCTCATAGTTAAAACTAAGTAACAATCAGATAGTTTCATTATGTTAGCGTAAGGAAGTCCCAAAGTCAGTCTTAAATTTTTAACAACTAATTTTTTGTCGGGTAGCCCCCGACATATATATAAACGATGTCCAAAGCGTCCTTTGGCTTTACACACGTCGCAATAGTAATACGCGTGCGGAGGGTCAATGCCCACACATGCTTCACGAGCCTAGTCTTTACATTTATGACACTTGATCTCTTAGTTCCTGAGTGAAACGTTGAATATTCGGCTTTATCTTGATTTTTTATTAGTCGCAGCCTTGTTTTTACTGTTTGTAACCTTATTTTTCCCCGCTATCTTGTTGTTGAATGACGATGTTAAAATCTAAAATTTTCGAATTTTTCATGAGCGGGTCACAAGCCGTTTCTTAGATGCATCTGGAAGAGAGCACAACTGTTTGAACAATTCATTTGCACTATGTGCAGTTCATCGTGTAGTTTATAGCGTTGTTAGTAGCATGTGAGGCTGCGTATTGGAATTGGTTGATGGGTGGGATATGAGACTGGTAGAAGACTGCTGGTTGTGTTCAGTTGACAGCTGCAATGTTACGTCGTGGTTGGCTGATTAGCAATATTTTCAGTCATGGCTGGTTCCTATGCAATATTCATTATCATGGCCGGCTAAAAATCCGATTCGTTGAAAATGCCTGGATAAAAAATAAAATGCTCCATTAAAAAAATGTCCGGGGATACCCGACGAAATTATGTCCGGTTCTACCTGACCGTCTAATTCCTATGTTTATACTTATAGCGACAATATCAGTCAGAGCAAGATCGAAATATAACCTAACTCATGAACTGGAATGAACATCATATAGGATCATAAATTAATCAAGGCGAAGTACTTACATTTGAAACACAATAACTGAATTCAAAAAGTAAACAGCGCATACACAAATACTGTCACAGGCAATTTTACGATTATCATGTCTCGTTCGCTCGGCGGTCGCATCACTGCTAATACGTATATGCGGCTAGACGTCGTTGCGGTTGTTTTGACAAATTGCTTAGTTTTCTATAGGTACGTAGTTGTTTAGAACTTATAGTGGCCGAGGGTACCCGCCGTCCGGCGCTACCTAACCTTCCCCTAATAAGAATGCATCAGCGGCGCAGTGCGACGTGACGGCACTTATAAACGCAATATTCATATCGCAAAAATAATTCATCACTTCAGACAGTTCGGGTTATTTGACCATATTTACTAGGACTATCCGAACGAGCTTGTGCGCACCATCATATTACGATTAAATGATATCGATTATCGGAAAATTGCGTGAGGCTGAAATTGTTTATTGATACACGACCAATTCCATTTTTAACACGTACGTTGGATGAGCGTTGATGTGTTTAGACAACGACTAAAGCTAGGTCATCCTGTTCCTCAGCGGTTAATACACGTGCACTTGTGACAATAATTGGGTGCTCTCATGACGAAACGCGAGATGAGCAAGTAGATGCGATGGAAAATTCTCTTTGGCCCAAAAGGTCACGCATCGATGAGCATTGCACGCGTCATTTTACCTCATCGTGCGTATCGTCGCATAACTGTTTCCCTTTTCGCTTCGACACTCAAGTTCAGCCCGGCGTAAGCACCGACCGGAACTTATGCGAGGGGTGTCTGAAGTCATTGAGCCACAACGGTGTTTGTTGTCGAAAATTGCGTTAACGGACGCTCAAGGAAGGAAAAAAAAGAAATACATTTTAAGCGACCGGACAGGGCTGAAAAGATGCGGCAACCAGCTACGGAAATTTAAGGGAGCTTTCCAGTGTAAAATTTTCAAAAAATCGATTTTTTTTTTTTGCTTTATCGAATAGTATACACTCTTCCGAATATTCCCTGAAATTTTCATGCCGAAATTCAGATTATTTCGGTTACGGTACAGCATTTCTTGGAAGAAGGCAACGGAGCGCTACAGCTACAGCGAAACTTTGAACGCGTTTTTCTCGAAACAGCATTTTTCAAAACGGTGTCCAACTTGGAGGGCAGAGTTTTAAAGCTATCGAGTTGAATTTTTTACACAATATTCTTAACGTCATTGTTTATCGTGCTATGGAAGCTTTTTTTTTTTTTTGACATCTTCCTATTTTTTGTAAAAAAAACTGCCAAAAAAAATTCTAAAATCGATACTTTTTGTTCAAACCGGCGCCATTTTTGCAAAAAAAAAAAAAAAGCCTCCATAGCACGAAAGCCAATTATATACCGATCAATAATCTTTTTGTGTTTTTTGTTTCAGATCAAAATTGGGACCCCCAACGTGGACACCACATCCAAGTACATTTTCTGCAACAATTGTTTCATCATTTTTATAGATATTAATTAATAAATAAATCGATCTTTAAAAAATTGTTTTGTATTCTTCAATACCCAATTAATATACAAAAAAAAACCAGACCGATTAGATTATTTTTTCTTTAAAAAAAAAATCGCGAAAAACAGCGATTTTTCGAGCTGTCACACTGGAAAGCTTCCTTAAATGTCTCCACCGAATACTTTATGATGAGTTTTCACTTTCCTAGAAACTCTAGTCAAAATAATGGACAAAGAAAGAAGGAAACATCGCCTGTTATCTGTTTTTGTTGCTACCAGACATTGATCTTGTAGGATGAGACCTGGGAGGGACTTAGAAAAACGGAGGCGGCGTAGGACAGAAAACCGCAAAATTGTGTGTCTTAGTGTATGCTTAGACGGACTTTTAATAGTCCACGAAAAAAAACGTGGCGTTATTGAACTAGTCGGACTGAAGCTAATACGAAAACATAATTTTGTATCCGTTCTATCTACACAATTTTGGCTATTTGTAGATCCGGCAATTGTGAGGGCGGTCCACAAAATATTCGCAAGCGAATCATTTTTTAAAAATCTGATCCTAAATTAGTGGAGTCGTAGCATATCTATAACGCTGAGTATGGTAAAGTTGGTTACTGTGCAGCTATTCCTCGAAGTAGAGGATCTTTACAACGACCTTCTAGCATGTAAATATATATTGCACCACTTTGTTTATAGTTGGTATACAAAGGACTTCAATAATCGGGTGGACGATTATAAAATCGGTGGAACAAATGAATCCTTATTGAAAGAAAAAAAAAACAAGTTACGTGAATCATAGAACTAGGATTAGAGAAATAAAATTACTTCACACGCCCGGAATACTAACGAATAATTATGGAAATAACATTTTAAAATCCGTGTTCTTGGCAAAGAGATTAGTTATGTTAACAATTAGTTTCCAAAATCACGTTGGGAGTCTTCTCCCAACGTTCTATACCATCACTTTTTCAGTGAGGCATTTGTAAAATGTTAGGATATTCACGGGGGCCGAAAATATATTTGGTCGAGGTGAAAAGTCGTTCCCAGATGTTCGTACCTTCAGGAACCGACTCTCGCAAGGATTTCAAGAATACGACAACATTTTGTACTTTTCATCGCCAACTGAAGGCAACGACATTTAGCATTTCGTGACTGTAAAGTGACTGGTGAAATCATGGTTTCCTTTAAAAATCCCCAGACTCCGCTTCCGAATCGGCTGCAGGGCAGTGATTGAGGAACTTTTTCACGTACACATATAACTCGGATTTCGCCACGCCCTGAGCATTCAGATATTTCACGTCAGGAGGTTTCACCACCATCTGTGTGTATCTATATATGTTTGTGGGTACATAAATGTACGCGCGAATATAAGAAACACGATGCAACATGCGAAAATTTTGTTGAACTCGATGCTTCAGGACGCGAACTTTCTAGTGTGTGACGTGCAGTCCAAACAAAATTTAAATAATAATAAAAAAAAATTGCACTATTTCCTCTGCATTCGTCACACCACCAGACGATGAATATGGTCTAGGCGAGCTGGCGGAATGAGGTGGACGGCAGAATAAGACAAAAAAATGATACTTTGACGTCTCCGTATGTCGCAAGTATTCTTGACATGCAATAAAGATGCTTCTTACTCTCACGACTGCTGCCGTTTGTTGAGGCGTCGCATGCATATCTCGGAGACACAAATTTCAAGTCAAGGTATCCCGATTTCTTTTCTCACCCTTTAGTGCATATCCATGAAAATATGTATAGCAAAATAATTTCACACCGTGGTCTCTTCACAAAGCCATATGCAAACTTTATGATTTTGAGCATTTTTGTATTCTCATGTTTGTCTTGCATGTTTAAACATTTAGCGAAAAAAGTAATATAAAGTTGTATTAAGGATGTTGAGTCCCTTTGAAACATGTTAATGTTAATTGTTCAAAAAATAGCTTCTTAATCGTTATGAAATTTTTACACGACCTCCTGAATACTTCATGTAAAAACATACCAAATTTTCAGAATTCTATCATCATTACTTCAACCTCCTTAGGGGTTGAAATAAAAAATGATAAGAAAATTCTGAAAATTTGGTATGTTTTTGTATGAAGTATTTAAGAGGTCGTGTTAAAATTTCACGACAATTAGGAAGCTCGTTATTAAAAAATTAACATTTTGTTAAGAACAATTTTTAAAAGAAATAAAAAAAAATTTATCAATAAACTGCGTTTTGTTTCTGTTTGGTATGTTTTTGTATGAAGTATTTAAGAGGTCGTGTTAAAATTTCACGACAATTAGAAAGCTCGTTATTAAAAAATTAACATTTTGTTAAGAACAATTTTTAAAAGAAATAAAAAAAAAATTTATCAGTAAACTGCGTTTTGTTTCTGTTGCTTTCGGTATATTGTAGATATTACAAAATTGCGAGGTCAAAAAAAAAACTTATTGCAAAGTTACATCACTTTCCATAAGACAACATTTAATTTGTAAATGTTAATTGTTCAATAACGAGCTTCCTAATTGTCGTGAAATTTTTACACGACCTCTGAAATACTTCATACAAAAACGTACGAAATGTTCAGAATTTTATCATCATTTGTGATTTGGGACTCAACATCCTTAAATAAAGGTGTACCGATTTTAATAGGTTTCTTATGGATATTAAAAAAATATCAATATTAATAACTAACAATTATATTCATGATAGAATTTTCAAAACTATACTCCAAAGTTTGCTATCGGGGGAAATAATGTTTGGGGATTTCGCATCAATTTTTTGTCACCAGAATCGTGGCGGAAGATCCACATGATGTTTGCGCAAGTATAAGAGATCAAAATAGGATTGTAGGAAAACATAACGGGGCGTAATCGGATTCGCGTTGACGTATGGAAAGCTTTTCTTGACGCGCAGGGCCATCTAAATTTCCACCTACCCACGTATACACGGCTGTGTATTTTGCAATATTATTTTGTCAAACAACGAGGTAACAGGCCGAAAATTGGAAGAAATTTTTTAAGACTTCAACTCAACCCATGTAAGGTATTTTTTTGTTCAGTGATAATAACAATAATATAAATAATAATAATTTACCTTGAAGCCTTCGTCAATCGGGATAAAGAAGGTGTACCGTCCATTGGCTTTGAAAACATCGTCCTTCATGTTTAGCATCACTTGCTGGCGGAACGTTCTGCAAAAGAACAAGGGTTGAAAAATTGAAAAATGTGAGATACACGGGGCTGAACAGCTTCGCACTACGGACAAATAAATACGATTAATCGAATACAGTAAAATGTCTTCCGTTCGTAGAGTTGATAATTTATAAACTGATTTACTTTTTGGTTCTGTCAATGCGCCACATCATCATATCCGTAGATACGTGATACAAAATTTTTTTAATACTGATCCCATGTAAATTGGTTTTCGGTTAATAGGGGAAAAGATGAAATAAATTGGACCTAGAGTACGGTAGTGGACAGTCATGATATAAATAACTAAAAATGTATCATTGTAGTTTTTAAAGAAGAGGAAAAAAGCTGCCATGAGTATAATTCATAATGAGCTTGCATTTAACAATTGCACATGTCACGTAGTTATTCAAAACGTGGACTGTTTAATTTTCTCGTTTAGGTTTTACTTAATGCACGTCGCAATGCGCTGAAGTTATTACGTGAAATTACGGCAGACGTCCCGTGGCAGTTTCAACGTGGTTGGCAAGAAGGAAGAGGGTGAGAGAGTGTGCGATAGGTGGCACTGCCCTTTGAAGCTTCGAATTTTTTCGTAAGCCGGAAAATTGCTTTCGCATAAACACACTTGCTCGGTACGTCGCACAGAGAAAGAAAAGGACAAAGAGCGATTCGAAAACTGTCGAGTCAGAACGTAAGGGAGGACTGCGAAAGCTTTTCGTAATTTTCGTTCAACTCTCACTACGTGTATGCATTTGAGTAGGTGTGGTTAAAGTTCATTTCACTTTGTCCCCGTCATGTCTACGAGATGTATTTACGGCCAAAGTTTTCTAGTATATCCTACGCACACAAATCTACCCAATAACTACGTAATACCATGTGGTTATACTGTAATATATGGTGTCTTGTACGCCGTAGCCTCGTCTACCACGGTATTACATTTTTCTGCTCTGCCGCTGATTCTTCCATTATGATCACACCGTACACGCCTTTTTTCAAGCTTTTCACTGTTTTTATTTTTTAATAAACACACTGATTGAAGAGACGTTTAAAATAATATGAAAATATGCGTAACAAATGCAAAAATCGTTGGCTATGACAATTTTACACTGAAATAAATGGATGGTGTTTTCAACTATATTTAATTTTCTCCTGAGAAAACAGTAGCTTTTTATAGCTTTATTTACTGCCAAAAGTATACTACTGCTAATCGATATTTTGGCAGTTGCATGAATTATGGACATATGTTATCTGCAACCACACTAATCTTACAGGCACACGTTGATTGTTCAACGCTATATAAAATAGTAGGTTTTCATAAAACGGATATTCCCTTATACTATGAAAAATGTATTCCCCCAAGATCCTAATAGTGAACAGGTCAAAAATATATATACGTTGATTAAAAATATTGCTTGTGATTTGCGACGATGTTTATAGTGATTTGTGTTATATTATAAGACATCACCCGCTATATGCATATTTTGTGTGTTATCCGATTGTTTTTGACACACTGCATGCCTGTTGGTTCGAGGTATCAATGCCGACCTACTAACCGTATAGAATATTTTATAAATCCAAAATAAACAGGAATACTCAACTGAAAGTTCCACCTCTGTGATTTTTTATTATAATTCGTCATTCTCTGACCTCCTGGAATGATTTATTTCGAAGAAAATATTTCGCTTACACATTGAATCGAACCTACAACCTACCTGCCTGTCTTTTGCCTATACTTTATATGCTGTCACCACAATAGCTGTTACTACTGATTTACGTTAACTTTTGCACATATCTTTTTTTGTCAATATGAGCCGCTGTTTACATGGATTTTTGGCGTATTGTAATAGTTTTGTACCATATAATAGGGATTTGGGCCATATTTTATGATACGACCTGCTAAGCGTATAGTAATGTGTATCCTACAAGAACAGAAGGTGGACTACGAGAAGAAGTGTTGAACTGAGGTCCTATTTTTGCAATGCGACAAACATACTATGTAACAGCTTGTGAGACATGTGTAGTTCTCAAAACTCCTAAGCCGTGGTTGCTCCCGCTACAAATGATTTATGTCTTCGCTATAAGCAAACAACACCATAATTTTTGTCGAATAGTCACTTTTGATAAGGTCTTCCAATTATTTACACTCGACAAACGTTAATGTTAACCATATTAATTGTATAAGCTTGAATAGAATATTAGCTGTTTGACCTGAACAAAGCCTAACGTAGGGGAGATAGGGGTTACAAGTAATAGGGGTAAGAAGTAACAATCGCGTTGATGCCAAACTATAAACATTATAGCTACGTATTAACAGTTTTCCAACTCTTTGACCAGTAACGGACGCGCGCATAACGGTTAGTCCTCGCTCAGGAGCCGCACGGAGAAGTTCCGTCACTGCGTCCCATTTTACCGGGTAAGCGAACTTTTCGACGATCGCAATTTTTTATTTTTGCTTCGATTAAAGTTGTTAAATAATGCTGATATTTTTTGTTCGATGCTTTGTTTAATTAGCGGCGATATCAGCTTGAGTTTGATACCGTAAAACTAATACATAATTAAATAAAAATACGAGTGTGATAAATGGAAGCATAGGGCTAAAAGTAACAAGCTGACGGGATAACAAGTAACTTGTTGATACGTGCCCAGCAGCGATGGCAGCCAGGTTTCTTGGTTTTAGCTTTATAAAAATAACGCATAGAAAGACAGTTTCATACATAGTAGTATGAATGGCATAACGAGCCATTGTCGTTTAGTTTTGAGGGCTTACACCACTGTAAACGTCTAAAATGAAGTGCTTTTTTGGTGGAAGGACAATAATATTCAAGGATGTTATTAGTCATATCTTCAAGTGTACAAAAAAAATGTTTATTACAAAATTGTACAAAATAATTCCGCTGGAATCATTATCACGAGGCATGTTGAATTTAAGACGCTCTGCAGCACGCACACTGACGCAAACTTGAATTAACAACAAATTTTGAAAAGTCTACGAATTTGGATGAGTATACCTGACGAAATACGTAGGGGATTTTGAAAATATGAATATTTGTGTAATTGGCAAGCATTTAAACTAAAAACTTGATGTTAGACAGAAACAAGGATAATCATTTGTTAATAACTTATGTTATAATAAATTCATGGAAAATCCTATACGTATTTCTATTCGGAATGTTATTTAAAAAATATGCTCAACATTTGGAGTGAAAGGAATGAAAATTGTTGGACCCTTACCGCGTGCCGTTTGGAACAATTGTGTTACGAGAAAAACGGTCGACGCTTCACACACAGGCCTGCGGACCTTTGTTTTACAGTTACCAAACTTTTTTCCTCTCATTCTGCCTGATTCAAAGCATCTCCTAAGGCAATTGAAGAAAAAAATTAAAAATTCTCCAGTGTTGTTACCCCTCAATTGCCTCACATTTCGTGCGCATACCTACTCGGTTTCTATGCGTTATTTTACTAAGGTTGTTACTATAAGATGTTTTCCTTTACCGTACGGGCATCAGTTACAATTTTGTGATAGCAATGAATTAAACATATCTGTATTGTCAATCCTTTTACAATAGCTTATAATTATCCCGGCGATAATACATAGTCAAATACGCCCTAAATCGCATGTTAAGATATACTATTCTCTTATAGTTGTGTCAACCATATTATGATTGGGGGGTCAACAAACTATGGTGAATGTAAATACCATGAACTTTTGTCTCAGTGCAATATTCGTGACCCATATGCAGTCCATTGGCAACAACAAAGGTTAGCGTAGAATGAGAAAATGCGTGTTTTACTGGACTGACAAAAATATTAAATTCATTTGAACTGGCCACCATTCATCTGCGGCATGAGTATTTTGTGTAAGAAAAATTGCATCCAAGCAAAAAGAAAGCCTCTGAAATGATCACTTTTTAATGTGCATGTTCTCAACTGTCATGTTCGAGATTAAAATAATAGTGTTAGATTTGAACATATAACGTATAAACAATAACAATATAATAAATAATACCCGGTGAGAGGAAGAGATTGAGGTCGTCTCAGTGTTGGAGCACACGACGATCAGCTTCCGTATGGAATGTTGAAAGAGCAAAAAAAAAGAGCGTCGATTCCTCGTTCAAGGGTGTGGACCAGCGCGGCTGGTATTCGTTGAAAGGGCCATTCGCAAGTGCTAATGTACCAAGTTTCTTCGATCGTTGGCGCCAGATCCCAGGAGAATTTCTTCCACCCAGAGGGCGAACGGAAACTTCATTCTTGAAATAGGTATGGCGAAGGGGTAAGAACGAGAAAGACGGAGCGGCAAAGGGACAGTGGTGTAGAACGCGTGAGAGAGAGACGGGTGGGGGGTTATTTTGGATAACTGCGACCAAGTAGCAATCACCGCATGGACATGAAATATAAGGTAAACAAAAACTCGATTGCAGAGAAATGGAGACTGAGGATCGAGTTTTATTAAGAACGTGGCAACGATGACGACGACGTGACGTACGACGCTCGTTGTCGATCCCGACGGTCTTCCGAAAGCTACAAGGACGTGCGAGTTGTGAGCACCGCGCCAAACCAAGTTAGTCGCCTACATCGACGTCGGGAAAGCCCGGGGGACTCGACGAAATTCATTTAAAGACGATTTTCAGGTCGACGTTGCCGTACTCGTTGATTTTACTTGAACGAATATATATATATATATATATATATATATATATATATATATATATATATATATATATATATATATACCGAGATAAAGAGAGAGACGGACAAAGATTTCGGACTAACCGAAGACTCCGAGAGCAAGGCACGTTCAGCCAACTTCACATGAGACCGTCTAGAAAAACAGTCGACTCAGGCGAACCGATCGTCACTTTTCTCCCTCATTGTTCAATCTCTTTCGAGTCTTGCGTTTTTTTTTTAACTCTTCACTTGCTTCACTCGTAGGAAAAATTCGACTAAAGTATTCCTTTCACGAAGCCAAATATTCGGCAATTAACTGTTTTTCATCTATAATCAAGTTAAAATACATCTCAGTATACTGGCAAACTATCAAGCCAAGTTTCCGACTTTTTGATGAAAAAGTACGACTCTAAGAATCGTCGCGTTTATACGGTATTTTATGGAGATGACACGTTGGCCACCTTTCTATTGAACCCTCAATCCGTGAACCTGGGTCATTTTCGTCATGCCCAAAATCATTTTCTTTGCAGGTTGCTTAATATTCAATGAAAAAAAAAATTTTAATAAGAAAAAAACCATTTTTCCTTGAGAAGTACAGCATAAAGTTGACCATGATTTTTTTTTCAGATTTTTTCATTGACAATTGTTAGTTTGTTAGTGTGAAAACGAAAACGACCCAGCTTCACGAGATTAAGGGAGCTCCAATACCTTCACGGACTGAGGGTTAATCATTTATACATTAAATAACTCTAGATACGTGATATACACTGCTCACGAGTGTAAACAAATTTTGATTCCGTAACGACAATAAAAGCAGGGGGTCATCGAAGGTTCAGAGAAAATATTAATGATAAAACTTCGAAAAATGTGACTAGCAGAAGAATTTTTGTAGCCGCGAATTTCCAGAAAAAATGTCTGAATGTACTAAATTTGCACGATTTTTAAGATTCCATTTAATCGTTGGGTATGATAATTGATTGTAACTTATTTTTGCTAAGCGCTACTGCAATTTAGCCAATGATTGAGAAGGGCCCTTCGCGAAAGGAATACCTTAAATGGTCGTTTTTGTTATTCGTTAAAAATTGTCTGGGAATACGATGGTTTCAACTTTGTTTCTCGTAATTATCGGCTTCTTTGTTTGGCTTCTTTTGCTTGTCGAAATAGACGAGCGGTCGGAGAACATGTCGGGAAAAAGTTTGGGCGGGCATTCTTTTGTTACGTGTGAGTATGTGCCTGTCTATGCACAAATATACCGAAGGTGTACTTTTGCTTGAAGACCGTGACAGCATAAATGTGACCACGTTCAAGAGAGTAATAAGATAAAGAAGAGACAGAGCGAACAAGAGAGAGTCGGGGAGTAAGCGTCGCCGAGCAGAAGGGCGAGAGGGAGATGTTTTTCAACCTAGCATCGCAGTAACAATTTTTAAGAGGACTTTGTCTTGCTCTTAATCGAGTCTGATAATTTGATTCGAACTTTATCATTTTAACTCGACACGCTAACACCTGCATAATATATATATATATATGTATATGCAAAATGCTAAAGTTTCATTGTATATATATATTCGAAAATAAGTACCCGCTCGCTCAGGAACTTTCCTTGTTTGTTGAAAAAAAATAAAACGAACGTTAGCATGCGCTTGGAACTAACGAAGTTCTATTTGCACAAACTCGCAATTTTCGTTTATAGCGGAAGGTGAAACCTTTTTCAATGAGAAAGCGCGATCTCAATGAATAAAAAGAATAGTAAATTTTTACTCGACAATTGTCCGGCTCCTTCATTATCCAGTCATTCAATGTTAGCCGTAAAAAATAATAATATTAAATGAAATAGCAATTTTTCAATATTTTAAAAGGTATGCTGCAGAATTCTACTATACTATATGCTATTACGATTTTTAATTAGGGTAATTACGGGGGAATTGGCCATAAGGGAGAGATGGCCGATGCGAATGGTTCATAGAACCGCGCACTAGATTTTACCTGCACGGAGAAGACAGGGGCCTCGAAGTTTAGGATTAATACTATGCTTCTAAAAAAAAATATCATTACATATCAAAAAGTATTGAATGGAAGATAAAAATTGTAATCATGGTATAGTAATAATGAAGAAATTTAAATTTCAACCTACGATATGGCACGTAAACTGATACAAATAATACATTTTATTCGGCATATTGTGATTTTTCGTAGTATTCAAAAAATATTTTGCCCATGTGATTGGAACAATTAGTTTCCAGTACTCTACAAAAAGTACGGTATAGTCACATTTTACTAATCAACTTCATAATATTTTTCGCTGTACCCCGAAGATTAATGCTATGCGTATAGTAAAATCTATACATACACGAAGATTCATGCTATACGTATAGTAAAATCCATATGAAAATATAGCGTGTAATAAAGGTTGGTATTTTACAAAGCACGCATTATTTTTACTGTACAGCATATAGGACGTGCGCCTATGCGAGAATAGTCTCAAATGTAATATGGACGCATCATTTTTACTATACGGTGTGAGAATCATTTTTACACTTCTATAACAAAAAGTCTTAGAATTTCCGAACTGGCAGTAAACTGCTATACTTTCTAGCACGGAATATTAGAATTCTGGCAACGAGTGTTAGAATTTGAGGCCGTATTTTTCTCCGTGTGTCGCTGCTTAATTCGCTTCGCGTTGTGCGCAGGTGTAACTGTACGAGCAAAAGTATGGCAAAAAAAATGTTAAGTAAGTAAAATCCTTTTCAATTAATCTGTCTGCTGCCAATTTTTTTGAAGGTTTCATACTTTGCATTGAGGTGATGTTATTTTGCAAAAGTAATGGCTACTTTTGTATTTCTTGAATAGTTCACGAACAGTGCTTTGTTATAGCCTCAAGATTTCGCATGTATTGTTTCGATTATGCATGTATTAGTGTCGTAACAAATTATGAATTATCGGTTCGTGCGGCTGCTAGGACCTACGAAATACCTAGGAAACCTTAGAAAAATGATATAAGAACATGACAAAAAATGTTGCAGAGAAAATTATTATGAAACTTGTATCATCGAAGACACTAGCTTTAGCGGATAGTGTGCCAACTTTGGATCCATAAAAATTATACTGATTTTGATTATATGTTTTCTAGATCGGGCCAAAAGAAAAAAATGAAGAATCGAAACATAAAACCAAAGAGAAAACCGAGAGCATAATGCTAGGTACCTCGGGAGAGCTTGCCAATCGTGATTTCAAACAAGAAGCAATTTTAAGGTTGATCTAATTGGAGTTTGTTTTAATTTCATAAATTATATTAAAGTTAAAAGTATAAATTTTAATTACTAATTAAGATAAGTTAAGAAACGTCTGCACTTTTATTTTGACGGATCCTTGAAAAAACTGAGGCCAACTACCCCGGATTTATATCCTATAATACTATATTATTGTATTATTACAATGTTATTATTAGGTACGATTGAGGTGTAGTGCTTCGTATATTATATTATTGTAATACCTTTAGAAATTATAATCGGTGTGCTGGTCTGGTGATTAGCGCGCTTGCCTCTGAACCAGCACATTAGTCCAGTAAAATAGACGAAAACCCAGCATTTTTTAGCGTAGAATATGATTTTTTTTAAATTGAAGGTACATTCCATACTGAGACTAACCCCAGTAAAATGTTGCCCCTCAACTCGCCCCAACCCTAAGAAATAGGGGTTGAAAACTTAAAAATCGCTTTATCTCGATAATTTATATCGCGATCAAAGGTTTCAAACGAAAGTTGTCTGAACCGGCTGTATTGATATGCATGTTACCTATGCCCATGGCACAAATGTCATGGTGTATGCGATACAGAAGGGGGAGTCAGCTGCGGCCGCAAGGTGGGTATGATAACAATAAGGGGGTAGCCTCGTACAGTGGAATCTACAATTATAAAACAAATACTTTTGGAAATTTAGTATTTCCATTATATTTAGTTTTGGTTTCCGGGTAAAAATCGTTCCACATCACATAGTTTCGAGAAGATTGGCGAAAAAAGACACTATTATTGCACCTAATTCGACTCACCGTAATCGCAAATCGCCGAGGTTTAAATCGTCGCTCTTGTTGAGAAATACGAAGGCATTCGGATTGTAGATTGGCTCTGCAGTTGAGATAGAAACAACCGGTTCGAGGACTTCGTTTATGATGTGAAGGACCTGCGACAAAATACAGCGAGAAAAAACAATAATTAATCTGCGAGTTTCTCATTACGACGAAATTAATCATACAAATCAATAGCGAACTTATTATTCATGGAGTTTTGTTTTAAAACGCAATAGTACGTTGCCCCAGCGAGGATTGAAAACTCTTCGACGACTGCTATTGTTCGCCGATTTATCCGTTCCGCATCCTTAAGACGAAAACCACGCGACCGAACGTATAGAACAATAAGCCGATACGGGGTTAATGAAGACTGAGGACTCGTTTCACTTGTGTGTATAGAGCGGGCTGCCTTTGGAAAGCATGTCGGTCTACATGAACTCTCGGAAGGCTTTTTCCACTGTAAGATGTACCGGTTATCTAGACTATTCATCTATCCGCCGAGTAATCTACATATATACATAGCACTTGTTTGAATGTATGGGACATTCGAAGTTGGATAGACGAGAAGTCGAGCACTTGCATTAGCATTGGTTTAATTGGGGACAGATTTTTTTTTCACATAACGATTCTTTTTCACATAACAATTCAATTAGATACTGTGATTTTTGTCCACTATCAAAAATAAAAGTTTGTAATCTTATAAGTACCTAGCATGCGTGCTATGTGCTATTTTAACACGCCAACACACTTATTTTTCACTTATTTCACACTTAGTGTCAACAAATTATGACAACGAAATATTGTTAAAAGGTTGAAAAATTATATATGTGAAGTGAAATTCGGATTTTTTGCCCTGTTATTACACAGGATACAATATTTAAAAAACGAGCAATCGATCTATATGGACATATATTGTTGATTGTAGCTTGCGAAAAAATTGTAAAAAAAATAGCAACCCACTTGAAATGTCCGATACTTGGGTGTATATACAGAAATATAAATCGGCTGGCACAAGCAAAAAGAAGCGTAAGCCCCGCGATTCAACTCTCGAGGAGGTGAGGTAGATTGCGCCATTTTACCAGATCCATGTATATATGGCATTTTGTTTCCGCGACTACAGTCAGAAGACTTTTATTTTCTGGTAGTCACTGGGTAGCAAAAAATAAAATGGGGTAAAGAGACGAGGGTCAGCGGTAGGAGAGGGTCGCTGCCCTTGCTGGTTCTGCAGGCGTGGGTGTGTCCCATTTATCCACACCAAGGTTGAGAGCTTTTGCCAGAGCGAGCAAACGAAGGAATGGAGAATGAGGTAAAATAAAGGCCGAGAAGAAAAAAACAGGAAAAAGTTTAGAATGAATGGAACACGCAGATAGCCTTACCAACCTACAATTGCAAAGTCGCTAGGATGGGTTTTTTTGAGAAGCCCACTCGTTCGCCCGGCTTTCAATTGAGTCGAAGTCTCTTTGCCATGTCATTTGGCCGGCCAACCTTATCATCCTGCAGACCTGGTGACACATCTTTTACTCTTGTGTCGTGAGGGTGGTAACATTTATCGTTCAGATTTTTAGTACTGCCACATTGCGTACTGGGATTTTTTTAAATTGTTAAAACAACAGATTGGGAAATATTGTAGATGAACAGCTTGCATATCCCTTCCTTATCACTTTATTTTGCGGACACATTCCCTCTGGGAGCGATTATTATTTTTCTTTCAATGGCGGCTTTCTCATATTTCAATCAATGCTTCTTCCTTGAGAGGGATGTTTTTCTCCTTGAAGAATTGATGTGAGCGAAATTAAATGGCAAAGCAGCAATATGGAAGTTTCCAATGTGTGCGATTTATTTACAAACATTTATTTCACTATTTACAATTTCAATCGTTTTCGTAACTACAATACCCGTGGTGATTGCAGCCAAATTCGATGACAAAAAGTCTTAAATGACACTCCCTTATTTATTTAATATTTGATTAACCTTAAACTCTTACTGATTTTTCTAGATACAAAAAAATCTGAACTCAATGATTTTTCAATCCTACAACTGATTTTCGCAAAAGTCAATACCAACCGTCCCCCACGAAATTGTTGGTATTGAATGGGTTTCGTGTATAAAAAATCTATTCTGATATATCAAAATTTGCGAAGGTTGTGGAGCTCTCTGGACTTTTAGAAAAGTATACGTTTTATAGAATAGTTGCAGCTTTTCTCACCACACTCAATCCGGACAGTTTATCAGCAGTTCTGTTCGTGTGTAAGTGAAGTGTGTGCAGTTCGAGCGCCAACACACAAAGGTCGACAAATAAAAATAATGTCACCGTTTTGACACATCCTAAACATATTTTCATTAGAACGTCAAAGAAGTCCATGGAACCTAGGCTTTCTCTATAAGGAAGTGAGAAAGTAAAGTTTCTAGAATGCAAAACTTAACGTGCTGTCGAAAAATATGTATAGTCATATTTATTTTCATAACGGTATGTCTAAGCACCGACACCAAATTGAATTTTGAGAACTAGTTACTTAAATTAACATCGGCTCTGAGACTCCGTAATCTTCTTTTCGCGCATTTGCTTTCTCGTCGTCACGAAGTTTCCGTTCGCGTACATACAACTCGTATGAGTTTGAAATGTCTTCAAGAATGGTGCACATTGTGCTTTACTGTATGGACTTTCATATCACTATACCGAAACATCCCACCTACCGGAGGTTCGAAGCAATGCCGTGGGCTATTTGTCTTTCTCAAAGTTGTTCCGGCGTGTATACGGAACGGCAGGAAAAGGTTCTTGGGAAAGGAAGCGCCTAATACCAAGCATGTTAATGCCGTCTTTGAGGGTGTCTAAGCTATGACAGTCGCATACGTTGGTACTTTTCAAAAACGCCGTTTTAACAGAATAAATGGAACGTTAAATTCCACAAGATCGGTTCACATGACATGAGAATCGGATGACAAGATGGTTTTCCACCAGACCGGACGTATTATGACGAAACAGATATGTAGACTGGTGACGGCAAGTAATGCCAACAATTATTATCCAACTAACAATAATAACAAATAACCCTAGCTACAATTCCTAGAGTACCCGTGCAGAAATGTGACCGGAAATTTCCAACTTTGGATCAGGTTTGGTCCAGGCTCTCCCCGTCCGATAACCTTAACAGTCCCTTCCATGGAATAGACCGGAAATCCAATGAAATGGTTTTATATGGCTTACGTTAAGTAAGCCAGGTAGGCGCACTAACTGCCTTTTCTATATAATGTAAGTTTGCACAATTCGGCGCCACATTGAAAAATCTAATAATATAAGCCACATTAGGGAAGGCAGACCCCTATCTATCTTCCCTAAAGTTTTACACGGACAAGCTAATTCTTTCAGGGTTTCTTTCCCAATCCAATTGAACCAGCCAAGATTTACAATTTTGTATGCACCGATCGTAAAATCGTAGCGCACTCACAATAAGTGTATCCACAGTTACTTTATTAATCTGAAGTGCGTTTCTATTCTTTCTTGTTCTCTCCAACATTGGGAATCATTAAAATTCTTATCTAGCCATGTCGAAGCAAGATTACTCGAGTGTGTTCACTTGTTTGGAACAAACGACATGTAAATATCTTCGAGCGAAACAAAGTACATTCCGAGTGACAAAATAGGGAAATTTAGTTGTCCCGTTGTGGAATGCGAATTTTGCAAGCGTTCCTCTGTGCTACCGGGAGCTATGGGTATAACATTCTGTACCAGGGGATAGGTTCAACCAGACGCGAGGATCAGTCGTTATCTACTGGACATATGGAGAGATCACATCTCTAGCTTGGGGACTCGTTTGAATAACGACCCCGTTGACTACATATGCACTTCGAGGCGCACGTGCAAACATACACACACGCACGCGCGCGCACACACACACACACACCCACGCACACACAATCTAAGTCAAATAGGTCACAGCGGACCTCTTGCCCAATTCGACGCCATTTGCGGCAGAACAGAGAAACCCACTCGCACCCACTGTCTTTCTTCAAGCCTCTGGTACTTATAGCGCGTCAGCCTTGTTCGTCGAGAAACTAATTGTTCCTTACGGTTAGCCTTCGACTGCTCAGCATTGTCTCCTACATCCCGGGCAGAAATGTGGCTGGCCATTCCCTACTTTGTGTCTGAACCTGTTGTTTCACGCATATAATTGCTCTGCTTACAGAGTGCGCATTTGTGATGACTTTGCGATACTTGTGAAATAAGGAGTATCAGGATCATCTAATAGTATCAGTTTTTCTCGGGTATATCGCATAATGACCCTCCAGTACCACATCATTTCCCTATCCAGCCGCCAGCTTATTTCCCATGCGGGGCCCTGTCACTACACCTTCCTCATCCTCATAATTTCGCGCCGATTTTCCGATCGCTTTCCTCGTCGGTTCCCAGCTATTTGCCGAACTTTTCTTTATGACTTTCCTGGTTATTTCCCGCTTGTTTCCAGGCCAGGTCCCGAAAAGGGGAACGGCGGAGCAGGAACTGGCCTAAGACCTGTTACGTGACGAACCTGATGTATGCTGGAAGGTCTTGACCAGTGCCTGATATTATCTAGGGAAGGCAGAAGAGAGGCAATACTTTGGCCCGACTCAATTTTTTACACGGGATTGCCCGCTGAGGCGACATTCGTTCTGTGTTTCACTCGCCGAGTTCTTTCTTGCGAGTCTGGCCCTTTCAGTATCCATTAACTCTCTACTGAAATTACTTTCTCTACATCGAAGCCTTTGTTATTTTGCAAATTGTATGCTTGCCCAATACATACAATACACGTTTTCGAAATAAAAGATACAAAGGTGACCCGTGCAGACATTTGAGTCGGGAAAAAGTCCTGCCCCTTATCTGTCATTCCTAGATAATATCAGGCACTGGTCAAGGTCAAACATTCTGTTCCATTCCTTACAGATATTGTCTTCTATATTCGTTTTGTACAATGTTAGATTTTGGGTCTATTTCGGGATTTTGATTAAAGGCCTATTCCGTTATCTCGATTTGGACAGGTGTATGTATTCGATATCGAATACTATCAATGTTCAATCTCATTTCCTTTCAGTAGTTGCAGATATCGCCTTGTATATTTATTTTGAATCCGATAATGACGTTTTTTTTAATATGAATATACTCAATTTCGGATCTGACCTTGCCTTATATTGTTGCCATTTTCAGTTATCGTGATCGACAGTGCCGATCAACACCCATTAACTGAGAAAACAATACATTTACCAGGTGTAGAAGTATGAAACCGGAATTTCCCTATAGATGGTGTTAGCCATCAGTTTAGGGACCGTAAGGCCTCTTCTGCAGCGCCATCATCTCCCTCTAACAGCTGACGAAGATTTTCAACACACAACCCAAGTTCCCTACACCGGTATATTTTTCTATAACCTTAAACATGTTGAGTTTTGTGCCTACGAACTACGATTTGCGGACAGCATTGGTTTTCTGTTATCATTTGAAGAAAACTGCTGCAGAATCGCATCGAATGCTTGTCGAAGCTTACGGTGAACATGCTCTTGGTAAAACACAGTGTTTCGAGTGGTTAAAAAAATTCAAAAGTGCTGATTTTGACGTGAGACACGAAGAGCGTGGGAAATCACCGAAAAAGATCGCAGACAACGAATTGCAAGCCTTATTGGATAAAGATGATACTCAAAGTCAACAAGAACTCGCGGATCAATTGAATGTGACGCAGAAAGCCGTCTCCATTCGTTCTTATCATTTTCAAACAACAGACGTGTAATTTTTACAAAAAAATTCCGGTTTCATACTTCTACACCTGGTACATGACGACTTATATATTCTCCGTTTTTGTACATCATCTATTGTGACTTGTTCATTCAATAATTATAGCACAATCCACCAATGACGCAAGTATACAAATAAGCGCAAAATCTACCGTCTTTTCATAAATATATATTTTTAAATATTATTTCAATTTAGAAAATTACAAACGTTTTTTATTACCGTGTGTTCCTTTAATTTTTGCGTTTTGTTTATTTGTCTCTTCGCTTGCTCACTGCAATTTCAATTAACTGCACGGTATAATTCTCAGTAGCCTATAAGTAATGTTTTTGTAAACGATTTGTTGCAATTAAATCAGTGGTTCTAGAGTTATAGGCAGGTGAATGTTCAAACTCTGTTTTTCTTCAATACGATTTTTGTACTCGGTTTTTTTTAAGTACAAGCGATTGGCAAAGCAATTTTGTGGAGATTCCAAGATACCGGCAAATTTAATATACATATCTTGTTTGCTGAAAATAATTAACTGTGGAAACAATTGATGAAAAAAAAAGATTTACACACAACTCCCGAATATTCGTAACTTTTTGTTCTGTTGTTCCTTTATTCATTTGTCTATTCGTTCGCACTTGTTTGTTGCTGCCGTTCGGTAATAGAATATGAATGTAATCATTGTTTAGCTACTGGTTATTTGAATGAGAATCAGCTACTGCTTATTTGGATAGATTGTTGAGCACTATAAGAAGACTTGACTAGTGCGGTGCTGTGTTTGAGAGGAGAAGACAACAGCAAAACGATAAACACTCTTTCACATTGTTCAATTACATATGTCGTTTGCACGTCTTATGGTTGCGGTAGATGTGTAAAGTTGAAGGTCTGAATGTTCCACGAAGTCGTATCATTTTCACATTTTCATGATTATTTTCATCGTTGTAATGGTATGTCTCTAGTGCTACACGGTGAGTCAAGCTTACTCTCTCTTCTTGTCTCGACGCGGATCGTGCTGACATTTTCCATCTTTCACTCTGTTTCCAGCATCTCTCTTCTCTTAAATTTGACCTCGAGTGGTAAAATCGTTACCGCAGGGCTCTCGTTGAACACGAGCCGGAGCTTTCCGCGTCAACGTTTGTCGCAAGTTATAATATATATGGTATGCAGATTTACAGAACCCGGCCTCTCGGCGAGAAGGGATATACGCGAGAAGAGGGGAAGCAAAATTTGCATAAAAGAATAATTCCGAAAATCTTTTGAACGAGTTCACTGATTATTTTCCCCGAGACCAAATTGTACTGGGTGTCATGTCTCGAAAAGAAAACAAATTCATACTCATTACTACGCTTGAAAAAGTATAAAAGCATGTAGAAGCGTCCAATATTTCGTTGATTTCAATATCTAAATGCTTTTAATAACGAACTCAACCTACGAAATCTAATTTCACGGGATTTATACAAGATTTAAAGACGTGAAAATTGGATAACTTATTAACAAATATACACTCGCGCTTTGCCGACTGATAAATCAAGGATAACGAGCGATAGAAAATGTATCGTGAGGTTGAAGAACATGTCTAAATTTACTAAAACTACCCGGAGAGAAACATTTATGGTATTTACGACAAATGCTCATACAGTCCAAACGCCAGTGACAAAAATGCCGGCTAGTAATGAAAAAAAATCGGACAAGCAGTTTCTTTAACCTGTCCAGGGTCGTTCACTGAGAGAAAAACCAAATCATGGGATGTATGGAAGCCGTCATCTTCCAAGTGCTAAAAGATGGCTTTTTATTATTTTTAATCCGAAATATTAGATCTTATAATAAAAATGAATATAATTATTCGAGAGGAGGCGAACATTTCTCACAATTGGGACATATTTTTTCATGGTATATATTTTGCAAGTTACAGCAAGATAGTTTTTTAAAATTATTTTTCTGGAAATTTCTTTTCACCGGCGCAGCGCATCACATACCGTAAAACTGGACATTCACATCACATCACATTGACATCACATACCGTACTTTGACATGTAGGGTAACTGACAGTTTTTGCGGCTAGCTTGACAGAGCGCCAAAATACGGTTTAAATGTGTGCGCAGCTATCTTGCGTGACCTTCTGTGGCAGGCGGTGGGTGCAGGGGGAAAACTTAAGGGGAGATTGTCTTTTTTTTTCGCAAAATTTACCGCTTTTTGGGAATTTTTTTGTGAAGAAAGTATACAACGGAAAACTTGTGAAACTTGGCATATAGTTTTATTGATCTGTTTACTACATACAAAAAAATTTTTAAACAATTTCATCAAAAAATCCGCCTCCCACCCCCCTCGACGCGCGACGGTCCTTTTTTGATGGTGTGCAGGATTTAATTCTCAAAAACTATTCAACCGATTGCCTTCAAATTTGGACAGAATGCTCAGCTGACATACTTTTATCGTTTGATGAAGCAAAAAAGCAATACGTTTAATAGTTTTTTATTTATAACAAAAAATCGATCAATTTTTTTCGAAAAATCGATACTGCAAGTTCAAAACGTCACCAAATCGTCAATTTTTTTTCCCTTCATCGAACGATAGCTATATGTGTCTAAAGTAAAATGCTTTTTGGGTTTTTGTTGCAGGATGAACGTGAAGGCTGTAATCGTGCACACCATCAAAAAAGGACCATCGCGCGTCGAGGGGGATGGGAGGCGGATTTTTTGATGAAATTGTTTAAAAAATTTTTTGTATGTAGTAAACAGATCAATAAAACTATATGCCAAGTTTCACAAGTTTTCCGTTGTATACTTTCTTCACAAAAAAATTCCCAAAAAGCGGTAAATTTTGCGAAAAAAAGACAATCCCCCCTTAACGAACAATTTGTTGTTCAAGTTTATCATAATATTGCCAAAGTTGATTTTAATGTTACTCAAGTTGATTTTGATCTCAATAACAATTATAAGAATCAATAAGTGCCTATAATTGTACCCCAGGTACTTGGTGTTTTTATGTAAAATGTTTCCTTAAGGGAGGATACCACCGTAAAGCCCCATTTTCAACCGTTGTCTTTGAAATATCTTTTAAGGAAAGGAATGAACTATATGGTCAAAAGAACTTTTAGGTTTTTTAAGGTATATATTGAAGTATGTAAAATCATTATTTGTCAAAAGAATACAAAATGGCGGCTATGGCCCTACTCGTTATCAGCCAAACCTCTTCATGGTACGCAGTAGAACTGTCGTAAATTTAGTCCTGGAACTGAGAGTGAAATATTTTCGTTACTTATATCAGTTTTAACAGTCAAGTGCGGGGGAAAATTAAAAAATAATTTAAAACAAGAGACGAGTTTCAAGAAAACGTTCGTTTTTTCGACCATAATTCTCATATCAAAAGTGATGTATTTTTTACAATTTTCAATTAATCAAAAAAATCGCTCGTACTTGACTGTTAAAGCAATCTACGAAGCTACAGTTAACATTTCCAGTCGATTGGACGAAAATTGTTCGAGTGCTGCTGCGTGCCGATTTTAAAAACATGATTCTGTGAAAAGCATTTCTTTTTATTTTCATGTAAATTTGAGAAAATAAAAATTTACACAAAATAAGTTAAATGTATGCTTAATAACATATTTTCTTTCCAAACTCCAAATAAATAATCCAGCAGGGGAAAAAAGCGGTGAAAACGATATTTTTTCGGCATGTCACAGTCGTGTCCTCCCGTAACAACGATGACCATTTGGTTGTAAAAAAATCGTTGTTTTTTATTTAATTGCACGTATAAAGCATAAAATATTACATATTTTATGAAACTGATGTGAAAGTAACCCTTCATCTTTGACACAAGTTCTATTTCAATGCCCTGTAAAAGTAACCCCACACTCAGGGCTACTTTGACACTTTTAAATATATACATATCAAATTGTGGGGAGGGGGGGGTGGTGGGACTTGACTTGCTTATACATTTGAAAGTCAAAGCGCACATTATGCTATTGAAGTAAGAAAAGTTGGAATTTAGGATGTTAAAAAAAAGTTATCTACAAAAGAACTTTCAAAACCTGTTCAAAGTTGCTCCGTTTAACGGTAATAAAAGTAGTTATTATCAATCTTGTATGGTAGAAAATGGTCTACGTATACGAGGTATTCTTTATTGCGTGATTTATATTTTAACATGTTTAGCGCAGCAAACATCGCCGTATATAGGCGTACAGCCAGATGAATTTTTGCAGTAACATTTTTGTGTAATCGATGGCAGCCTTCAGCAGCTATCTTAGAATTGAGCTCTCGATGGACTTCGTTGTTTCCCGCACGTATACCATAAATGACTATTTCAAAATATCTGCTGAACGTTTGATCGCGCTCGGAAAACTGTTAAACTAGTCTTATAGAGCATACAATTCTCTACAAATTCAATCATTGACTTCTTTTTATAGGATCGGTGGGTGAGATCTAAAAGCTCCACAAGAAATATCGAATGTTTAAGTTTGTACAGCGAAAATGTTTTTGGCTGTTGGTCTATGTGGCGACGTTGGCTGCGCTGTAGATCCTAAAGTATTAATTCTATGAAAAAATAATCATATATCAAAATTGAAAGAGAATTTACCGCTTTTTAAGATTCATAATAACTGTTTCCAGTACGTGATGAACAGTTGAGGAGATATTTTAAAAAAAACCATTTGCCAAACTCTTTTACGCGCTGCAAGTCGAAAAATTGCAATCTTACAATGAAGTTTCATAAGTATATGGTAGGAAATCTTCTTTACAAAAATGGTTGTGAACCTTTTATTCGGAGGATCAACCATTTCAGAGATATCCGGGAAAAACAGAATTCCCAAAAGGCGGCTGAATCATGACCCCAGCAGCCGCGCCATTTCAGTGTCATACTCACGGGACATACCTGCGCAGGATCTAAAAAAAAAATTCTTGTCGGATATTTGCAGTTCAATTGTTGCTGGTCCTGGAATAACGGTAAACGATGGCACAACGAACCTAACTGTAGTTTATTGGCACGGTGATCACAACATGGCTGACACAACTATATTATTACTACTCTGCCAATAAACTGTGGATGGTAACATTATATTATGTCTCAAGATGGGCGTTTGTTATAAAGGCCACACATTTATCTCTCAATGGACGTAGCTGGCTAGAAAATTTACTATCATAATTTAGCCCGACCTCGCGAAAATTCAGAATTCATTGTAATTGATAATGTAATTAAGGGAGCTTTCCAGTGTGAAATTTTCAAAAAATCGATTTTTTTTTTGCTTTATCGAATAGTATACACTCTTCCGAATATTCCCTGAAATTTTCATGCCGAAATTCAGATTATTTCGGTTACTGTACAGCATTTCTTGGAAGAAGGCAACGGAGCGCTACAGCTACAGCGAAACTTTGAACGCGTTTTTCTCGAAACAGCATTTTTCAAAACGGTGTCCAACTTGGAGGGCAGAGTTTTAAAGCTATCGAGTTGAATTTTTTACACAATATTCTTAACCTCATTGTTTATCGTGCTATGGAAGCTTTTTTTTTTTTTGACATCTTCCTATTTTTTTGTAAAAAAAACTGCCAAAAAAAATGCTAAAATCGATACTTTTTGTTCAAACCGGCGCCATTTTTGCAAAAAAAAAAAAAAAAGCCTCCATAGCACGAAAGCCAATTATATACCGATCAATAATCTTTTTGTGTTTTTTGTTTCAGATCAAAATTGTGACCCCCAACGTGGACACCACATCCAAGTGCATTTTCTGCAACAATTGTTTCATCATTTTTATAGATATTAATTAATAAATAAATCGATCTTTAAAAAATTGTTTTGTATTCTTTAATACCCAATTAATATACAAAAAAAACCAGACCGATTAGATTATTTTTTCTTTAAAAAAAAAAATCGCGAAAAACAGCGATTTTTCGGGCTGTCACACTGGAAAGTTTCCTTAACGGGACGATACAATATCCAATTGCCTCGTAATTCCAGTATGTATTTGAATACAGGGAAATTCTACGCGATCCTAAAGTGTGATAATGTATGATTGACAGAAAAATACGTCTGAGAATCACTGCTGAGTCAATTTACCGCCACCTCATCCCCAACGTTCTGTGTAATGGCGTAAACTGCGTAGGGGCTGACGTAGCGACACGGAACGAAAGGGAGCTCTGCATTGAGACAACGACGATAGCCTAACAGACGCGTCGCCCGCCCTGAAACGCGACATCGCTATATATCCAGCAGATAGAAAATTTAACGCTCTATGCGTAATGAGTATATGCATTAATTCAAACCATTCCAAAGTACGGGAGATTTTTTTCGATCTAAAAAACGATTGAAACAAATAAAAATTATGTTCCCACAGGAATAAACGCTATTAACAGACTTTAGAAGAGCAAAATACATTCCCTCGCTATTTTTTTTAGTACACTTTTAGAAATCATTGATGGACCTTTGCAATAAAAATAAGTGGAATAAATAAAAAGTAGCACTTCCGAAGAATGAACTCAGTTATATTGTAAAAATGAGAAGAAATTTAAAGTGCATCACTATCTTCAAAAACGAGAAAAGAGAATTTGCGATGAATTTGAGATTCATAACGTTTGCTCCTGATTGATACATCGATGCTTATTGTACATGAAGAGTTGCGAAAAGTAGGCTAGTCTGTTCGAATAAAAAATGAGTAGCAAGTGGTTTTTTTCGTCACTTCAATAAAAACTTATAACGCTACTGAAATTATTGGATACGGTATTTTTTTAAATGTATTATATTAATAGCAGAAGTTTACTACATTTTGTATATACGATGTGTGGCGTCGCGACGCTGCGGCGCCTTTTCGACGACGTCAGTCCGTATCGGGGTGTTACTTTCTTCGGTCATCGTATTTTTCTACAGCAATACGTCCCGTTTTTCGTTCTTAGCTTTTACTCGTCCTTACCATTGGATATACGTATTTTGTTACACACACACACACACACACACGCGCGCGCGCGCGCGCGCACGCGCACAACTGTACATCCGTTTCCATTAAAACGAAAAATTTCCAATGCATAAAACACTGGTAGAGAAGCAGTGTATCCAATAATACGTGGATGGATGGAGGATGGAAAAAGACTTCTCGTAGGTACAAAAACGCCTTGAAATTCACTAATGGAGTTGACGTTTTTCGTTGCCCAGTAACACGTCCCCACGTCCCGCATACGTACGCGTATTCAAGATTAATATGGAATAAATATTTCAGTACTTTTGACAAATTTGCAAAGCAATATGTTTATCAAACAGCAGTATTTTTTCAAAACCGATATTTCTACATATTTGACATGAAGCTTTTTTTGAATATTGTAAAAAGTATGGCAGATCGATGTCTACCCGATTGAAAGCCATTTTTCTTTTTTTTAACGCTAGTTTACCGACCGAAATAATGTGACGGGAAAATGTCCCCTGCTATGTTCATTGGGGGTAATATAGCAAGGGTAATATAGCAGTTTCACACACAAGGAGTCCACCGATTTTAATGAAACAAAAACGAACAGTTTTCTAATCCGAAGCAATAAAAAATCCACTATAGTGACGTTGCAAAAAAAAATGAAGGGGCGAACCACCCTAGAGACGCTTTTTTTTCGAGGGGTGATTTCACCCGTCAAAACCGTTTTTCCGTCGATAAAAAAAATACTTATCGCTTACTTTTCGGTGCTTTATAAGATATCCAAATTTCAACCAAATCGAAGGGTGTCATCTGAGGGATATTCCTTGTAAGGGTTGTTTCGAATAATGTACAAAAAATCAGGGCGTCTTTTAGAGTCAATGGAATCAGATTTAAAAAAATTAATCGAATTGGCGGCGGTCAGGGAAAAAGTCCACCGGATTCACGTGGATTGCCTCATATATATATAAGGTGTTCCATTTTTACATGTCGATGGAAATACTTTCCGAATCATACGTTATTCGAAAAAAATGTTTCCAATAAAACCGTTTCGCAGGGGGCATCTGATGATGGACATGAATATTGTCCGCACAAAGGCGCCTCAAAGTAAGATAGCCCTGGTTCAAAAAAAGAATCCGTGTTTTTTAGACACATGTGTAGTATATTTTAATACGTATCCATTCACCTATAATATGTTGGTATTTCAGGAGCATTCAACGTCACTCATCCTTTAAATGTTCTCCACGCGGGATGGCGAGAAAACGTTTTGCTCTTGTATTAAGCGAAATGCCCTTCTTGTTTCTTTTGCATTCGATGCAGCCACCATATACTTAGGTCACCCACAACGCTTGTTTGGTTAATAATAATTTCATTTGAACGATGGTTGTTCGAGCGTTTGAATATACTATGTACTTAAACCGATCGGTCATTGCACTGATCCAATCATCTACTTATTTTAAAAGTAGTTCTGTCGTAAAATAGTAATAAATTATGTAAATACACGAAGGATCCTGTATGGTTTGATTATTGACCGGCATGGCCGCTATCATTATTAGATACTTTGCTTCTTTTTCATTATAGATTGTTTCGTGCTATTTTACGGCCAAAGTTCTTTGATCTCAAGAGGAGATTTTGTTTGATAAAATGCCCCTTATTGGGCGATTTAGAACGGTACCACAAATGCATGTTAATAAAATACATCAGAGGTACTTTTGTGCGATAAGAATTACCATCTATCATATAATAAAGTCACTGTAAAGTTTCGCATCCAAGTCCAAGGGTCACCCAATCGAATGTAGAAGAAAAAATGATTGTTTTTATGTTCAAGTCCAAAGTCTTCTAGCCTAATACAGAAGAAAACCATTTTCGCTGTGATATAAATGATTTTGGTAGACCAACGCATTATTGTTTGATGTATTCGTATCGGAGTGTGCAACAAACCAAACCGAAGACAAATGGTATGTTCGAATAATAAAATGCACAGTGCCGGTAGTATTTGGTTGGAAGCACTAAAATGTTACACCTTGTATATCGTTATTCGAATAACAGTATGCGTATAGCGTAGAACCGTTTTTTTTTTTCAAACTCGCGAACGTTGAATAATCAGATATCCGAATACGCGCATGCACGTGGAAGAAAATTGCACCCATGTATATGGAGTAGATGAAAAAAATATGGTCTGTACGGTACGAAATGCTGAATTTTAAAAAATGCATGTAATGTTGGTATACGTAGTCTGGCCCTTAGGAACGAGAACGGGACGATAAAAAAATTGTGATGAAATATAGTTACTAGGACGTGTATGAATAGTTTTTCATCCAAACACACACATGCACACCCACTCTCGCGCGCGGGAAGGTTCTGGCACTTCATGTGATATCCGTGTACAGAAAACACGAAGAACACTGCGACCCCTGTTACTGGAACCTGCGGAGATGAAACAGCCCCCCACTATGTGTCGAATATCGATCGGTGTAGCGCATGATGGGAACAGCGCCGGGCCCTAGCGTGAGGGTCGAATACTAGACAATAATAGAGGGCTTTGAGGGATACTGCAATCAGTTACCCCAGTTGTGCAGAGTCCACTTGAGTGCGCAACCTCTGTTTTCGCAATTGCGAGGCAGCGCCGATCCCGCCGCTGTGCCGATAATAGAGGGGGAAGTGTATAACTACTCGAAAATGATATATTTGTACATGTATCGTAAAACGGGGCTACTTTGACATTCAGGGTAACTTTGACAGTTTTTGGGGTTACTTTGACGGAGCGCCGAAATACGGTTTAAATCTGTGAGCACATTTATTAATCATCAGTTATTAAGCATACCAAATAAATCATCCAGTAGAGAAAAAATCGGTAAAAACGACCGTTTTTCGGCCTGTCTCAGTCGCGTCCTCCCTTAATAACGATGACAATTTGGTTGTAAAAAAAAATCATTGTTTTTCATTTAATTCCATGTATAATGCATAAACCATTACATATTTTATCAAAATGATGTCAAAGTAACCCTTTATCTTTGACACAAGTTGTATTTCAATACCCTGTCAACGTAACCCCACACTCGGGGCTACTTTGACACCTTTAAATATATACATATCAAGTTGCGGGGGGGGGGGGGGTGGTGGCGTTTGACTTGCTTATACACCTGATAGACAAAGGGCACATTGTTCTATTGAAGCTAGAAAAGTTACCATTTAGAATGTTGAAAACAAGTTACCTACAAAAAACTTCCGAAACCTGTTCAAAGTTTTACGGTATTTCATAGATTCAAGGTATAATAATCCGTACTACCATAATTTTGACAAATGTTCAGCAATATCGTTTATTGTTTGTCCAATTAATATATGGAAGACTGGGGCCACTTGACCCCGTTTTTTGTTCTTTTACCCCTAACTCCCTAACTTAATATAATATTTCAAATGTCTTGGCATTGACAGACGTGGCATTTCATGGAACTTATCAGTATAATAACGACTAAGGTTTACAAATGTTTAAAAAATCCCACCAAAACTAGAGGAAGAGAAAGGTATTAATTGTCCCATGTATAGGGTGACTTGATCCCCCCGTACCGTTGGGGACAAATGATACCAGTGACTACATTTTCACGATCTGCAATGTAGATATGCAATAAAAGATGTTAAAATTGTCGTATTCTCATTTAATGTTCATTAACCCTTTGTTGTTATACTTACATGGAGAAATATGCTCGTCTCAAATTTAAGAACATACTTTAAATATTGTATAACTTGTGCCAATAATTATTGTATCAAAAATCAGATGGCAACATGCAAAAAAAACCGGAAAGAGAAAAAGCCGCAAAAAAAAGTGGGCGACGGTGGATCGTTTAGATCCACGTGAACGGAGGGTTAACCTGACAATTATCACAGTTTCATCATAGCCAAATTACAGCCTTTTTCTTAATCTAAATCAACAAAGAATACCGCTTACTGCTTATTTCAGCTCCCTTTAATTTGTACTCTACTCAAGTCTTTTCGTTTTAGTTTAATTAAGTTAGTCTTTTTATTAAACTTTAAGTTGGTAGCTTAATTTATATAAAAACAATGCAAATCTCCTTAGTAGAAAACACTCCATCTTCTAATGAATGTAACATATTATTATTTATAATTTAACCCTTCGACTGCACACTGGGTCTTTTTGACCCCGTTTTTTTCAACGGACTGCATCGCAAAACGGGGTAATCTATTTGGACGCAGTGCGGCGCTCGGATGTTCCCCCACTCCTACCCTACATGTGGACACTCTGCCCCCAACCTACATCCTGCCCGTGTGCTGAGGATAGCTGTCAGGAAAAGAACTGGGGTCGAGCCGACCACGCTTATGCATTATTGCGGTGAAAATGAAAAAAAAAATGTTTTTTTTTTCATGAAATTTGGCGTTTTATTACTAAACGTAAGTGAGTTGCCATAGAAAATGGTCATAGATATTTTTTTTTATTTTGCGCTACTATAATAAATTATGTATTTCGAATGGCGATCATACAACTAAAAGCTAGCATCCGTTAGGCAGGAGGGCTATGTGCAACGACCACCGAATGTACTTACGCGTAGATTGCGGTAAATATCAACAATAATAAGTTATTGAAATAAAAAAATGTGGGTAACATACGTTTTCAACGATGAATATGCCAAAGAAGGCGAGTTCTCCATTTTTTTCAAGTTTCTTTCGTATCTACAAACCTTTCTCTTTAAAATCCTCAAAGGATTTTTTAAAATATTTTGAAAAAAAATTATGAGATTTTTCCTGCCAGTACCTAAGTATTTTTCAATGCATCTCCTACTTTGAATGAATGTTTGACCGGCCAACGTTTGTTTTTCTTAAAAAATAAATATCGGGTCATAAAATAAGAATCATTGACTACAAGCAATGACTCTGCAAAAAAATGCTTATTATAAATAAGCATTTTTTTCAAAGACAACGATCGAAAAAACGTCTCGGGTCCAATCGACCCCATATGCAGTCAGAGGTTCGTGGTGGAAATGTGCACTCGAATGGTTAACCAAGTATTCTATTTCTAATAAATAATCTCAAATCTTTTAGGCATAATTATATCGTAAAGGTAATCGAGTATTTTATTTTCATGCTAGAAACGATCTTTCTCAAAGTTACCTACAGTGAGTAAAAAAAAGTATTTGTACACGGCGTCTTTTCAAATTATTCTTCGAAAAAAATAAAATGTTTTATTAAGTTTCTGTGTTCAATTGCTTATCCTGAATGTACATGGTGTCTGTTTACAAAGATCTTGGGAAAACACGAACAAAAAAAATAAAGTCAAATTAATAACAATTTCGTGTGAGATGTACAAATATATTTTCTACCAACTGTATCTCCTTTTTGTCTACTTTTTAATTTTGAACTTTCTCAATGAATTCGGAAACTCAACGCTAATTATTCTCGATGATAATGATTTTAAGTTTGGAGCAGGCAGTTTCTTCACAACATGATAATCAGCGATTGCACTAATATCATCTTGAATAAGACACTTGAAATATTTTCTGAGAAAAATTCTGAGAGAAAAAAACAATAAGGGACACTTGATTCCGGGGGATCAACTCTCCCGTAAGAACTTATACCAAAAGTCCCCTAACTACGTTGCGGTAAAAAAATTATATTTTGAAAACAGCTATTTAAATCCAAGTGTCTTTCTGTGAGAAACTGTAAACCACATCTCTAATCACTTGAATTAAATACTTAAACACCTAAAACCTAGAGCAGCTTTTCCAAATAACAGCATAATCAAGACTAAAACTTAGGAAAAATATTTATCCGCCACACCAAACACTAAGCCGTTCGCCATTTACAAGGCTGTCACGTTTGACCGACGGCACTACTATAGAATGTTTGTGGTACCATAGCCATCTAGTGATGTTGGGTAAAAGTAATGCAATGTTCATTGAAGTTTTGTAAATGTCCTGTACCAATTCTCCCACAACGGCCAGGTGTCCTCAGTCCCCCCTATATCACGTAAGAAATCGAGCTAAGTACGTTTTAGACTTTGTATTGTGATATATTTAATGTTGTGACATTTTGCCAGTTATTGTATGAAAATAAAAAATTCTGGTTTAATTATACGGTTCGTTACTCAAAGTATCAATTTGCCGGTACTAAATGCAACCGGATGCAGGGAAAGGTGAGTCGAGAAGAATATGGACTGAAACAATTAATTCGTTGACTCATGCCAAACGATTCCGCCTAAGACGCATCATGCATATTACAGATAGAATTCTACGTACGCACTTGACTATCGACTGTTCTGAAATTTCACTCAAAAATGCATAATGATAGGAACAATGTCTGGTTAAAATATGAACAATAAAATTTGAATTTTCTCACGATTCACATTTCTGACAAACTCACATTTCTACGTTTTTTCTTTATATGAGTGCGAAGTAGAACATGAGTTTTGAAAAAATGACCGAGGCTGGCACTATATCAAATATTCATGAAAATTATAAAAACTCGTTTACCTCCGAATACCGAAAAAACCGCTTTAAAGACCATTAAAACGGTAATTTTCTCAGGATCGCGTTGATATTCAACTAGCCCGACGAAAGAGGGGGGAAGCGAGATTGAGGGGTGAACGTCTGCCGTTACCGGAATGCCCGCTGCTTGCATACCAAAAATCATTCCTTCCATGCTCGTCGTTCGAATTCATTGAGCAACACTCAGGGGCTTGTTCTCGTATTCTTTTATGCTTCTCAAGGAACGTGTAAGCCGAATACACTCTTTGAAGTTTCATTTACAATTTTATGAAGTGGGTATGCTCTCATTGTATACTTTCTCTGGCGCCTAGTTCCCCATTTTCTGTATTCGTGCGGAGTTTGCGAGATTGCTATTCGGCAATTCAGGGTTTCGTCCCACTTCTTATTTATTAAAAAAAAAATAAACGTAAAAAAGCTTTTAAAAAGGAAGCTTCTATTCAAAAGGGAGGGAAGATCGGAGTCACTTGATCATGACATTGTTCTAAGCAATACCTATAGCTCCGAATTCATGAAGTGGTAAGTAGGTATCTTTTGAAATAGATAGGCTGCTTATTGGGCTATGTAACACCATAAAAAAACTGTAGTCAAAACGTTGCTTGCTAGACTAAACTTAGATGAATATCACGAAGTAACGCCAGGGGGCTAGTTCAGCTAGTGGGTTGCTAAAGTTTTTTTAATTACTTTCACAAGAGAAACAAAAAACAAGAAGAAGGCGCAGTTCTACCTAATTTGTTAACGTTTGACGCTTTTCGGATACTGTACTCAAAAGTGAAAAACAATGTTCAGTACAATTGAAAATCAAACAGTATAACTACAACAAAGTCCCTTCCTTGGCCAGTTATCATAGGTGCAAGTACTTAAAAGGTACATAAACGTATAGATATAATTAAAGTGTGAAATATTATTTTTGCAGGCTTGAGCTTTTTTGAATTTTAAAGTAGTATTAGTACTTATGACGTTTGCCGCCTCGAGCTTTCAAAGTTTATATTTTATATTTGAAAAATATCTACTTTTATGTTCCTTTCAACCCTTTCTTGACACACTGGGTTATTTTGACCTGGACGAATTTGAAATTAAATTTTCACTTTCCTAAAAGTGACAGTTTTGAATAATGTTTTACAACAATTCAATTTTATACCTTCCGAATTTTAATTATGCAGACATATTAAGAAATGTTTCAAGTGTATCCCCGATTAAAAAAAGATAAAAACCGACCGACAGGTTGTTAAGGGCAGGTGGATGAAGTACTATCCGGGTCAAATTGACCCAGTGTGTCAAAACCGTGGCCATATATAAGTGTGTCAAGAAAAGGTTGAGAACTTGCACCTATGCTGTGTTACCAAGGAAGGGACTTCTTCGTAGTTATACTGATTCGATTTTCAATTTCAATGAACATTATTTTTTCCTTTTTGTTTCGAAGAAGGTTTTTTACGTTTGTTTTATTTTATACTTTTTAGTATCAAAATTTATTTATTTATTTGCCATGCCAGACCCCCATGCCATTCAGACATCGGCGTAATCGACAACCTTGTCTTAGGTTACAAAAGTTTCACGAGAAACTTCATAACAGTGTTATTATAAATAGTGCTCAAGTCAATGAAGTTAATGAGTGTAAACTTAATTGTCCTACCATTTGCCATTTGGAAATTCCAGTTTCCACCACCTACCACCATTATCAGACTCTCGTAATCATGTGTAATGAAAAGTGCTCATGATGACAAGACAAATAAGCCCAAAATCGACTGTCCTAATATATGCTATTAAAGCGTTGCAATGTCCACCTCCCACTACACCTCCATCATTAGACCAGCTCCATGGTACCATAATATTGTATTGTCACCGAAGTTAGATAGATATGCCAAATTTCAGCTCAATCGGATACCAGCAAGTGCTTGAAAAAATGGATTACAAATTTTGAACCGGAAACACGGACATACGAACGAAGCACGTCAAATGAAAGCTTGTAAAAAACTAAATGTCGGAGACGTATAACAAAATACCGAAGATTGAAAAACATCCTCCCCTAATAAATAAAGATATTTTAGCGGTTTTGCACGAACTATTATACCGATATTTCCGGTAAAAAAACTTAGAACAATAGGACAAGTTTTCGGATCCTTTTTCTGTAAGGAATAACTTTTCGGATTCTTTTTCTATAAGGAATAACTTCTTGAATTGAACCCGAGGATGACTGGACCAACGTGAAGTCAAAGTGGACCGGAAGAATAATCTCGACACACACACACACACACACACACACACACACACTTGTGTGATTTTTTAAAGTTTTTTTACTTAATTGGAAATATGTAGTGAATTTTGGACAAAATCGACGTTTTTTTTTCAAATGCTCATATTTGTCAGAAAAATGTACCGAATAAGATCTGTTCTATTCAATTTTTTTTTTTTTTAATGTACTTTATGAAAAATATTTAGTCATCTTCCACATTATTTTTTCAGTTTTTTTTATTAACAACTAAAAAACTTTAAATTCCAACCTTTCTGGTTGCCGATTCTGTTTCCGTAAATAAATATATAAGTTTATCCTCTTTTTGCAGCAAGATCCATCGTGGTAAAGTTTTTCATAATTTTTTTATCCAAATCGAAAAATGTACACTCTTGAATTTTTCAAAGTTTAGCTTTTTCCTGTGATGAAATAATTTTATTTGGTTGATTCTTCGACATTCAATACATTCTATTTAAATAATATAAGCATATTTGAAAAAACTTGTCTCCGATTTTTATAATCATTTTAGCGATAAATTCAAATAGGACTTGTGAAATTTCTGAGCAAAACATTAATCTAAATGAAATTGTACATTGCATTTTTTTTAAACATAAAGTTTATTAATTGAAATTATTACATCGTAAGAAACTACTAAAGTTTGAAAAAATCGAGATTTAACATTTTTCAATTTAGAAAAAAAAATATTTAAATAAAAATCTTGCCACGATGGGTTTCGCAGCAAAAAAGCGAAATGTGTAATCTTTTTTACAAAAAAAAACTAAAGATCTAAAAGGTTGAACTGTGAAAAACGAGTTTTTTTTCAAAAAACTAAGAAATTATGTCGAAGTTGACTTGGAAAATTAAATTTTTTTTTTCATCACGTACATATGAACACAAAAAATTGCAAACAAAAAGATCTTAATTGGTCAATTTTTCAGAAAGTTATAAGCATTTGAAAAAACGTCGGTTTTTTCAAAAGTTCCCTACATATGTCAGATTATGCAGAAAAATCACACAAAACGGTTCTAGACGGAAAAAATAATGGATCTTATTTTTAGCCAAATAAAAAGGGGTCGGATCTAAAAGTGGTCGATTTGGCATGGAATACCCAATATATTCAATCTTAAAAGTCATTCTGCAAATGACGTTACCGTTTTTAATCTACTTCCATGTAACGCAAGATTATGACTCATTCGCATCGCCCACGACGACTCAAAGTTAATAAAGTTAATTACAAACACTGTTAAGAATCGCGTTTTTCATAACATTGCACAACAAACTGAAAAAAAAACAACGAATATCGTAGGAGCCGGACCGCCCTGGATACATATTGGTAGATGGGAATTTTTACACAGTAAATATTACTCTCGGCTTGTTCATGGCTCAACGGCTCATCGTAGACGGTGGCATGGAGAAATTAAATCATTGACCGCGAGAACACGAGACCGCGGGGGCTTCAATGCTACGGTTACGTGCGAATAAGAGATAGAGATAGAGCTTTGGTTTACGGAAAACCGCTTCTCACATTGATTATTTATATAATTGCTCTGTGGGCAGTAACTTACATATGCATATATATACAGGGTATCCCATTTTAATCTTGCACCTGAATTTTCTCGAAAAATATTGCTCGGACGAACTATTGTGTGGAACAAAACTTCTAGGGATTGAAGGGGGACGTTTGAAAAAAAATTATTTGTGGAGCCAAAATTCAAAATGGCGGCGTTAAATAACAAACAAAACCAATCATACAAACTAACCTAAATAACACAGACCCAAACAAACCAAACGCAAACAACCCAACCACAAACAAACCCAAACCCAAACAAACTCCCACCCAAACAACCAACCCAAACCAAACAAACGCGAAAAAATTTATAAAGATTTTTATCGGATGACTACGTGTAAGTTATTCTTCCGGATAATTTGTTTAACAATTTAACACATTCTATCCGGACAATTATATATATGTTATTCGTCCGGATACTAACTTACACGAATCACAATAATATGTACGCCTACTGGAAATGCGGCGTGAACTGAGCCGCTATCCGGACGAATACATGCGCTCGTTCGTCCGATAACCGGACGGGGAGACACTCCGAAATAATTATTTGAGAAGTGTGTGTGATGACTGTGTATCATATGATGAAAATAAAGTATTAAAATAGCAATCAGATTTGACTTGAGTTTTCACAGGCCGCCATTTCATAATTCTGGCAATATCCATGGCAATGCTGTACTCAAGTGCTTTTGATAAATGTCACGTGTATGTTTGTTTAGCGTATGTCCAATCGTGTGTGAAATGTGCATATCGTAAAGAGAGAGATGGCAGACACAACCTATATTTTGATGGAACATACGTGACCGCGACAGTTTCCTTCTTATTTATCGCTTTCCGCATAGCTCCGATCTAATCGCGAACTATTGTTATTTCCGTTCCAAAGTTTGATCCGCACGGGTTCTCTATAAGGTGCGGGTTGAACGCATTGATTTAGTGAATTAATTACTATTGTATTTAGCCGGTAAGGCATGCAGAGTTGTCGCAGACGTCATTCTGTATGTCTATACTATAGCATAAAAAGTCAATTTTCTTCCTAATGAGGAGGTTCGTGCACATACTACCTTAAGAAGATACAGATGAAAATAAAACGACAAGCGCGATATTCACGTCGGGGATTATACCATTCTTCGTGTATTTAATCTCGATGAAAAGTTTTGTTAAGCTTTTATGACATAGTGTAATATCCCAGTATATCCTGCACAAGCCCGCAAGGATACACAATATTCAACTCTCCAAACAAGAAACGCTAAAGCTTTCACAATAGCTTCCCAAGAAAAAGTAAACCGTATCTCCGGTTTGCGATAACCTTCGGGACGAAAAAGCTTTTATTTTTCTTGGCTGCATACTCGGGAAATAATTGCGAGAGCAAATACTGACATCTCAATGTTGTTCTAACGATTATAGAATATAGCTACGGTTATTTTTATTCCAAAAGGAAGCTTTTTCTTCGTGAAAACATTTTTTGTTCGAAATTTTCCGAATTCTTTACTTTTTGGTGCTTTTTCGAAATTTTGTATCACCTCGCTTACACGGATTTAATGAGATTGTACGGTCAATACATTCAATTAGAGTTCAATATTTAAGTAAGGGTTAAGGGGGGAAATCACAGTAAAATTTTCAATTTTTCGAAAAAAAAAAATTTCACTTAAAAGCTCCTTTAGGGTCTTAAAAATAATATACCAAATGATGGAATACGGCAAAAGTGTCCGAGTGCCCAAATTTTCCATTCTGCGGTAACGCCTCTCAGGTATGCTCCGAGCGCCTTTTGTGATCCCGGCGCGCGCTGTAATTTATGACTATGGGTGCAGGTATAACGGCAGTCTATAGAGAAAAAAGTGCCCTCCAAATAGTCTAGAATTTTAAGAATGCCTATAGACCCCTATATGTAGAGAATGCCTATAGACCCCTATAGACTATATGTAATAGCCATACGAACAAAACAGATTAAAGGTATATGAAATTTTCATATGGTTTCTCAGTATTTAAAACTTTAAACGCGTTTTTCTCGAAACCACTTTTTTTGAGCTCGCCGAAGACATAACTCGAGTAAATCTTTACTGATCGACTTGAAATTTTGACAGTAGCTTCGAAACATCTTTCTCCACGGAGCTACGTAGGATTTTTTATTTTATATGGCTTAGTTGTTTCTTCATCGACGATTTTATGGCGTTTTTTTTTTGTTAAAAATTTAACTTTATTTTCAAACATGCACCATTTTGCGAAAAATCAATGTATCGAAAAAATTCTACGTAGCTCGCTAGCTGTTGTTATATGGAAACTAAAAAATTTTGGTTTGTCCTTCCAGGTAAAAAATTAAGGAGTCTACGTCTTCGACCATCGACACACTTTCAAACATAGGCGCCTGGGGCATATGCTGCGCAGCCGCCATTTTTAAATATTTTTTATTGAAAAAATTACATTTTGTACTTTTTTAGTATTGCTATAAAACCTACTTTACAGATTTTCGATTGATACTTTTATTCAGCCAAAATTAATTCCCGAAAATATGCCTATTTTTTGTGTATTCATGCTACTATGATAGGATCCGAGATGACTCATCAAATTTCTCTGCACAGATGATACAAGGTTTGTGAAAAGCATAGTGATATTCATTTTTTTATTCAGTATTGTTCAAATCGGTTTCAAAAAACGTCGTGCACATCAGAAACTTGTATATTGTGTCTTCATAATTTAATGTGAGAAACCGACTCTTTGCCTTCAAAAAATAGAACCATGATTTTTTTTATTATCAGAGATAGATGCAAAGGAAATCCATTTTTTTTTTACTTCTATATGCCTACAGATACAAATTTTTCATTGTCTGCACCTGCTGCAACTGCTACAATTCATTTTTTTTATCGGCCATGCCCAAAGATACGAAGTATTGTTTAGTGAAAAGTTTTTTTTCATACTGTTTATTCTTCCGATCGATACTTGATTAGTTTTTATGAAACGTTTTTTCGAGAATCTCAAATAATGATAGTTATAATCGGTACCTACAGCTTTCCACTTATTGCAGAAATTGCGAAGTTAGAAACAATATATGAGATCGTGTGCGAACCTGTATCCACTCACTAAACATTAATCATCAATTTCTTGATTCTGAATGTTCCCCAAAATAAAATTAAAACTCAAATATAGGCCAATCAACTGTAAATGTAGTGGCAGTGTGGTACTTTTGACGTGCATACAGAATCTAAACGAAAATTCGCGTATCGGCTTGGTTTGTTGTAATATAATCATTTTTTTAATGAATGATAAAAGTTTCGATTAGAAAATTGTTCGCTGTTCTCTATTTTTTAAATGTGTGGAAACCACAATCAGGATATAATTACTATTCTAATTCTAAGGGTTTAGGCTTTCCTGCGCCCTTCATTGACCTCTACCCATCGGTAGATTCGTCGATGAATTCTTCTGCTGTTACTCCGTCGCCACCGTACAGCCATGTGGCAGCGAATCATTATTGTAATATTATTCGATGATAACCTACTCTACTGTTACCTCATGCTATAAAGACCTCTCGTAATCCTGGCGCAGCTAATACAATAGCGCATTTTCAAAAAATCTTGACGGCGTTCGTGATTGCAATTTTGATGAACACTAACACGCATTTGAAGTTGTTCGGTGACCTAATACTTCATTAGCTCATGTTACGGTTACGTGTCATCGCGTGGCACTGAGTGTAAAAATTTATCAAATAATTAGTTTTTTAATAAAACATGTTTTTCTTTCTTTCAGTGTTATAATTCTTTTGCATCCTTTTGAAGATAGTATGTTTATGGCCCTTTTTTATATTATTTGATTTGATTCGTTCCGTGACAATATGCCATCGGCTGCGATGTTGTGCAGAAAAAAAAATACCTATACTTCCGTCTATTAATTTCGATTATTGTGGCGCTATGCCTACGTTTCCGATATACTGTGTACAAAATTACCATAATGCATGAATCGGCGTTTGCTACACTGTTGAAAGGTATTATATTAAGGGAGCTTTCCAGTGTGAAATTTTCAAAAAATTGATTTTTTTTTGCTTTATCGAATAGTATACACTCTTCCGAATATTCCCTGAAATTTTCATGCCGAAATTCAGATTATTTCGGTTACTGTACAGCATTTCTTGGAAGAAGGCAACGGAGCGCTACAGCTACAGCGAAACTTTGAACGCGTTTTTCTCGAAACAGCATTTTTCAAAACGGTGTCCAACTTGGAGGGCAGAGTTTTAAAGCTATCGAGTTGAATTTTTTACACAATATTCTTAACGTCATTGTTTATCGTGCTATGGAAGCTTTTTTTTTGACATCTTCCTATTTTTTTGTAAAAAAACTGCCAAAAAAAATGCTAAAATCGATACTTTTTGTTCAAACCGGCGCCATTTTTGCAAAAAAAAAAAAAAAAGCCTCCATAGCACGAAAGCCAATTATATACCGATCAATAATCTTTTTGTGTTTTTTGTTTCAGATCAAAATTGTGACCCCCAACGTGGACACCACATCCAAGTGCATTTTCTGCAACAATCGTTTCATCATTTTTATAGATATTAATTAATAAATAAATCGATCTTTAAAAAATTGTTTTGTATTCTTCAATACCCAATTAATATACAAAAAAAAACCAGACCGATTAGATTATTTTTTCTTTAAAAAAAAAAATCGCGAAAAACAGCGATTTTTCGGGCTGTCACACTGGAAAGCTTCCTTAAATGGAGGAGTATTATACTCCGGGTACGGAATAACTTATATTCCGGGTACGAAATATAATATTCCTCGTGCAGAAAACGGTGTGTGTAGATTGAGTTGCAGTTGTGGTAGCATCAGTAACTCTGGCAAGGTGTCTGGCGGGCAACGGCAGTGGCGCGCAATATATTTCTTCGAAAATTAAGCAAGAAATCACGGAACTCCATGAAACGAAAACATACACCGTACCTGCGTTTTAACATCGCCGGATTGTTGTTTCATCGTCGACTTGAAGTTACTACCCTCGATTATCTTGGCGTTATTAATGTAGATTTCGTCGTGATAATTGACCCGTTTCCTCGTGACCCAAAGCGGTGGATTACCCTCAAGTTCCGATGATATGGAGTCCCTGAGGTCATCAGTGGTCTTTGGTAAATTCGCTGAAACGATCAATTTAAAACTTCTCATGAGCTCGAATTATACCGTACTCCGTAGCTTTTGCTTTTTCGAATTTATCCCGAATATATATATATATATATATATATTCGAGTAATCTGATATATATATATATATATATATATATATATATATATATATATCAGATTACTCGTGTATCGCGCGTGTACATCGCAATAGTGTTGAGGTTTGCATCGTTGGAGTGTAACGAAAATCTTTCTCTATATTTCCATTTCTTTATTTTTATTACTCCCTAAATTCTTCTTCTGCAGGTTTGGGTTACCGATCCCTAAGTCAGTGATTTTTGTAGCTCAAATGGGCTTGAAAAAAAAATGGGCTATAAGATTACAAATATGTTTTCTGCATTCAAACGATGTAAACTCCGGTACCATCAGAAATTAACGATTTTTAGACTATCTATGTATGTTTTATGTGTATTCAATAAATTTCAACAGAACATGTCTTCCAAATTCCTGGCATCTCAATTGTGGCATTTCCAAAAGGCCTAGAATTGTATCCCCCTTCAAGGTTGCATATCGCGAAATCCTGTCTTCGCGAGTATTAAGGAAATCCATTTCCAATAGTTTTACTTTGCAGGTTCAGGGCCTTCGGCCAGGTTATCATATCTAACAATAAGTTAATAGGTTAGTTAGGATTTTATGAACGTATTTCGAAGATTATTATCGTTCGAGCCAAATTAAAAAAAAATATCGTGCATAAAAATATTCTAAGCGTGTTAATTTTGGACTCAGTAATTTTACAATCACTGTGGCCGAAAGAGTTCACTTTTTATGCACTTTCCGATTAAAATCCACTAATTTTCTAGGCAATCTGATGCGAAGAAACGGTTAGTGCGAGAAGAGGAGATGGAATGGAAAGAGAAAAGGCCAATACTCCGAATAAATAGATTGATAGAGAAAACTTTTTCAAGCAATCCAAATGTTTATCGATAAGAGACGTTCCTCAAAGCATAATATTTTATGTCTGCGGACACGTCAAATAGATACAAAAAACAAAGGAGAGACGAGTCGAACGGAATTAACAGCCGTAGAGGTCCCTGGGGAATGAGAAGTGTTGAATAAAAAGCTCATTATTAGATTTTCTCGGTACTTTTACACCGCTTTTTCCAGATTTTCGTTGATCTCTCTTTCTCTTCCTCTCTCTCTCCTCCTCCTCCTCCGCACACACATACATATATATAATTTTACTTGCGCCAGGTATTCCTAACGCTTTTTTCTCTTATCGCTCTTTTTCGTGGTCTATGCTGAATAAAAGGAGACGTCAAGTGGAGAAAATTTGATGTTTCCTCTCTTCGAGAGGAAAGCGCGCATCCGTATACGTGATGCTGTCAAATCAGAAGGGCGTACCCTACACAGCCGCATAATTAAATCAATGTTGATTACGTCCTTCTGCCTCTTATGTGTCGACACACACACACACGCCCATACAGATGTATATGTATATGGTTGAACGAAGTTGAGAGGCAAAGTAAAGGCTCAGTAACGGAAGGAAGCACTTCACAATGGTACTCATTATAGGGTCGATGAATCGTCTACTTTTTTCGGTGGAGCTTCGCTTGCAAACGTTTTTTTCATTCTCGCTTATTACTTCACGGTTCACTCCATTTTTTCATATTTCTCTATTCTTTTTCCCTTCCTATGTCTCTCCAACTTCCTCGCATTCTCTTTCTTTTTCCCTGCTTCTCGTCCCTTTATTCAGGAACCTGAATACGAACGCACTTTTCATTTGACGCTAGTCCAAACGTTCATCCGCACTTTCTAATTTCTTTGCAGTCCATCTTGAAATAAAACGCAGACAGTGACAAATTTTATTCAGGGCTGCCGTAAATTATTTTCCTTGAAATGCTTTTGGCTGTATTGTGAATTTTTGAACTCATGTCTTCTGCAGTATTTATTTTTGAATTACAGAACACATTCAGACGGCTGATATGTATTCCAAACCTGTGTTATGACCGTTCGTGTTAATGAGCGAGCTGAGATTGATTTTTGGAACAACTGTCAGATATTGTCTTATAACCTATCTCAGTATATATAATTCGGGTTAGCTATTAAAGCGCTAGCCGAACCTACCTATTGGGTTAAAATAAAGGACTTCAGGGAATTAAATAAAGTCAAAAAGTATACTCATGAAAAATTTGAATAGTAAAATACAGATATATATTGTTATACCAAATTTAAGAAATTGATAATGACGGTCACTATTGTGATATAATTGATAATTCTCGCCGTTTCCTTTCGTATATTAATTCGATTGTGGTTTTGACAAAGTTGAATAGGATTACATAAAATATGGGTAAATTGGACCTACGGTTTGACGAACTTGTAATTTGATATCATGCTGACGCTAGACCAGTGAATCTCAACCGGTGTGCCGCGGAACACTTGCGTGCCGTGAGTGCATTTCTTGTGTGCCGCAAAAAATAGTCGGATGTATGTACCACGTGATAATGTCGGCACCGATCGTGAGCGCTGACTCGTATATAGATATGACTCGTAAATAAATTCTGGATATGCATTTTTGTAGTATATCCCGAATTGTCAAAAAAATCACTTACCACTCTTCCACCATTTTCTACGTTACATTTGTGTGACCTGGGACTTTCAGTACTCACGAATTTAAAAAACAATCGATGGGAAAGACTGCTTTCTGTAGAAGAGGAAATGAGGGTGCCTTTGTCGACAATTCGGCCGAGAATTAAATGTTTGTGCTGCCTGCATCAAGCGCCTACTTCACATTGATTCTATGTCACTGTCGACTGTGTGTTTTTTTATGTAGTTTTTCTGCTATAATAAATATGCACCGATCAATGTCTCATTTTATTTATGGTTATTTGTAGTCCAATGCGAAGATGTGTCATAAGAATTTTACAGAAGTTCAAGTGTGCCGCTTTATAGAAAAGATTGACAAACGCTGCACTAGAAATTCAGGTCTCCTCGAAGACAGTGCAATAGTATGGCAGTCGTGTACGCAAATTATACGTTGGATTTCGTTGGTTGAGAATTTGATTGGATGAATAATTATTTCTACACGCTACGCATGAGTTCTTATCGGCCTGCGAAGCGTAATGAGACTCTGCAACTCGGTGCCTCGATTAACCCTCGGGCAGCGATGCTTGATCACGAAGAAACGAAGACGCGTACTCGAAATTAATTTATAAGAGCACGATCCTTATAAGTTAATATAAATTAATAAGTTAACTTATAAGGAAAGAGAACTTAGTATTAGATGAAGTTGATGCAAAAGTGAGAAGCTGTGAAAGTGTAGAGCTAAAAAAATTGGCTCATACATAAAGAGGGTCGAACGTGTCCACGATGAATGTTAAAGAAACCTAATGTGTTTTTCAAAGCATAGAATATTCCAGTGATAATTCCAGTTTCAAGTACCCGCAACTTCTGTTAAATCGTTAAAAACCAAATAAATATCAAAATCTAGGCTATTTAGAATAGATTCTTACGGGAAATCATAAATTTAGCCGGACTTAAGATCTCCTGGAACCCTCCTGGAGGCAAGGTGAAAGCGGCTCAGTTAGTGAAAATCCTTTCTTCAAGAGAATTGACATTTCGTAAAACGAAGAGCCTTTCTTCGTTGTTCTTTAAGTAAAAAGTAAAAAATATGACTTTTCTTTTTCCAAAACTTTAGTTGTCTCGGGGTACTATAAGAAACAAATTTTCAGTTATCTCTCTTCTACTCGGATGTCACGTGGTACATCTCTCACTCTGTCTCAATATTCTCATTCTTTATACTTTTTTCCCACGATCCCTTATAAACCGCAGCTAAAAAGAAAACAGCATCGCGTATACACGTGACGAACCAGACGAACCTGAAAAATTTCGTCTGGGAATTGTGACGTTCGCATTTGGACACTAGTTTCTGCGCGCGGATAAAAGCGCAATGAAATAAGCAATACGAGAAACACGGGGAATACAAGAAAATTCACGTATTCGAGATTGGCCAAATCGACGATACAACACTATATTCGGAGACATTCCCGGCTTACGTTTAAGGGGCTAACGTCATGTATATACCAGATGAACGGTAATCGCACATATGTGTATATCCTAAAACGAAAATGGAACACGAAAATATGGCACGAAGCCATATACAGGCAAGGTTTAATCTTTGTTTCTCTCTTGTTTTCTGCATATCCCGTTGCTGATTGCGGCAATACATCCACGTGTGCATATATATGAGCGTGGAAGCGCTATATACGCGTACATGTTATTGTTCCTTTTCCTTTGCGGAGACAAAATTGAAATCACCGTTCTTCCCGTCCGTGTCTCGTATCAAAGCTTTCTCGACAAATATAAACCGGGAGAGAAAACGAGAGACAGAAACATTCCTTTTCGGGTTTCATTTCCCCCAACCTCAACGTGGCGTATTCATTATGAGAACGCAAATGCACACATGCTGATATACCATGGATATATTGTCCCAGTCAGGGGGAGGAAACCGATTCTGACTTCACACGAAACTCCAGCACGTTTATACGGAAGCACAATAGCCCCGTGGGAGTCAAAAGAGGCTACCCTGGTAAATGTATATTGCACGCGAGAGCAAATAAGTGTTTCTTCTGGCATTAACACTCCAAGAAATTGATCGATGCAGGCACAGGTGAAAGAAAAATCGTTAATTGCGCTGAAATGTGAACGTTAGTAGGCGCAACTAAACGATTATGCACAGCATATATTTTTTTCACGAAATCACCAACACATGGTGAAAAACGGGAAAGCCTCCTATTCACGTACGTGTCTGTAAAGTCGTCATGGATATAATCGAGAACACATACGTCTTTTGCATTACAAGACGGTGTACACGATAACTCCGAGCAGGGGGAACCAATCTACGAAATGATAGCTCTCGCAGCGGACAGCTGGAAAATGAGCAATTGTCACGTACGGAGGCTCTTCTAAATGTATAACACCGCTTCAAATAACAATACCAATTCAAAATATGATAAGCAGGCTTTTCGGAGATTTATCCTGTGAAAATTCGTGGGTCGTTTGCTGTGGTCAATCTGAAATTTAAAAAACTGGCCGAACGGTATTAGCATCTAAATGTGAATTGCACATCCTGAAAACACTCCTGCGACTCACCTACTGTTCACGCATCTGATGCCAAATTCTGAGGCAAAGGAAAGCCTCCCACAAAAAACTGGTATTTATGAATCTAAAAAGGCAACCAATCAACACATTGACATTCGTAATGTCAATGGTCACGCCGAAGGTCTTCTACGCGATACCGGTGGTGCTCTCGAAAGGGAATTAAGCGGCATCGACAAAAACATGGGTGTATTTCAGCAAACCACGGCCTCGTCCATATCCGCTGTTGAGAAACTAACAGTAGGATTGAATAACGAAAATAGAGGTAACGTCACCAGCAATATTTCGGTTTCTACGGAACAGATAACGGTGACCCAGATCAACAAGCGAATCAGCGCTTTTGTCATGCGAGAAATGGCAGACGCACATCGACGCTTCCATCCCTGCAAGTTTTTTGCGTCATCAGATCAGAAAAACTACAAATAGCGTTTTTGGTGCAGGCAGTTGGAGATAGCACGTCTATTGCGGTGGTGCAATCCGTCTGGATACACGTGGCCAAAAACCAACGGAAAACTCTTAGTCGACATAGGATCAGTAGTAACAATACTACCCCGAAGTATCTTCAACGAAAGGATATCAGAAGACGCTCTCAAGCTGTATGCAGCGAATCAAACGGAAACCTACACTGACGGCAGCAAGATACTGAGACTCGACCTGGGCCTTCAACGCCCATTCGGATGGCCGTTCATAATAGTGTGCGTACAATTGACAATAATCGGAGCGGCCTTCCGCCCACGTTACAGTCTTCCTCCCGATCTCAGGAACAAACGACTAGTCAACTTAACCACGAACTTCGCCAGCCCAGCTGAAATAGCGCAGCCCACTATTCATAGCGTTACCTAAATAAGTCCTCAAAGCGAGTACACTGACATGCTCGAGAAACCCATCGGCATTACGAGAACGTTTATACTTCCACTTACGGACACGTTAAGCCCGGTGGAATACCCCATTGGAACAACGGGTCCGCCAGAGGCTCAGCGACCCCGGAGGCTAGTCGGGGACAGATTCAAAGCCCTTCGGGAATAAATGGAGTCCCTCCTCGAAAGCAACTGGATACGGCCGTCAAAAAAGCCCACGGGTAAGACCGATATATCGTCAACCCTGAGGGTGAAGATTTTGTGGTGACTTTAGAGCATTAAATGCGGAAAGATATCCGACAGCGCACAGTCGTTCGTTTTAAAGACTAGACGGTCTCTCGAAATGTTTAATATAAGGTTTAATATTAAGTTTAATTTAATCAAAATGTCTAACATAATTTTAATATAAGGTACAAACATGGAGGTTATGTGTGTAGCACGACATTTTCTATAACATTTTAGCATAATTGCCGAATAGTCTCATCAGTGGTGCATCCAATCGATTCCTTTAGCTTCGGAATGGTCTGTGGATCAGTGGCATGCACTTTTCGTTTCAGAAAACCCCGAAGAAAGAAGTCCAATGGCGTCGAATGGCAGGATCTTGGTGGCCAATTCACATCACCGCGGTGCGAGATAACACGACCATGACACTTCGTCTGCAATAACGGCGTTGTTTCGCCTGCAGTATGCCAGGTTGCGCAATCTTATTGAAAAAATATGTCTTGCAAATCGATGCCGTTAAATAAATTCCACAAAAAGTTGGTTGTCATGTCGCGGTAACGAGCAGCATTGATGCTAACCGCATTTCCAGCAGCATGCTCGGAATAATACGGCCCAATCACTCCTCTAACCCAAAATTTGCACCAAACAGTGACTCGTGGTGGGTGCATGGGAAGCTGTCGAATCACTTGTGCATTTTCGGTCCCGCAAATTCGACAGTTTTGTTTATTTATATAGTCACTAAATTGAAAATGCGCCTAATGGCTGAAGATGATTTTCTTCGAAAAATCACCATCGATTTGTTGATGTTCCAATATCCAATTGGCGAATGGACGGCGCCGCGCATGGTCTGCTGGCTGCGGTCCTTGTGCCAATTGATTCTTTTAAGCATGTATATACAGATCTGTCGTTAAAATTCACTCCACAGAGCATCTTGAAACGTTCTATTGCTTAGGACGATGGCGAATCGAGGTGGAAGGTCTTTTGTCAACAGTCGCACTAACTGCGGCTATGTTTTCATTCGACCGACCGGTACGAGGACCGGCACTGCTTTTCGCAGTCAGGATTGAACCACTAACCTCAAATGTTGTGATTAAATTCACTACAGTGTTGGGAGATGATGCGTTATGATGATGAAAAGACGTGCGGACTTTTGGAACTGTCTCTGCAAAATATTCACCATTTTTGTGGAACAAAAAAATCACAATTTCTGTGCGTGCTTGAACTCGTAACGGTTGAGGGCGGACGTGGGAAAAAAAGAAAGAGAAGTGAATTCGATAACCATAGGAGTATCAGGGAAACAAAAAAATCCGATAATCCCTAGGCGTGTAATTTTAGAAAACACACGCCGACGGTCGTATATACAGGTCTGGGCACTCCCGTATATTCCGTAAACCACAAAGCGTGCATCTATCTGACGCCTCTCTTTGCGGAACTGGCCGCAAAAGCGTGGAGCGCTACTATCTCGGAGGCATGTGCGACAGAGAGCGATGTATGCGCGCATGCGCATTGTCTTTCCCTTCAAGTGGCCCTAATAAAAACATAACGCATCCTAAATAATTAGTCGAACACGAAAACATTAGGTAATGATATCCATCGTCTTTGACGTGGATACGCCGACTTAAGTATCCCTCAATTCAATTATATTTTTTTCGTACGCGGAAAGGAAGTACATTCAACATTTACGCATAAATTATACTTTGTATAAATATTCAGAAGCGAGGCTCCTGCTAGAATCAAGCTAATTTTTGTTTGAATCGTTTAATAGATATATATTGAAACCAAATAAAAAAAAATGAAAAAATTGACCTGATTCTATTAGGAGCCCCACTTCCGAATATTTACCATAATTTGAAATTAAAAAAAAACATGCTGAAAGTAGGAGGGAATATAAAGATGGATAATTTAGTTTTAAGTTTTGAATGCTTGTTTATTACTAAAATACAAGGTGTACGCCTTCCTGTACCACTAATGCGTATATAATTTCACATATTTTCTTGTATCACCACTTTTTTGGACGTGCCGTGAAAAATAATCATATGTAGGATGTTTTTAGCGAAATAAAGAGATCAATCGAAATTTTGTGAAAAGGTTTCTTTTGTACCGCTAATGAATTACAAACAATGATTTTTTCATAGTGATTAATTAAAACTGCCCCCTGCACAGCAATGCAACTTTTTACCTGGGACGAAAAACCGATCATATAGAATAACAGAGATGTACGTAGGTTTTTTCTGAGTATATTGATTTTTGGATTTTTCTTAATAAAGAAATCTTGAGAAGAAAAGGTTAAAATTTCAGGAAAAAATCGCCAGATAATTGTTTATAACAAAATACTATGCGATATATTTTCAAATATCCTGAAAATTTCCAAGAATGCAATATTGAATATACACTTACATTTTCAGTTCGATTGGTGAAAATTTGTTCGAGTTATATTTCCAGCCGGTAAATAAATGGGGTTTCGAGAAAACCGCGTTTGCATTTTTTAGTACTGTAAAACTGTAGAACATTCGGATATATATCTAATCTGCAATGCCTGTATGATACAATTGGCCTTCCACATTGACGTTCTCGTCCTCTTTTTTCTTTCCGGTTTCAAGCTGCTCGGTGCCTCTCTTTCAGTTTCTCTCAGTGAGTCTTCCGATTGCTTGATACGCTCCGGTCCACCGCCGGGCACAGATAATAGCTGTTTGGGTCAATTTTCATGCCCATAGCATCTATTATATGCAGTATTGGGCAATATTATGTGCGTATCTTATATTAGTTTGCTACTAGATATTGTTGTTGAAGCCAACGTACATACGGTCGACTTCTGCCCCGTGTATTGATAATAGCGACACCTATAGCCATTCAGGTGAATTCTTAATATTCTAGACTCTTTAGGGAACAAGTTCCCTATGAACGAAGCTCCAAAGTTACAGCGCATCGCGGTGATAATAAAAGACGCTCAGAGCAGACTGAGCAGGGCTGTGGTAGAATTGAAAATTTAGGCATTTACAACATTTTGCACCCCATAATTTTTGAGTATATCACTTTTGAGGCCCTAAAGAACCGTTTAAGGAAAAAATGTTCTCGATTTTCTGAAAATGGTGAAGGGTGGCCTAACCCTTCAAAAGTCGTATGGAATACGGAAATCTCTGTCACGAAAAACTGTTATCGACACACCCCGCGTATACATTTATCAGGGTTAGCCTGATCGGGATCAGGCTATGATCCGGGTATGATAAGGGTAACATCTATTTTGGACAACCCGATTTTGCCCCGACAGGACCGGACGTATTTAAACCCGATATCGGGCTATACTAAAATGGCCCTACAAAGGCTATCCCTAATAAGATCCTACTAAGGCTTTCCCGATAAGTCCCTTCCAAGGCTTTGCCTCATAGGGCCGTGCTAAGGCTTTCCCTGATAGGTCCGTGCCACAGTGGGGCCAAATCCCAAAAAAGCTGGCCAAAACTCGATAACGTTATAAATTTGGCTGAAAGTCAGTACTCGGGGGTTTTCGGGGTTGCTGATTACGAATCCGAAGTCAAAACTTGAAATAAAAGCAAAATGGCGGATTTGACATGAACCACTTTTATAGAGAAAGTTCGGGGTCGCTGATTATCAATCCGAAGTCAAAACTTGAAATAAAAGCAAAATGGCGGATTTGACATGAACTACTTTTATAGAGAAAGTACAAAATAGATACATATGTTGTATAATACGATAAAACATACAATCGGTTGATTTAAAGTTCACGCATCGCCATCGGAAGAATAATTTGATTCATAATCAGTTGATGCAATTTTTATATTGCTGGAGTTTCCTGTACCTGCTGGTATACTTTGTGTCGCGCTCTGACCAGACTTTCCTTGTCTGGTCCACCTGACCGGACTCTCCCATGGAACAAACCGGAAAGATCGCAAAATCGTGTTCACAGCTTATCCTCTATGGTTGGAAATTTCAATCTTCTGGTCGGGATACATTGCAAGCAACTACATCTTCACGTAATGCCTACCTGGCCAGAACATTGACATGTTCTGAAAAGTGGAGCCTGTCGTTAATAACTAAACAAAAGCTACTTTGCTTTTCACCTCATCAAAGATATTTATTGGGATTATATTTGATTGGGATGAAACTTATACATCTGTTGTAATTCTATTCATTATTAAAAGCATTAATTTCATCAATAGTAACCGACAAGGATAACAATGCTTATCATAAATATCGGGATTATGATAACTAATGATTTAAGCATTAAGAATAGCCAAATTATTTTATGAGGCAAAAAAGTAAAGCAGGTAATTCGTGGTTCTTGAACGCCTTGTCGCCATGTTGGGAAATATCAATGTTCTGGCCGGGAAGACGTTACCTGAATGTTTTCGCCAACAATCCGCCAGGTGGCTACAAGCGAAGTTCTTCGCGTAAGCAAGGTACCATCGCACTAGGATAAAAGTTCGATGCTAGGACAGAAATGCTATGCCTACAGCGTGCACTTACGCTTATGATTTTGCGATACTTGCCAAATAGTCCATTGCACTCCAGGCTTGTCTCGCTCGGATAGCGGTCTGTGTACGTTTTCCTGTCTCTTTGCTCATCAGGAAATGCGAGCAAGCGTGGGTATATACTCATATACTACGTTAGCAAGTAGATAACCAACAAAAAATATGTTGCCGAAGTACTAAATGGAACACATTCGCGATTTTACCTCCTCAAGGAGTCCAAAAACGCTGAAACGTCACTTTTAATTTCCTCGTCTGTTCCTGGTTATTTCCCGAACCATTCCCTACAACTTTCCGGGCCATTTGCCGCTTGGTCTCCGGCCCGTTCCTGATTAGTTCCCTAGAAAGGAAAGGGTGGATCGGGACCTAGCCTTAGACCCGTTACATTGCGAACCTATTCCAGGGTGGAAGGCCTGACCAGAGCCTGATATTATCTAGGGAAGGCAGATCAGGGGCGTACCATTTCCCGACTCAAATTTCTACACAGGCGCTTCTGGCAGCCACGACTTTAAGTTTTTTCGAAGCAATTCGCGCAAACTTGAAATAATCGGATCGGATGTTAATAATAAGCGTGAAATAATTTTTTCCATTGTTTTGGCTCGGGAACACTTTCTTGCACAATCTTGACAATTTTTTAAAATGTATTTATTAGTAGACTCTTGAGCGTCTTCAGACATTTGCCCTATCGGCAATAGCGATTATCACTTGTGCGCCACGAATCAATACCTCATGTACCGAAGTTGCCATGTAGAACCACGGATATAACTGCAGAAAGTAGCGAGCTCTCTGTAAGGGATAATCTTGAAATTTTATCAAATCGATTTCATGGCCACTCGAAATTGTCTGCAATATGACATGGAAACGCTTAATTAAGTCCTCATCAAACCCTGTAATAGGAGCAGAAATGCTTGAGTTTTCGAAAAAACGTCGAGCGGTATTCCCATCATTCGGGCTACCGAAACCAGGTTGATCGACTATTAGACCCAATTCGACACAGAAACCCTTCCGTATGTTTGTTTTTCGGACTCTTATTTGTTCCTTTTCTTTATCACTACGCGCTTGCCACTTTTTAATTTCAAACTTATATGCTACATGCAAACAACATTGAAAAACCGTATCCATGCATGCAAAGTTGGTAATCCAAACTGTAAATGATCTTCAGATACTTCCTTTTCTAGAATTGCATCGATATTGTTAAAGTCTTGTGAAGTGGCTTTGCATAAATAGCATCGTTGAGTAGACGTATTATGCGTAATAGCATTACAAACTTCACCGTCTACCATGGAGAAAGCAAGTCGGAAAGAAACTCTTATTTCTTTTCCATCTATGATCTTCTCGAAAGGGACAAGATTGTTCTCTTGCTGTTTAATATAATCGATTTCGTCACGAGTGGCTTCAGGACTCTCGTGGAAAAATTGGATCCTAATGGGTCTACAAGATCGAGGAGATGACGGCCTCGGATTTTTCCATAGATCAAGACTACCGTTTGTTTCTTGGTCGTCTGATAGAAGCTGTAGTGAAACGATTGAGGCAAATAAAATATTCGCATCCGACTTGCTTCCATCGTCATTGGTGAACTTTTGCTTGTACGTACTGTGGCGAAAATGCTATCGCAGCCCCACTTACAAATTAAATTCAAGTTGCTAACATTTTCAGGAGACAAACTTTTGACAACATCCATTTGTGTTTATATTCTATCACCTGTGTGATTCAGCAAAGCCTGCAATTTTACCGCAGCACTACATTAGTTGACAGAAATATCTGACTTAGGCGGATAACATTTGAGCTTGGCTTGATATGGCAATTTATACGGTGGAAATAAATTTCAGCTGTTCTCTTTACTTTTATTACGAAGCCCCTGATATTGTGATTTCGATCATTTTAATTCCACTATGAGCGACAGAGCAGCATCGGCAGATAAAGTCGTTTCTTGTCGTTTCTTGAATCGCATCTATGGGCTCCTTATTCTTCTTAGGTTTAGATGGGCTCCCCAATTCCACATCACGGACAATTTTCGCAGCATCTGATTTCCCAGATGAACGAAGGCTCATTTGAGTCGTATGCCTCAATTCTTCCATACTACGAGGTGCGGCTATTGAATAAGCGGACTGATGCTGCTCCCAGCAAACTGCGAGCGTGCCGCTATATGTTTGAACATGACGATCGGCGCCCAAGACGGCCCTCAACGTCAAAAACGGACGAAAACATTGAAAAAATTGGTGAATTAATCCGCGGGCTTGCTGAAATGACAGGAATCGACAAAGAAAATGTTCGACAGATTTTGCATGAATCATTTAAGGAAGCTTTCCAGTGTGACAGCCCGAAAAATCGCTGTTTTTCGCGATTTTTTTTTTTAAAGAAAAAATAATCTAATCGGTCTGGTTTTTTTTTTGTATATTAATTGGGTATTGAAGAATACAAAACAATTTTTAAAGATCGATTTATTTATTAATTAATATCTATAAAAATGATGAAACAATTGTTGCAGAAAATGCACTTGGATGTGGTGTCCACGTTGGGGGTCACAATTTTGATCTGAAACAAAAAACACAAAAAGATTATTGATCGGTATATAATTGGCTTTCGTGCTATGGAGGCTTTTTTTTTTTTTTGCAAAAATGGCGCCGGTTTGAACAAAAAGTATCGATTTTAGCATTTTTTTTGGCAGTTTTTTTTACAAAAAAATAGGAAGATGTCAAAAAAAAAAAAGCTTCCATAGCACGATAAACAATGACGTTAAGAATATTGTGTAAAAAATTCAACTCGATAGCTTTAAAACTCTGCCCTCCAAGTTGGACACCGTTTTGAAAAATGCTGTTTCGAGAAAAACGCGTTCAAAGTTTCGCTGTAGCTGTAGCGCTCCGTTGCCTTCTTCCAAGAAATGCTGTACAGTAACCGAAATAATCTGAATTTCGGCATGAAAATTTCAGGGAATATTCGGAAGAGTGTATACTATTCGATAAAGCAAAAAAAAAAAATCGATTTTTTGAAAATTTCACACTGGAAAGCTCCCTTAACATGCGGAATGTTTGCGCCAAAATGGCGCCGAAACTCCTTACTCCCGAGCAAAAGGAATGAAGACAGAATATTTGTACTGATATCCTAAACAACATCACCACTGATCCAGATTTGTTAGACAAGGTGATTATTTGCGATGGATCGTGGTTTTTTACTTACGATCCCGAACCAAAGAGGCAATCCATGTATTGGAAGAGCCCAAGCGTACCACGGCAAAAAAGCCAGGATGAGCAAATCCCAATTGAAAGCAATAGTGATTGTCTTTTTCGATATTCGTGGCATTGTCTACGTTCACTGAGTCCCCGAGGGTCAGATGGTCAATCAACATTTCTACATCGAGGTTCTGACGGCCCTACGTGAGCGTGTGAGAAGACGAAGACCCGTTTTGTGAAAGACCAAGTCCTGGATCCTTCACCAAGACAATGCACCAGCCCACTCTACCTCGTCTGTGAAAGCGTTCCTTGCAAAATACGGCATCGCCGTGTTGGAATATCCACCGTACTCGCTCGACCTTGCCCCCTGTGACTTTTTTTTATTTCCCAAGGTCAAGTCGGCGCTGAAGGGGACAAGAGTTGAAAGTGTGGACGCGGTTAAAGCAAAAGCGACGAAGGTTCTCAACCAGCTGACAGTAGAGGACTTCCAGCACTGCTTTCAACTATGGAAACGTCGTATGGAGCGGTGTAAGGATCGCTGAGGGGAGTACAATGAAGGCGATAAAACTTCTGCTGTAATTGGTGACGAATAAAAAGTGTTATGACTTCAGTCCGGTTATTTAATAGCCATACCTCGTATGTCTTGCGCGTAATTCTTCAGTCCTCCTTCGTTTTTTCCGGTCACTAGACTTTGCAAATTCTGAAGAAGGCCGACCCAAATTATGGGATTTTTCTGAAGATTGTTTAGTTTCTTCGAAAAAAACAAACACGCTCAACCATTCAGAACATTTTTGCAGAATTTGCCTTCAGTTCTTGATGCTTGCTGCCACTTTTTATGCATGTCATGCAACAACTTGCGGAGGATAGGTTTTGCATTGTCTGATAGAGCAAAGGGGCGTTGCAATTTAGCAGACGTGAAATTTTCGATCACTGCATATGTTTCAGTCTCTTTGTCATTCAGATGACCTTTCAATATCGAAAAAATGTCCTCTCTTGTCAGGCCACATGCTTCACGTTCATCAGCGACAGATTCTAAAATTGGAAAATATAATACCTATATCGATGGATACTTCCATATTCAACCTCGGTACGAGTATTTATTCTGAAATACGATTTGAAAATAAAAAGATGATATTTATAAAAGTGAATTACGAATAAGAGAACTCAATACAGCGAAGACCGCAGACAAATTCAAGAAAAAGAGCAAAACATTCCGCGTCGTTAATGTACGAAGTTCAGAAAACTATGTTTTACATTGCAAGAACTTGCACCAATGACGCAATGGCAGCTAGAGGCAGCAATTTTTTTTTTTTTTTCATTCAATAATAGTTCCATCTACAACATGCGATCAGTCAAGCCGCAGAACTCTATAGAACTTATAACCGTTTCTCTATGTGTTAAAAATGTTCGGTTGCAATCTTCCGTTCATTTTCGTACAACTGATTCGTTTATTGTGATCGCATAAACTATTATTATTAATTTTGTGTTACATAATGATTTTCTACTTACTTGCAGCTGCTGATTCCGTTTAAAAATAATTAAAATCGATTGATTTTTAGAGATTTGGCGTCCTCTTGAAAATAGCGTTGAAACACTTGCTAACTGCACGACGCGTCTAGCTCGTTCAGAGTCCCCTTTCAACTGTCCCACAATAGCAGGGAGAGGGCGCGCTGAAGCCTGGAATTCGACCTTCGGACCCTTACCTAAGGTAACCCACGACTACAAATTACCGGAACGTAAACTTTATTTTTTAACTTTTGGCCAGCTTTTTAGGATTTGACCCCACTGTGCGTGCTTAGGATTTCCTTGATAAGGCCCTACTAGGGGTTTCCCTGATAAGGCCCTATGCAGGCTTTCCCAGGCGAGGCCCAACTAAAAGTTTCTCTGATAAGGCCATAAATAGGCCTGCCCTATAACTACCTCAGCAGTCGCTAGATGCACATAACCTGTTGTTTTCCACATGGAAACTTCGGTTCGACAGCATCGTAGCTTCGGAGTTTCAATGAAATTTCCTAAAAAAGTGTTATGGACTGTCACGATAAAAAACGTTATGCAACTCAGATGCGTGTTAGAAGATTTTGGCAGCTTTGTGAGACGGAGAGAGATAGGATATATGCATATATAGGGTTTTTCTATTGGCACCGGTAGATGTTGGCGGCCTTGTTGTTTTGGTGGCGTCTGTCTATTCTGTTGTTTATTATTCAGTCACTGATGCCAAATCACCATGGCAAGTCACACGATTGAACAGCACGTCCAAATGATAAAACTTTATTATCAAAATGAGTGTTCGTTAGGGTAAACGTTGCGCGCATTTTAGCGCCGAGGCGCATTTTTGGATGAATGGCTATGTTAACAAGCAAAATTGCCGTATATGGGACGACGCCAATCCACACGTGGTTCACGAGGTGGCAATGCATCGACAAAAAGTTACTGTTTGGTGCGGATTTTGGGCAGGCGGCGTCATTGGTCCGTACTTTTTTGAAAACGACATTGGTGAGGCCGCCACCGTCAACGGCGAACGCTACAGATCGTGCGATTTGACCTCGCTAGACTTTTTTGTGGGCTTTCTTGAAGTCGCAGGTCTATGCCAATAAGCCGCAATCGACGAATGCTCTTAGTCAGCATAACCCAGGCCTTCGCTCAAAGTCAGCCGCATCTATAGGGCAGAGTGATTGAAAATTGGACCATTTGGATCCGTGCCACCGTGAGAAGCTGCGGCGGACATTTGAACGATGTTATATTCCATACATAATGGCATATATAAGCCTTTCAAATAAAAAAAGAATTTCGTTAATACCTCACACACAGCTTGTTTTATTCCATTTCAACATCTACCCGCCCATATTGAGAAAACCTTCACTAGGACAGTCGTGTTTGAGCTAATTTGTTTCGTTATCACTACTCATTACACACGATAACGAGAGTCTGATAATGGTGGTGGGAGGTGGGAACCGAAATTTCTAAATGGCAATTGGTAGGACCATCGAGTTTGGGCTCATTAACTTTATTGATTTGAGCAACATTTATAATTACACTATTTAAAGTTTATCGTGAAACCTTTATAACCTTAGACAAGGTTTGTGATTGCGCCGATGTTTGACTGGCATGGGGGTTTGGCATGGTAAACAAATAAACAAATGTTATTACGAAAAAGTATAAAATAAACGTTAAAAACGATTTGAAAACAAGCTTTTATTTGAAAGGTACCGTACTAAATACAATAGTAAAAAAAAATAATGTTCAGTAAAGTTGAACATCAAAACAGTATAAATACAAAAAAGTTCCTTCCTCGATCACTCATCATAGGTGTAAGTACTTAAAAGGTACTTAAGCGTAGATATTTAAAAAATATGAAATATCAATTTTTCAAAGCTTGTACTAATACTACTTCAAAATATCTGAAAAAAGCCTCGTGCGTTCAAAATTTGTATTCCATATTTTAAAAACATCTATGATAATGTACGATTTAAGGGAGCTTTCCAGTGTGAAATTTTCAAAAAATCGATTTTTTTTTTTTTTGCTTTATCGCATAGTATACACTCTTCCGAATATTCCCTGAAATTTTCATGCCGAAATTCAGATTATTTCGGTTACTGTACAGCATTTCTTGGAAGAAGGCAACGGAGCGCTACAGCTACAGCGAAACTTTGAACGCGTTTTTCTCGAAACAGCATTTTTCAAAACGGTGTCCAACTTGGAGGGCAGAGTTTTAAAGCTATCGAGTTGAATTTTTTACACAATATTCTTAACGTCATTGTTTATCGTGCTATGGAAGCTTTTTTTTTTTTGACATCTTCCTATTTTTTGTAAAAAAAACTGCCAAAAAAATGCTAAAATCGATACTTTTTGTTCAAACCGGCGCCATTTTTGCAAAAAAAAAAAAAAAGCCTCCATAGCACGAAAGCCAATTATATACCGATCAATAATCTTTTTGTGTTTTTTGTTTCAGATCAAAATTGTGACCCCCAACGTGGACACCACATCCAAGTGCATTTTCTGCAACAATTGTTTCATCATTTTTATAGATATTAATTAATAAATAAATCGATCTTTGAAAAATTGTTTTGTATTCTTCAATACCCAATTAATATACAAAAAAAAAACCAGACCGATTAGATTATTTTTTCTTTAAAAAAAAAAATCGCGAAAAACAGCGATTTTTCGGGCTGTCACACTGGAAAGCTCCCTTAAGTACTTGCACCTATGATGTTTCACCAAAGAAGACACTTTTTCGTAGTTATACTGTTTTGATTTTCTATTTACGTGAACATTATTTTTTACTTTTTAGTAAAATATCTTTGAAATAAAAGCTTGTTTTTAAAAAGTTTCTTTTACGTATAATTTTTAGGTTACGCATGGAGCGAATATATGTCTGACATGGAGACCAGATATAGGAGACCAAAATACAAATAATCGGGATGGCGCGTCGTTCGAACATACCCACATACATAGTAATATGTCGATCGACAAGGTGAAAGTGATCGGATTAAGTCCTAACTTCACGACAAACCGAAAAACGGATAAAGTCGTTCGAACTACTTTAAACGACTTTATCGGTTTCACACCCTTTTTTTAAATGTCCACGTCAGAATTTGAAGAGAAAAACTATTTCAAAAGCGAAAAAGTGAGCCCATTAGAAATTCGATCATATCTGCAGATATGATCGAATTTCAAGTTTTGTAATACATACTCGTTTTTGTACTCCGATAAATTACGAGAATAAAAAAATATCAATGTTTCAATACAAAACACTACGCATCTGTGTGGTGTAACTGAAAAAATTATACTACTTCATCAATATTGAATTCGTACTCATCACTTAACATTTATCATAACACTCACGCTAAGTTAAGGGTAGATAGGTTAGTCATCTGGGGAGCTATTACGGTTCTCCGTTTTTGGTGAAAATGACAAAAGTGAGCAGCTCACCCTAATACGGTTCTTTTCGGCTAGTGAAAATGCGCGATCATTCACGTGAGTTTGCTAGGCATGAAATTTCGTGTCGCAAAGCGTATTGCGCATGCGTGAGCGTTTTCTTGAAGCGGCGACGGGATATCTAAAGCTGTATAATAAAATAAGTTATAGTACTACGAAATGTTTTATCTAGAGACGGCAACAACTCGTCGCAAATACTTTATAACAATTAGCACCTTAACGTTTATACCGCAGACAGTATAGTTTTATTATTCGATAATAATGACTGTACTTTTTCCATTCTCTACCTTGATTCTTTGGTCCGCTCGCGACGGAGTTTAAAGAGGTGGAAATTGTGACCCACATATTGTCCTGGATATATCACATAACATTTCGATTTATTAATAATAATCAATAATTCGACCACTGTGTAATAAGAATCCCCATTTAAATATGATACAAAACTTACTGGTATTTTTTTTAACTGCTGTATCGCAATCTGCCTTGTGTTGTTTTCGTCTTTTTTTATACGTGACTTCGTGTTTTTTTATAAAACCTAATAACTTTTTTTTCCTAACGTTCATGTTGCACGCTTATATTCTATTTTAACTTGCTGTTTATCCGGGTACAGCGTTTATGCCTTCGTTGATACACGCGTGCTTCGTTTTGGGCCCAGTTCGATTAGCGTGCTATATAGTATACCCATTCAACCTCGTCGTGAAAATGTGAGATCACGGGCCGGAAGTTCCTAGTGATCTCACATTTTTACTCGACCGATCTTTAATAGAGGGACAAACTTCATGTGAGTTGAAATTGCAAAACGTAAAAGTATTCGGCCGCCAACCGTAATAGCCCCCCCCCCTTCGCTGTCCTAGAATTGGAGCCGATATTTCATATACATAAGAAATATATATAGCACATCACCTTCGAAAGACCGCTGCTCCACTCTATATTACTATAGTAATTCCACTAATATTCGAAATTTTGGGGACGAGTGAAATGCCATGTTCGGGCTCCTGTATCTAGTCTCCATGGTTTCTATAACTTCGCGACACTGCTGCCAATCTAAGCATTATCACGACCCACGATTTACGACGTTGCCAATTCGTCTCGCGTTAATTAAGCGCGAACGCTTTATTAGAAAATAAATATATACAAAATTACGAAAACATTTAATGTAATCATCGATTGTTAAAAACATGCGTATGTTTGTGAACAAGTGTACAAAAACGTTGGAAAATGAAATTAAATGTGACGCTTATTTTATAACGAATAGTTGGTAAAACTTAATTAGCCCCGATGCATAGGAATAGCCCATAACAACGTTGACCCACCGTACAAGTATGCCGAATTTTATCAAAATCGGAGGTGTACACCTCGCGACGTTCCTTGTAAGTACGAATATAGTTGTTTGTAGCCCGCCCACGACTGGACGTTCTTAGCGCTCGCGAGCGTTAGGTTCATTGTGTTGGACTCGTGCGTCACCATCGTACGTCTCTCGCACGGACACTCGCAAGCGCTATACTAAGAACGCCAAGTTGAACGCACCCGTAGCGCTCGGGTTGGTGTGGCGTAATGCGAATGACGCTTCACTGCTGCTACATTGCCGCCTCGAAAATTTCTTATTCCTGGGTTGGCGAACAGTTGCTCGCAAGGCTCGCAAGTGCGACGCTGAACAGGAGTTGGCCAACATGAACCGCCAGCCCCTTGCTTCAGATCGCGTTCGTACAGTTCAAAATTTGTCGGTTAACGTTTCGTCGCGTACTTTTATCGTGCATCAAATGCTATGTAATCTTTCGATTTTACACGCCTAGTTCGCGACACTTTTGGATTGCTTCGCGTATCTTCGCGATTTTCAAAATATTATAGTAACCGTTCGACGAACAATGGAGAGTGTTTCTGTATCTAAGGTACGTAATCGATGTTTACATTAGCACTTGTTGATCCTATCGCTGTCTTGCTCTCACGCTTGTGCGCTGTGCGCGACATAACCTCAATCAAATTCGCGGCCGGTCCATGACCGAATTATTTCTTCAAAACTTCATGCACCCGTACATTTCATCAGTAACGTTTGACGCGATGGCACATCGTTAAAAGATCACGAAATAGCAGATTTCCACTTCGCGATTTCCACTCGGAAAACGAGTATTCGATTCGATTATCTCGCATTGATTTGAACAAGATCTTGAAGTTTCCATCGTTCAAATGCAGCGAACATTCTTTTTTATATTTTTACCCTTATCTTTATTATTTTTCGAAATTTTTTTTCATCGATTTGAATTCCAGGCCTCTAAATAACCGACGTAAAAATGTTTGACGGATGTGCGTAACGAATATTTGCACAAAAGAAATTCGAAATGGAAAAATAATGATTTTCATTGCATTCCGACTATGCGAACTTCGATCTCGTACAACAAGAGAACTTCTGACAAATCGAAACTACCGGCTTCACAAGACTGACGTTTGAAATGAATCTTTGAACAAGTTCCAGATATAAGAATGTAACTCCAGACAGTTGTAACCTTATCGATTGTAGGAGAAATCTTTTTTGTTATTATTCGAGGATTTATTCTTCTTAGAGCATTGAAAAACAATTATCTACAGATGGAATACTTAGCCTAAGGCCTATCCTGTCGGATGCTCGAGCGAAGCGGGCACTCAGGTGTTACGCTTAGTCTGTAATCTTGTATTTTTCGGTCGAGCAGGGTTAGCCTGTTTGCTGCTAAATCAGCACAACGGAAGTCTCAGGTTCGAGTCTCAGTCTCATAATCATGGTGAAAGATAATAATAAGGGCTCGACGTAGCTTAAGTTGTACACGATCGTCACGCACATGGACCGCCACGTGTATGTGTCTATGTATCGCCTGTTTCCTGTGATTCTTAAGGGACAACGACATTACTCCGAAACTGGGAAGCAAACCCAGGCGCGGCGTTATAGGTTTTCTGTAATTTCCCTATACCCATGGCAGAAATGTCGTGGCAAATGCGATGCAGAGCAAGAAGTTAGCTGTCGCTGCATGGTGGCAAAAAAAGACAGAATAAGGCGCGCGCATCTAAAAGGGGAAAGATCCTGTACAGATGAAACGGATCCAATATCGCAGGTCCATAATTTCAGATAAAGAATGCATATTGTATTCGAATTATTTCCAAATATTCGACACTGCTAAAAAAGCGATTTTTTTTAAGCAAATCCCTTTGATTCCACAGATGGAATACCATGGCTATATCTTTGTAAAATTAAACAATGATTCGTTTGTTCGGGTCTCGTATATTTAAGTCAATGCATCGAGCATTTTCTTCCTCGGCAGTGCGATTAAAGACTGTGCCTGGGTAAAAAATATGCATGTATCGTCTTCAGGGTAGGGGCAAACCTCGCGAAGCGATACCTGTTATATCGTCATTGTAGTCAATAATGAAATTTTACAGGGTGTTTTCGCCTACAAAGGGTATTACAAAATTGGCCAAAAGAAGAAGAAGGTAGATAATCTAGTTTTCGAAGAGCCCTGGTACAACGCTTACAAAGAAGCCTGGTTAACTGTGCAGAGGGCTGCTGAGGTATTTATCACATTCCACATCCAAATCCGCTTTTGAATGTACAGAAGAAAAAGCATTTGATCTTTGTATTTCAGGACATTAATACCACCATGTTCGAACAAATTCTTCTAGATTTGAAGAATTACGTAATGAAAATAAAGGAAAGTTCATTGAAAAATTACTCGAATGAAATATCTACAGCTATATTATTGACAGGTAAAACGGCTTTTTTTTTCGTTGATTTGTAGTGAATTAACTGTAGCGAGGATTTTTCAACGAAACGTTTTTCTTTTTAAATGGGATTAACTGGAGTCGATTGAAATAGACTCGCGAAAATGATTCTTTCATTTCCATCATAAAATATTTAACGATTGTTAACAATCGTTCCCAGATAGAAGCAATAGGAAATGAAGCGCGCGCATTAAGTAAAAAATGCACTCTACACTTGATACTGCCCAATAATAATGATATTCGAGGAAACATGCAACCTGATGGACAAACCGTCGATCCGCTTCTCGCAGTTTGATCGAATTGATGAATTTTCTTTCAACAGGCGTCAATTTGCCGGATCACAGTGTTTTGTTTGAAAATTTGGCAAATCAATTTTCGAGTATTACCGAGTCCATAGCTATCGTGCAGTCTCGAGATTCCGGAAATTTGAAGAACCTGATAGAGGAGACGGTATTTCAGTTGATCAATGGACAGAATTACGTGAGTATCGACAATATCAGAAACGCTGCGCCATCAGTGGCCCCGAAAGAAGAAGGTACATAAAGAATATAACGATATAACGTCGTTAGTTCAACCTATGTTTATTCTCAGGAAGACAGGTCGGACGTACGTAAAAATCAGTGCACTCTGAGACTTCTCCAAGCGTGGCACAGTGATAACCATAAATACGACGATCCTCTTGTCATTATTGTATCCGATTTTGAGAGCTTTACACCCAGCGTTTTGCGGGACTTTATTCTCGTACTGAGGTAAAGTAAATTTTGCGTAACGCTAACTGTGAAACTGTACTAAAATAACATCAAGAACCAACAAACGATGATACAGTTCCTGAGAACAAATGGATACATAAGAAGATATTTATATATAAATTATGTAAATTAAAAACTTGCGCATTGTTTTCTGATCTTTCTACTGACCTGATAGAATCTACAACCTCCATAAACAAGTTGCTCTTCAAAACTGGCTTTCTCGTAGAGGAGTTTTGGGATCGAAACAAATGAATAGGGAAGCAGTATGCTAGTTTCCTTTTAAGTAAAATATTAGGGAATTGCCTAATTTTGCTCTATGAACTAAACATTCGTTTGTAGTCAGCCAGATATTTGCGACCGGTGATCGACACGAAGTAGCTCCGGCACCCTGACGTGAATTTAATGACAGTTGCGCCCAACGTGAATTACCCAACGTGGTTCTGAATCCACTGGAAGCACGGAAACGTTAGCCTTGTCGTTAATTATTGCAGTTGATACAACGATGTTTTTTTTTCTTCGAATGCCACGTTTCTGATGCATCATTTGACTTTGCACAGTAAACTTCAACGATGTTTATTATGTTAAATTATTTCAACGTAATTCGTCCTTTTCGATTTTAAATAACTTCAAAGGATTCGAACGATCTTGAATTCAAACTTTCTCGCCGCTCCGTGCTAAATTATAGCATCGCATTTCGTCTCTAATACTTTACTCGTGTGCAAACATTGAAGTATTTCAAGTTTTGAGATGATTACGACGAAAAAATGTTTCGCTGAAAATTCACATCCCGTTTAAATCTGAACCCCTTCACCGTTGATCACACGATTTTACTAGAATATACCGAGTCTGAATATATTGACAAAAAAACTGAACAGTATAAAAATACATATTTTTGTATATCTTTGATATTTATACTATTCCTCGTTATACACAAAAAGAAAGTTATGTCAGTGCCAAACATTGAGGGTTTAAAAAACTGAAAACCAATTTACTGTAAAGCTACATTTGTAAATCAATGTAAATTATATATAAGTATTTATATTTATTTTTTGTTTATTTTCACCGGCGTACGAACTTTTGTTTATAATGAAGAGCAGGTTCTGTGTTTGCTTTTAATGTCTTTTTTATTTTATAATGTTTAAATTATGTTTCGAATTTTAGTTAAAAAATAAATAAATATCGATTTTATCGAATTTCCATATATTTGGTGTTAAAAAAATTATGTTATCGAGTTCAACGTAATTCCTCAATAGAAGCATCGAGTTGTCAGGGAATTTCTGAGTGAATAATGCGTAACAACCCTGAATTAGTACTTAGGTGTTTTTCTAGGCCACTCGTTACAAATGAAAATGAAAAATAGTAATCAAAAAAAAGCCAACCGATATAGTGAGCTACAAAGAACCGTAGGCTTTATTGATTTTTTAAATCCCATTTCGTAATCGATGATCTCGACAAGGCTGCACATTCAATTGCATCAAAATGAAACAACTTTTTGAATTTTAGTCTGTCATTTTGGATCCTCCATTTTGAACGTGAAAAATCTGATTTGTCATTTGGGTTCAGCGAACCCGCGAACTTTTGTACTGAAAAATACTGGTGTAGCTAAGAACGAAACGATACGATTTTCAGCATCTATACAGAGTCGATGAAGTTCGTTCTCGTCTTTGGAGTTGCGACGACCCTTCACGCCGTTCACCGATGTCTGTCTTACGACGTTACGTCGAAGCTGCGAGTCCAGGCAAGCAACACTTTTTTATTCTCCCCGAATTAAAGTTGCCAATAAACCGCGTGAGGGCGTATCTGCTTGCCCCATCGGATAACCTTAATGAGAATATTCAAATGAAAGAAAAATACGCGAAAAAAAAACCCTTCAACATACGATCGGGTGGGAGGGAGTAGTCGCTCGGTTCACTTCGGTCTCCCACTCGCCGTTTTCGTTCGCTATTTTTTCTTCCTTCATTCTCTACCCCCGTTTGTAGGTATTCCACGCGCCAACTCAAGTTAAAAGTTTGTCGGATGTGCTCGAGGGTACGGTGCTTTCCGGAAAAACTCCATTTAAGTTGACCGGAAGGGCGTTTCAACTGCTCACCGATATCTTTCTCTTTTACGACTTTTCCGTACACGGTTTTCTTCAGGGATACAAGGTAAACACTGAATTATATATAACGCCCTATTTTATTCACGCATACTTCACTCGACACTCGTTTTAGCCGAAGAGGATTCAATCTTGCCGACACAATGCTTCTTTTTTTTCAACCCCCCAACAGTCAGGGAAAGAGGAAAAATATTTTCCACGCGGATCTCGTTGAGAAGTGAGCATGCTCTTGTGAGAAAAAAAACAAAATTCGCCCGGTGGTTTTTTGCAATATTCAATTGAAAACCAATTCTTGAAGGACGCAATATTTTGTTCGACGTCGTTGAAAAATGTGACGTATAGAAATAGTTGCTTTTTTATTTTCTCAGAGTATATGGGAAAGAGAGCGCGGGCGCCACCACTGCAATGATTTTGAAGGATCGTTGCGCGCGATTAGGACGGCCATGAAAAATAATGGGTTGAGTACGGTTTCGAATGCTCTATCCAACGATATCTCACTGAAAGGGGCACATGATGTTTTTTTTCCCGTTGACATTTTCCATGCACGTAAAAAATAATTAAAAAGTTGATTTATAAAGTCGCACCAGGCGTGATATTGCGCCTATTCAAAATGTGCGCCAGCCACAATTCCGCAAGGTAACGTGTAAAGTGTAGGGGCTACAAAGCTGCAACAGCCAGACAGACGTGACGAAATTATAAAGGTTAATATAAAAAACAATTAATAGGAATTAATAGGTATTTGGAATTTCACGTCTGCTATTTTGAATTTTGAAAATCTAATGCCAGATTCGTAATCAGCGATCCCGAAAACCCCTGAGTACGAAGTTTTAGAAGAATTAAGGAAGCTTTCCAGTGTGAAATTTTCAAAAAATCGATTTTTTTTTTTTTGCTTTATCGAATAGTATACACTTCCGAATATTCCCTGAAATTTTCATGCCGAAATTCAGATTATTTCGGTTACTGTACAGCATTTCTTGGAAGAAGGCAACGGAGCGCTACAGCTACAGCGAAACTTTGAACGCGTTTTTCTCGAAACAGCATTTTTCAAAACGGTGTCCAACTTGGAGGGCAGAGTTTTAAAGCTATCGAGTTGAATTTTTTACACAATATTCTTAACGTCATTGTTTATCGTGCTATGGAAGCTTTTTTTTTTTTTTTTGACATCTTCCTATTTTTTTGTAAAAAAAACTGCCAAAAAAAATGCTAAAATCGATACTTTTTGTTCAAACCGGCGCCATTTTTGCAAAAAAAAAAAAAAGCCTCCATAGCACGAAAGCCAATTATATACCGATCAATAATCTTTTTGTGTTTTTTGTTTCAGATCAAAATTGTGACCCCCAACGTGGACACCACATCCAAGTGCATTTTCTGCAACAATTGTTTCATCATTTTTATAGATATTAATTAATAAATAAATCGATCTTTAAAAAATTGTTTTGTATTCTTCAATACCCAATTAATATACAAAAAAAAAAACCAGACCGATTAGATTATTTTTTCTTTAAAAAAAAAAATCGCGAAAAACAGCGATTTTTCGGGCTGTCACACTGGAAAGCTTCCTTAATAATTATTTGGAATTCCACGTCCGCCATATTGGATCCGCCATTTTGAATTTTGAAAACCTAATGCCGGATTCGTAATCAGTGACCCCGAAAACCCCCGCGTACCAATTTTCATCAAAATCGGTGCAGATGAAAAATGCATGACTGAAAGGGTTAAAGAGTACATATTTCACTTCAAATTTATTATTCATCGAGCTCTGTCGGATCTTTTTTCACCTACAGGTAAAAAAAGATCTGACCCTTAAGATCTTTCACCTACAAGGCGAGGCAACAGGGCCCAGGAATCTTATGTTTTGCATACTGTTTCGCAAATCTTCGATTAAAAAAAACGCGAGAGAGAACTTGAGCATTTTCTGGTTATTTATGGAATCAGGCCACTTTCAACTAAAACGCGCAAAGTTCCGGGATATACACATTTTTGTAAATCGCCGTAAGCGATAACAAAAACAAATGTTCAAATTTCTGTGTCTGCGGTATTTGTAGAAAAAAAGTTTAGTTTTCCAACGCTCGCCTTGTGGGTCCTGTGTGCCCTTTTTACCCGAGATATAACTTTTCAAAGTCTAAATAGACAATGTTTACTGGCGCTGTCGATAAGCCGGTTAAAAAAAAGACTGAACTTGCTAAAAAATTAATTGGGAACAAAATGTAAGCCCTTTAAAAATGCCAGGTCGGTCAAAAAAATGCGTTCCCCTCTATACAATGCTACGTTGGGCGAATTTTTTAAATTTGTGTGTTTTACCATCCAACAAACGATAACTTTAATAGAAAACAATAGATTTTATTCAACCACGACTGTCAAAGACTTTGGTATTTGAAGTGCTTTTGAATTTTGTTCTTCTGCTATCATCTTTCACGGAAATTTAGCTGCTCAAGAAACAAAGAATTTTGAGGAAAAAAGTGATTGTTGCGCGTACGTCAGTGTATTTCCCTGCTTCACTAGATTTTTTTTTCACTTATTTTAGTTCGTTATAAAACTTGAGTTCATTATAAAACTTGATACTTCATTGAAGTTTCGCAGTTTGATAGTTTTCTTACTTTCAGCTCTGTATGTTACAACACTTTTACGACAATAATTACGCCTCGCTGTGTTGCGAGGTCGCGGACACCTCGAGGAGGATAAGATTGTTGACCGACGAAGATCTGCAGCAAGTAAAACAGCTGCCGTCAATTGCAAACTATCTCGCAAAGATTCATACGAAGGAAAATGATAGAAAGACAGAAAATAATGAGGAAGATTTCAAGGACCTTCTCGTCAGACTCCTTGCGAATTTTCACAATTCGATGAATCGTTTCTTCACGATGCTCAAGTGTCTGCACAGTTTGACCTACGAATTGCCCGGTGCGCCACTAGGAAATCAGGTACGTTATCGAGAAACGTATAGAAGTCCTATCAAGATGTTTTTCTCGGCGTTACAAAAATCTTCTATATACACTCGGGTATTTCATTTGACCTCGTTACTTCAAGGACGTGTTATCACAACGGTCCAACGTAAATGTACTTTTCATTGTAAAAATCGTAAAAATAATTTTCAGTTGATTCGTTATCAAATTTATAAATTGGCAATGTTTCGAATCGTTCCCAACAAAATGATCCTCTATTAAGAAATATTATGAGGTGATTACATTCAAACCAGCTGTTAATGTTTCATTCCTTAAGCATCGGGATCATAAAAGCTTGTTAGATAACATTGATTAAAGTAGTTTCCACCTTACTTTTCTTGATTTTGTTTTACGTCTGATTAAAAAAAAAGGGCGACGCCCAATTTGATCTTATGTAAAAGATTTAAGTGAAAAAGCTCACTACAAAATCCGAGACAGACTTTCTTTATACTCTGTTTATTGCATCCTTGCCCCTGTTTTGTTTCCATTAATTTATTTCTAACTGCAAAATATTCCACTTTCGATCCAACTCTATTTTCAGCTACGAGAAGTTTACGCCACAGCCGTAACGTCCGATATCGTCGAGACCCAAGAGTACAAAGATTCATTTCAGTTGTTGGGATTTTTGTCCAAGGAAGAATTCGTCACCAAACTGGAGGTAGTTCTAGACATCGTACGAAAATCCGCAAGTCCCGGATTGAAAGACGTGGAGGAAAATTTGTCGAAGGATCTAATCACTCTGAGAAATTCGAGCCTCGAGGACGGTACGATCTCGAATGAAGTCGTGAACGTCGGTGAAAAATTGACCCGCACGCAACTGAAAGAAGTACGCGTTACGACAATAATAAGTAATATGTAGATTTTTAACAAAATTCCTGTCCTGCCTATCAAATCTGATCCATTTCTCTTTTGAAAAGCTAACACCCTTAAGGAAGCTTTCCAGTGTGACAGCCCGAAAAATCGCGGTTTTTCGCGATTTTTTTTTTTAAAGAAAAAATAATCTAATCGGTCTGGTTTTTTTTTTGTATATTAATTGGGTATTGAAGAATACAAAACAATTTTTTAAAGATCGATTTATTTATTAATTAATATCTATAAAAATGATGAAACAATTGTTGCAGAAAATGCACTTGGATGTGGTGTCCACGTTGGGGGTCACAATTTTGATCTGAAACAAAAAACACAAAAAGATTATTGATCGGTATATAATTGGCTTTCGTGCTATGGAGGCTTTTTTTTTTTTTTTTTGCAAAAATGGCGCCGGTTTGAACAAAAAGTATCGATTTTAGCATTTTTTTTGGCAGTTTTTTTTACAAAAAAACAGGAAGATGTCAAAAAAAAAAAAAAGCTTCCATAGCACGATAAACAATGACGTTAAGAATATTGTGTAAAAAATTCAACTCGATAGCTTTAAAACTCTGCCCTCCAAGTTGGACACCGTTTTGAAAAATGCTGTTTCGAGAAAAACGCGTTCAAAGTTTCGCTGTAGCTGTAGCGCTCCGTTGCCTTCTTCCAAGAAATGCTGTACAGTAACCGAAATAATCTGAATTTCGGCATGAAAATTTCAGGGAATATTCGGAAGAGTGTATACTATTCGATAAAGCAAAAAAAAAAAAATCGATTTTTTGAAAATTTCACACTGGAAAGCTCCCTTAACTATTGCGATTTTTCGAGAGATCTCCCAGAGTGTTGGTTAGCCGCTGCATCCGAATGTACAGCAGTGCATTATATTTTACTTGTACGAATGCCCGAGGAAACTGAACAATCTGAACTGATGTAAGCGGTCATATTTAAGGGGTCTACATGAGCTTGGATGTTGAAAAATACGCTTTGCTTTTATTCCCCGTTTAACTATAGTTTTACAGACTGAGGCTTAACGTCGATTAGTAACAAACAGTTTGTTAAAATTCCAAAAATTGACCGAGTTATGACGACTTTGGCGGTCCTCCGTGCGCGGTAACCATCTCTGGATTGTACCTGACGCTGTACATTGACCCTTTGAAGTATAGTGACATACCGGTACGTCACCTACTTCCACTCTGTTTTTTTTGCAAAAGAAACGCCTGCGTATGGAGTTTCATCTTCATCAACCTACTTTGAGCATTTTAGTCCGTCATATTGGATCCGCCGTCTTGAGTTTCACAATTTTGAGTGCAGATTTGTAATCAGCGACCCCGAAAACCCCCGAGTACCGACTTTCGCTTTCATCAAACGATTTTTGCGTTTATGGTCCGCCATCTTGAATTTCCAAATTTCGAGTGCAGATTTGCAATCAGCGACCCCGAAAACCGCCGAGTACAAAGTTTTGAGATGATTGCGAGTAAGGAAAAATGTACGCTTCAAGAGGTTAAGGTGAATCCAATGATACAAACCGCCGTGGGTGACATTTAGCGGCTGCTCGTTCTACTAATTAAAGGCACATGTTTTTTTCGGCCTCTTTATTCACTTACGTCGGTTACAGTACAGACGAACGTGAAAAGTATATTAAATGGAATACAGTGAAAATAAAGCACACACATTCTGAACGCAAAGGTTCGAGAGATCGTGCTGAGCGTCTTGGCACGAAAAGAAAAAAGAAGCGGCCTCGACCGAAACGTTGGGGATCAGAGAGTGATGCTCATGATGAAATGTGGGTCTGAAAAAGTAACGGCGTGTCCGAGAATTGACCAAGCTTACGGTCTAAACCGAAGAATAGTTTTCGTTTTTCGATTAATAGGAATTGCTTCGAGTATAATTGAATGATGTCGCGCAACAACGGGCTTGCCGAAGCCTATTTTCAAACATTCTTACGGCGTGTTATTACAAACACAAAGCAGCCCACGAAATCTGCTTGCGACTTTTCGATGAAAAATCCTCCGATAGAAGATGAAGTGTCGAGTAACGAAAATGAAAATGCAGCAAAGCTTACTTGTCCCTGATGATGAAACTTGCCGAAACTTGGCTTTACGTCACACTGTGGCGTCCCTCGTTGGACATTATTCCTTAAAAGTATTGGATTTTGTAACAAGATCTCCGTATAGCAAAGCTCGTGAATGCTACGTTACATCATACCGAGGAATATGCATAATGAAGACGACCGAATGAAGCTTCAGTGATAACGAGAAGGAATGCTTTGAGCATGTCCAAAAGCGGATGGCCCCGCGATTGCATGACGTGAAAAAAGAAAATGCAGATATCGGCGAAACGGGACAGTTTGATAGAAAGCTCATCGACGTACTTACTATTTATTTTGGCCTTACGATTGAATGGTGTTCAGATTTGGTTGAAAAAAAATGAGAGCAGCTACAGCGAGGGCGACAAAGACCCACAGTCTCATTACTGTCCGAAGCGGAGTCCCAGAGTTCGTGACGAAAGGCAAATATCAATGGGTCATGAAAATAGCACAAGTACAAAGTCTTCTTCACGCTTTTGTCGATTGCATGAAACCTATTTATGAAGAACTGTTTCGAGGTGGCTTAGTGAATGGCTGGGTAGATGGCTTTCCATATAACAACAACGAAAGTCTCGACCCAAACATTTGGAGCTTTGCATCAAAAGCAAACAACGATGACATTGCCATGATTGAAATTGCAATCAACTTGGCTGTCAGTATATTCAATGACCGCTGCCAAAGCGTTGTGCTAATGATGCCAGTGACGGGATTGACACTTGGGCCCAATACCTATGCCACGAAATCGATCCACAGCGTACAGAGACGGGCGACGAGCGTCCATTAGAAGCATCGAAAGAGGGCGTCGCCCTGGACGAGCAACCCAAAAAGAATCTGAAGATATTGCTGCTGCTGCTGCAGGAGGATTATCACGTCGAGCAGGAACCGCAGGATAAACTTTGAATATTTTTTTTTCTAAAACTAGTAGTTTATACTAAGCCACTTTCTCACAAAGTAATTGTTTCAATGACGACTTTAATAAAACGATGGGTTTTAAATTAAATGGTTCGGATAGAAAAAGTTTTTCATTAGTAATGGAGATATAAACAACGAAAGTTTGTCCCGTTATCCGTCACGTGTTGGCCCATCTCGCTCCCTCATTAACACGGTCGTCGTTTATGCCTCCATTACTAACAGTCTGCAAAAAAAAAATGAATGACATTTTTTGTTGTAAATTCGCGAAAAATTGTCACAATTTTTTCTCTGAAATTATTTTTTGTCACTATTTTGACTCCTACAGTTGATGTTTTCATGGAAAAGAAGGGTAACGCCTGTAGAAAAAACAACTTTCATGTTCGTATCCCTCATACCCAAAAACATAAAATTGATAGAATTACATGTCTAATTAACACAAAACAAATCCAACACAAAACAAATTCCACACACACAAATTTAACACATACAAATTCAACATACACACGAATTCAGCGCGATACCACTCAGCGCCGAATGTAAACACTAACTTAATACTCGTACAGTATTGTTTACTGTATGTGTATCTGCAATGTGTATCTGTTGGACACAACACAATCACCGCAATCATCAAAGCGTAATAAGTAAACACTATCTGTAACCGATGGTTCGGTACAGTCAATTAGTAACGTTACGACGTATCGTTACAATGGCACACTGGATTTAACCGCCGCATGCGCGTTGCACATGCTCAAATGGGAAAATTCATCGAAACCTTTAAAACGTAACTAAAGATCACAGAGATTGCTCGGGAGAATCATCTTGCCGGGAGGAACGTTGCACCGGCAAAATGCAAAAAGTACGTCAACTTTGATGAACGTCTTAAGGCGGGATTCTACTTTGAAACCATGAAAAAAACGCTATTTTCGTGAATTTTTTCTGAGAATACTATTAAAGATATCGATATGGGGTTTAAACTGTTCAATAAATACACTCCTTAAGTACATAAAAAAAAATGTTTAAATGTATTTTATTCATTTTTTGTACACGTAAAATATGTTTAAAGCCAACGCCTCGAAAAGCAGGTACCGTTGCCGTGGTCGTGAAATCTTCCCGACGGATGGTCTGAAACAAAAAAATCAAATAGTTTCATGTTCAGTATGTCTTCAGGAACCGACCTAACTAGAATATTTTATATACGTGCAAAATTAACAAAATGGCGGCTAAAATACGAAAAAAAAAATGCGTTTTTTTTTGGGTCTTTTTTTGCAATGAAAAAATAGTTCTAATCAAAATTTTAAGTTGATCGTAGTTAGGTCGGTTGGTACACACATATGGAATATGTGTTCCAAATTTCATAAGGATCGGTTCAGTACTTTTTGAGTTATCACGACCACGGTACTTGAAAATGTCGTTTCGAGAAAAACGCGTTTAAAGTTTTGGTGAGTGATAAATCGTAGAAAAAATTATCTTACCCTCAATCAGCGATGCCTGGGCCATATAATATGCCTTCGACGTGTTCCAGGTGGGTGTTTTCATCCAATTTAGCCTTTTCAAAGTTTCAAAGTAGAATCCCACCTTAAGAGGGTAACAGAAAACTTTGACGTTTACGGGAGCGTCGTTGAGTATTTACGCGGCCAATCGCATAACATTCAACTCTAATTAACATTTAAATATTAAAAAATACTAACATATAACATTTACCATTAAAGATTTGAAAGGACTGTGGCAGAATCTTTTGAAATTAACTTTGAAATAAAGCAAACTTATTTTTAAAGAATTTGTATGTTGAGTTTGTAAATGTCAACATAAACATGCGTTGAAAACACGGTGTATTCAATTTGGATGTTGAGTTTGTAAATGTCACCATAAACATGTGTTAATTAGACGTGGTACCATTAATAGAGGTATTGAACTGGCCGCGAAATTTAATCGAAAAATGTACACGGAGAACGTACATTTGATTACGCTCGTTTCTTTGCAGTTTTCTCGAAACTATATTTTATGAAACGATGTAATATCGCAAAATCTATTCGTCCGATTCGCTTTAAATTCGGACAGAGCATGGTTTCAAACACTTTCGATCGTATGACCGGATAATTTTTTGATGTTTATCCATTTGTTCATCTCAAATAATTGACATTGGTGGTCGGAAAACGAAGTTTTTTTACTGCCTGCCGTTTTCGTGGTTAAATTTTTTTTTAACGTAGTATCCGGTTGTACAAAAGTTTTATAATTTCACTAAAAGTTCATTTTTTTCTCATTTTAGGTCACTCAAGTTTCCAGAAGTTTGTACACCGATCGGCCTTGCAGCGGCGGCACTTTGTTACAATAATAATAACTTCATTGTCGATCAATATTTTTTATTTGAGAAAAAAAAATAAACAGCAGCATGTATGAATTATGACTTACATCCCCACCTTGTTATTCCAATACTCCAATCAGACAAAAAAAAATTACGAATCCACCCGCTTTTCTGGGCCCTAAGCTTACGCAGACCTCTTAACTGTGCCTCAACCGCGTTACCATTAGAAACTCAGTAACACTGTTTACCGCGCGAAAATCTGGGGGCGTGGGGAGCTAGGCGTGCAGCCAAGCGGTCATCCATTCAAGCATTTGCCTCGGTTACAGCGGGTTGACATGGACGATCGCTGAGGTTGCAGGCAACTCGTGTGTCCAATATTGTTGCTCATAAAAAAATGGATGCCTCAAGACTCGTTGAAAGTGCTATTCTCCAATAATATTTTTTCGTTTTTCAGAAACTATTCAAGATGTCGCAGCACCAATCGCGGTCGCGTTACAAACAGGCGCAAATCAATTTTCTCGAGTACCTCGATCGCGATGTTTTCGCCATTCACCTGACAAATCCGAGCCGATTGGTGGCAAATGAGATATTTTGTTTCAGCGATGCCAACGCCGCTAGACACCCGATAAGAGGCTCACTCAGAGCAGCTATTCACACCGCGCTCACGAACCCTGCAATTTATTTAGAGGTAAGCGGATGAAAACGCCCAATAAACGAATCACTCGATTCGCGACTCTCGATTCCAGCGATTTGATATTTTTTCAAACAAGATACGCCTGTTTCCAATGTTAAATACTTTGGACTCTTGGCTCAATGTTTTCACGCGCTATATTCCAAGACTTCCTTCATTGATGCCCTAACGTTGAATTTGCGATCAGTGCTAATTATCGAAATTGTTTTTATTTCCGAACGAAATCTTCATTTGGAAATGACGTCTCCACGGGCATTTTATTGAAGAAGGATATTATTCAACACGAATACACAAAATATACTTTGGCAATAAATGAAATGGAATTTTTATTATTATTTCCATATAATATAGTTTATGTTTGTTCTAGTGCGGCTGTTGCAGTTTGGAAAACGAACAAACTATTCAGGCGACGTTGCCAGACCTCAGTATTATTTATAAGCTGCACTTGGAATCAAGAAAATTGATCAATATGTATGACTGGTTGCAGGTAACGACGCACTATTATCAGCTCTATCTGTCTTCCTTCCTCCCTCCCTCCCTCTCCCTCCATACGCCGATGCTACGTGGTCGTAGCTCGCTTCGCACATTAATTCTTCGACTCCAAGGGGTTATCGTGTCACGCACGTCGCTCATTCGCGTGACGTGAAAATTCACAAGCTCACCGTAATTGTAATCGTTCCCTGCCACCTTGAGAATTATTACTAACTCGTGGGAGTCCCGGGCTTCGCGTCGTTAAGACTTTTCAGTGTGGGGAAGGTGCGACATGATCAGGAAGCTCTTAACGCAGCGTTCTATATATACCGGAAATGTGCATATATATATATATAGAACGACTTTCGGAAGATCGAGCGTGGGCTTATCGCGACGCAGATCTTTACCTCGTTAATGCTAAATGGATTGGCTGGTCATCAGTCGACATTTTCTACGATCTTTCTCTTTTTTTTATCAGCAGGTTCCATTTTTTTCTGATCGTTTCTTTTTTCAGGCTTTCCTGACGATCATTAATCCGAGCTCGGAGGACGACGAGCAGAGAGATATCGATCCTAAAACGCAGTAGGTCCTTTTCACCTTTTTTTTCCCTTGAAACTCGTTATACCACAGTTTTGCCTCGATTTTCGTTCCTCAAATGTATTTAACGGTTACAGCTCTTGGAGCTTTTATCGTATATTTCGGTAATTGCCCCTTTTTGCGTAGGATTTTTTCTTGTCACGGAGGATTAAAAAAATGTCTCGTACATATCATTTGCAGATGTCGTTTTACTCATGCGATCGCCGTGTTACAATTTCTCGGATTCATCAAGACATCGCGAAGAAAGACGGATCATGTGAAACGACTTACGTGATCGTCCTAATTTCATCTGCGTCATTCTCATCGTACGGTCTTCGTCGTGTAGCATTTTGTACTTTTCATCATTGATATGATAATTTTGTAATAATTAAAAAGCGTTGCTCAAGCAATCCGTTCCAGGAATGATTCGTTAAGGCCATACCTCTACCCTCCGCAACGTACAACTCGGAAGATATCTGCACATTTTTACTTTCCAAGTGCAAAACTAGGCGGAATAACGTTAATTCGTTAATCGTTGATTAACGAAGTTAACTTATTGTCCAACGGTTTAAATTTTACTACTTCGTCTTCACGATGCGCGCCATCCTCGTGTGGTTGGCGGCGAACTTCCAAACCTAAATTCGTCCGGTGCGGTGAGATTCTGTCTCCTCTTTTCCCTCTCTGCTTACCTTTTATCTAATCCACCTTCCTCACCTAGCCTAACCTAGCCTTACCTACCCTAACGTATGCCGTTATAGAAATGTATTCATGCATTAATCCGACTATGAAATCCTTATTTGACTGGTTAATTTTTTAAATAAATCTTCGGTAAAACAGAATAATAAGAATTACCAACAATTTCATATAGCATGTTAACTTTAACGGATAGCTTTAACACGCGTTAAGCTTTCAGCAAAATAACGCTTTAAGGGAGCTTTCCAGTGTGAAATTTTCAAAAAATCGATTTTTTTTTTGCTTTATCGAATAGTATACACTCTTCCGAATATTCCCTGAAATTTTCGTGCCGAAATTCAGATTATTTCGGTTACTGTACAGCATTTCTTGGAAGAAGGCAACGGAGCGCTACAGCTACAGCGAAACTTTGAACGCGTTTTTCTCGAAACAGCATTTTTCAAAACGGTGTCCAACTTGGAGGGCAGAGTTTTAAAGCTATCGAGTTGAATTTTTTACACAATATTCTTAACGTCATTGTTTATCGTGCTATGGAAGCTTTTTTTTTTTTGACATCTTCCTATTTTTTTGTAAAAAAAACTGCCAAAAAAAATGCTAAAATCGATACTTTTTGTTCAAACCGGCGCCATTTTTGCAAAAAAAAAAAAAAAAGCCTCCATAGCACGAAAGCCAATTATATACCGATCAATAATCTTTTTGTGTTTTTTGTTTCAGATCAAAATTGTGACCCCCAACGTGGACACCACATCCAAGTGCATTTTCTGCAACAATTGTTTCATCATTTTTATAGATATTAATTAATGAATAAATCGATCTTTAAAAAATTGTTTTGTATTCTTCAATACCCAATTAATATACAAAAAAAAACCAGACCGATTAGATTATTTTTTCTTTAAAAAAAAAAATCGCGAAAAACAGCGATTTTTCGGGCTGTCACACTGGAAAGCTTCCTTAACGATTAACGAAGTTAATTTTTGGATTAACTTTGCCCACCTTTGTCCAAATGTAAGATTCGCTCAATGATCGATTGGGCGTCTCGAAAAATGGTTCCCACCGGTCTACCAACTGTGTTTCCGAGCATAAACCTTCCACAAATCATCGGCGTCAAAATGAAACATTGCGTAAAGAAATTCGGATATATATACACGCGTATATAAAAAAGGAGGTAGAAATTTGAGGAAGGAAAGAAGAACCACATGTCGACAATTCAACGCACAAGGCGATGCATATCGATGCCGTGCAGTGAAGAAAAAAAAAATTTGCAAACGCTTCCGAGACTTTTTCGAGAACGGAATATTAACTCGTCAAACTTCCGGTCACGTGTCAATGCCATGATTTTTTTTCCTCATTGTTGCGATGCCGTAACTCACTTTTCTCGCAATTTTTTCGAACGGTGTTGTTTGTGTGTGTGAAAGTATAATAATAGTTGACGCGACGTACCGACGGGACTAAAACAAGTTTTAGCTGGATCTTGTACGCGAAGCATCCACGAGATGATGCAAAGTGATAAAATACGGCGATGGCCAACAGTTGTTTCGGGATTTTATTGTTTTTTTGCTCCTGTGTACTTTCGTTGTAAAACATAAAGAATGTCATCTAAGGTCGTTTGCCGACAACTTTACCGCGAAGTGGTTATGCTTGTTTTTTTTAAAAGGATTCTTTATCTCATCAGCACCACAAGTTACGACGGACATATCGAAATTTTTTAATCCGAACGAAATTGGACGAGGGTAGGAAGAATGGCAAAAATGACCTTCCACCTGACCGGGATAATCTTTTTTCCCCGTAGCGTCGCGACGTTCGGCCGGCGAGATCTCATTAATGAGGGTTTAATTAGAAGGTTTATTGGATTTTAAGCGATCCGCAAAATTTCGCTGGAGTTCGAACACCGGTAAAACTATTCGTTCCCTCGTATCTTTTAGCAATTTTCGCGGTCAGATTTTTAAGCCCGTAGCTCTTGTCGACGGAAGAAACTTCGATTATTAAGGGAGCTTTCCAGTGTGACATTTTCAAAAAATCGATTTTTTTTTTGCTTTATCGAATAGTATACACTCTTCCGAATATTCCCTGAAATTTTCATGCCGAAATTCAGATTATTTCGGTTACTGTACAGCATTTCTTGGAAGAAGGCAACGGAGCGCTACAGCTACAGCGAAACTTTGAACGCGTTTTTCTCGAAACAGCATTTTTCAAAACGGTGTCCAACTTGGAGGGCAGAGTTTTAAAGCTATCGAGTTGAATTTTTTACACAATATTCTTAACGTCATTGTTTATCGTGCTATGGAAGCTTTTTTTTTTTTTTGACATCTTCCCATTTTTTTGTAAAAAAACTGCCAAAAAAAATGCTAAAATCGATACTTTTTGTTCAAACCGGCGCCATTTTTGCAAAAAAAAAAAAAAAAGCCTCCATAGCACGAAAGCCAATTATATACCGATCAATAATCTTTTTGTGTTTTTTGTTTCAGATCAAAATTGTGACCCCCAACGTGGACACCACATCCAAGTGCATTTTCTGCAACAATTGTTTCATCATTTTTATAGATATTAATTAATAAATAAATCGATCTTTAAAAAATTGTTTTGTATTCTTCAATACCCAATTAATATACAAAAAAAAACCAGACCGATTAGATTATTTTTTCTTTAAAAAAAAAAATCGCGAAAAACAGCGATTTTTCGGGCTGTCACACTGGAAAGCTTCCTTAAAGGTCTGCCGCTCTTTTATTCGGAATGACTGAAATTTAAAAAAATGGCAATAGTAATAGCAATTTTTTTGGACAATATTCAACATTAATTGCCATTTGTGATTTGACGCAATAGAAGTACGTAATTTAATTTGCATGCATTCTTTTTTTTCGTTATTTATTATACTCCAATTATTTGTCGATTAATTGTGTCTAGAGACTTTCCGTTCGCAAGAATAAACTTGACGAAAAAACTGAACGATATAAAAATAAATACTTTTGTATATTTTTAATATTTATGTTATTCTTCATTGTGCGCAAAATAAAGTTACGTCAGCGCCAAACATTCAGAATTTAAAAAAACTGAAAACTGATTTACTGTAAAGCTACATTTGTAAATTAAAGTAAATTAAAAGCAAAGCTACAAAAATACATTTGCATTCGATCTGTTGATATACAACCACATGATTATCATTATAGATAAGTATTTATATTTATCTTTTGTTTATTTTCACCGGTGTACGAACTTTTGTTTATAATGAAGAACAGCTTCTGTATTTGCTTTTAATGTCTTTTTTTACTTTATAATGTTTAAATTATGCTTCGAATTTCAGTTGAAAAACAATAAATATCAATTTTATCGAATTTACATATGTTTGGTCTTAAAAAAATTATGTTATCCAATTCAACATAATTCCTTAATAGAAGAATCGAGTTGAGAATTTCCTTTGTTTCTTTAAGTCGGTTAAAAATGTTGTTTTTTTCACAAAAATCAGTCTGCCATTTTTACGTATATAATTTTCCCGTATAGTTTGCAACGTTTCCAAAGACTAATGTCTCTCCAACTCAAAAAATATATGTTTGATGAAAAGCAAGTGTTCTTTATTTGACCCTAATCTGGCTAGTCTGCGAAACCTGGAATTTTTTCAAAACCTGTATGGAAAAGCTGGAAAGCTCAGGGAATTTCTGAGTCGATAATGCGTAACAACCCTGATGATTGGCTGAAATGTATTTGCCTCACCTAATTACCGAATTGTTCCTGTGAAGATATTTTAGACTGTCAAAATGATTGTCGGTTTACGAGAACAGGGAACTGAAAATATTCACAAACTAACGGTCCATCATTTGTCTAATTAAACATATACTTCTTACCATCGATTGTTTGTTCAATCGATAATACATCTTTGTTCAAATACCCATGATTTTGGTAGTGGAAAATAAATGTTTCAGCAGTTATGTATTATTTCGGCAATGAAAAAAAAAGCATTTCTAATGTATTACCCATTATTAGAGCAACTAAATATGTCTTCAAGCCAAATAAACATTATTCGGTTAACGCGTTACCTCCACTTGTAGCGCAAAAAAGGCCTTTTTCATGAATTTCTTTAAAGAAAACTACAAAACTTTTTTAATCGATCAATATACCATCTTAAAGAACACATCTTGAAGAACTTTCAGTAATTTTTTTATTGAAAAATATTACATTGTTTAGTGGCAAATGGTCGTCAATGAAATAATGTTTTTATATACACGGTTTGCGATGACCAACATTGCGGCGAAGTGGATCATCTGAAAAAAAATGCGGGTGGATTTAGTCAAATATAAGTATAAACTAGTCTTTAATCGAAGGATTTTAAAAAATATTCATTTTTCACAAAATGGCGGACAGTCAAAGTTAATGGTTCGATTTTAACGAAAAAAAACGGCCGTTTTTTGGCTATAAAACGGCCATTTTTTTTCGAAAAAAAAATCGAACGATTAAAGACTACATTTTTATGTATTAAATAAGCCTGCAAAATTTCAAGAAGATCGGTTCATTAGTGTTCGAGTAATCTTGGTCGCCGACTTCAGAAATGCCATTTTGAGAAAAACGCGTTTAAAGTTTCAATTTCAGTTCTTCAATTCACGGATTCTTCTCTTTCAACGCTCATATCTCAGTCAATTTTGTTCGGATCGACTTGACATTTTCAGGACACATTCTCAGATACTTATACTTCAAAAAAATGCAATAAAAAAACGATTTTTTTTCAAAATCGCAAGTGGGGGTCACCCCTTAATTGAAGATTCCTTTGTACGAGTTATTTTATTAGATAATTGGTTTGATGTTATTATCAACAATTGGACATTCTTATTTTTTCCATTTATGATATCGGGTAGCTGGTCATAAATTTGACGAATCATCGTTTTGCCATGTAATTGGCAATATCAGGAACAAAAATATTGATTTTCGCAATATTAATATGTTCTAAAAATGTTATTCATTGTTACGTTATTTCCAAAAAATAGCAATATTCATTGAAAATCATAAAAATGACTTAGTTCTGTAGATTTGAACGCTTGATAGTAAAAAAATACTGCATTAGGATATTTATTCTCGCCCCCTTGTTGGCTTGTTCTAAGCCCTTGTAAAATATATTTTTAAAGAATTTTCCACCAGAATAATCATTTCCAATGCCAATCTTAACGAATTATTTTTATTGCTGTTCTTTTGATAATCCGCGAAACGATTATACGAGGAGTTGAAAAAAGAGGAGTATAATCACAGAAAAGGATTTGTAAATCATTGTTATTGTCGCCCACTATTGGAAGTTGTAGCCCCGTCATAAATTGTGATTGTGGAGTTCGTTGATACGGAACGTTAATTTTGACGCTATATCAAAATCTATCACCTCTAGACTCGTATTTACGGAAAATGGGTAGGGCGAGTGAAATAGAATGAGGCCGAGTAAACACAATTGCGAATGGTTGATTTTCGAAAGTACTCTTGGAGCGATTTCGATTCCGGAACGTTACGCGAAACTTCCATTGTGCATGCTGATTGATAATTATTATCCAACCGGCCTAAATTAGACGCAAATACGAAGAATAATTGAAAATACCCCTGAAATGAGCCGAATTCAGTTGATATACATTAAGTTTCTATGAATTCGCTCCTGTCTGGCGATTATTTACTTCGGGAGTATTTCGAACGAACGAATATTATTCAAAAGCTCCAGGAAAAACTCAATGATTTAAGCAAATAAAGGGATTGCACACACCGATGATTTTCGTACTAACACAAGTAAATAATGAACGTTTCCTTAATTTTCTTAGTTATTTATTTTGTCGAACGGTTTTATAGATTGCTAGTTTTCCGCTGAATTTTTCGATAATTTTGCGCGGATGCACTTACAATAAACATCCCTCAGGTTTCGTCCTTCGATTTTGTTGAAACTTATGTGTTATGAAGGTTTGAAAATTAAGCGACACGTGCTTTTTTCATCGGCGGAAAAACGGTTTTACGCGGTGAAATCAGCCCTCGAATAGGGGTGATTCACCCCTTAATTGTTTTTTTTGCAATAACTAGTGGATTTTTCATCGCTTCGGATTAGAGGAATTATCGTTTTTGTTCCGATAAAGAAAAATACGTGTCGTTTAGTTTTCAATGCTTCATAATATATATAATAAGTTTCAACAAAATCGAAGGGCCACACCTGAGGGATGTTCCTTGTTAGTTAGTTTTGCTACTCCAATGTACCACATATTCGTACCACGTCGATTTGTTTATAGATAAGTGCATTCGATTGTTCACGACTTAATTAGTCATGCGATTATGTTCTAATTCGTGAGTAATTGGAAATATAATTATTACGATCGCCGGAATTTGTTTTTTTTTAACCATATTTTTCGTACTTTGGTACCACTTGACTTTTACAACCGCAATATATTATTTCACGCGTCCGCTCGAACTGTCGGGATTATTGACAGAAGACTGTACGAACGGGAGATAAACGGTTTCCATTTTTCACTTGTACTTTATATTTCCACTCGGATTTTCCACTGACGTGAGAAAAACCGACCATCCCGTAAACGCTAAACGAGAACCTTTCCTATCATCCGAGAACATAGTATTTCAGTCGACGATCTTTCATATATGGATGGAAGTGCATTTACCCCATCGATCCTTTGGAGACCGAAGGAAAACTGATTGCACACATTTTCCAATATGACACATTCCAATGTGATTTTCACATATGAGATCATAATGCATGCATCTATACATGCGTGTAAAGCTGGTGGGTAAAACGGTCTGTGGACGTGACGTTTCAAACAAAACTGCCAAGGCTGCATATCCCAAAACCTAAATTTAAAAAAAAGTATTTTTGGCGTATTCACCATCAAACACAAAAAGGCTGCCCTGGTCAGATAACAACAATGTATCAAGTAGATACCGATGAAGAATTTAAATTGTCAATCGACAGCATAAAGTATGATTATTCTCGTTTTTTTTATTATGCAATTTCATCATTCAATCTTGAGGAAATAATTTAAAACGAATATAATTGATGATTCCAAAATGCGTCATTACCGCGAAGAATAACTAGGAACAACGCCACTCCATCGGTTGTAAAAACAGCCAATTTTGAAAAAAAAATTATGGGAATATAATGAATGGTATACGAAATCCGTCAAGAACGCTTTTATTGCCAATACTTCGGTGTGTAGAGACAATAATTTTTTATATTGCTTTATAAAGTGGTTTATAAATGATGGCTTCCGCGATCGGAACAAATTCTCTATCAATTTTTTGGCGAGAACGAAAAACTAAAAACATTATTTCTATGTAAGATTAGCTCGATATGGAGGTGCTCAAATGAACAGTACCGTTTAATTAAACCAGTAAAAGTTTAATTTGTAGGTGAAAAGAACATGAAAAACTGATGATAACGAAAAAAAAGTTTACAATGAAACGTGGAATCTGTACGTACTCCCTGGAAGGTGTAATTTTGAGGCTACGTTTGAAATGCCAAGTGAATTGATGGATAATTGTTGTTTTTCTCGGTGAATTTGAAAAAAATGCCGTTTCCAGCAAAAACGTGTGTTGAACGTTTACTTGGCATTCTGCGATAGAATTTTTTATTTACTTCTAGTCTGGAAAGTCTGCATCATACAATTGGCGTTTCCTGCTCTTTTTGCTTTCTCGCTGCTTTTAAAGAGACTCGGGCCTTTGCTGCAGCATCAGTCAGCGATTGCACTAAACGTTTGATGCGGCGCTCATCGGTCGCCGCGCAGAAATTGTAGCAGTATGGCCCGATTGCTATGCCTAATACTTCCATGATCTAGGTATGCTTGCTGAACCTTCGTTGCAGGTACATAAAGCTACAGTTGCTACAATATCTAGAATTCCGTTTCCCACTCGAAACAAATTTCGGACCCATCTACCGAACCGTTGCGTCAAAACTGCCGTTGCTGTTTTGAGTAACGCCGCCTATGTGAGTCTAGCACCCGTATTCATACTCGTTCCTTAAGGCAGAATATCAGTGTGACAAGCTGAAAAATGAGGTATTTGTTGAATATTTTTTTTGAAAAAAACGGCTCGATCAAATTATTTGAAGTTTTGAGTATTAATTATTGAACTAATGAAGCAAACAAGGAAATTTTTTATTTATTTTTAGTACATTTTATTAAGCAGAGGAGCGGTCGCAAAATGGCGTCTCAAAAAAAGACTCCCCGACGGTTGACAGTATAACTGCCACAGCAAGCGTCTGCAATCAAGAATTCAAAAAGATTATTAAATTACAATAGTACGGCTATCGCAACATCGTAGGAAATTTGAAAATTTTGATTAGAAAAAAAATGGCGGCCATTTAAAAAAAAATCGAATTTTACACAAAAATTTTGCAGGAAATTGTTAATGAAAAAAAAGTAAACAATTTTTAAAAAACTCTACGATGCGACGATAGCGATAAGTTTTCTGAACAGAATCCTTTTCGAATGAAGTCGATTGGACAAAATTTGACAGAATTATGCTGTCAACCAGGTCAAAAAACATGGTTTCGAGAACAACGCGTTTAAAGTTTTGAGAGGATAAAATGGAATGATGTAACTTAAATGTTAATATAAAACAAGTTCTTAACGATTAGTCTGCTATCCCTGGACAATACAGAAGCTCTTTTGGGCCCAGCAATATCATATTCTCGTCCTGAAGTGGGTTTATAGCACTCAAGCGTCCCTCGTGCGTGTTTGCTGCTGAGTAGCGATCGGCGTCCTTGATACGTTTTCGGTCGATTTCGTGGCAATAATTGAACAGTTTCTCACCTATGGATATGCCCAAGTCCTCAACAACATCCAACAAAGCCACGTGACCATCGTTAAATATTATAGCACCCTAATTAGCGGCTGTTTTGACTACTTGGGAGCCGCAAAAATGACTGTTCGCAGCCAATTTCCAAATCACAGCATTAAAACTTTCGTTGTTGTTTTAATTAAACGCTCCCAAACACCTTTCGAGAAACTCATCACAACTAAGATCTTCACAAATTGGCTTGATTGCCACCGAAACATTTGCTGGTAGTGCTGCTTCGTGTTTGTATGAGTCAAGAGCACCGAGCGCGCGAGCCTTTTGCCAAGTACACCACGATTCGACGCCCTGCGGACGGTAATGGTGTTGTAGATTCTCGTCTGTGGAGCACTTATGGTAAAAGGTGGCCCATATTGCTTTCTTCATGTTGTCCTGTGAGTCACTGCTGCGTCTAATGGCGAGTCCATAATATAGAGTTAAATCTTTTATCAACTTGTCCTACTCTACTCTACGCTACTCGAAACACGACTTGTAAGACGCACACTACTCGAAATATGCTTGTAACTAACCAACTGACTACTAATACACAAATCTATATATATACCTGGCTCCCCCTGGCACGCAGGTAGTCATGCAGGTATACATTTTGGTGCCTGAATAGACGAAAAAGGCAGGCCGCGTCCGGCCCGTATAGAAGGCTCTGAGAGCGTCGACGCTTGACGCCAATTTCGAATACTTCTACGCCGACTATTGTTTTGAAAATTTGTAGGCATATTCTTAAAAGCCAAAAGTATCTATTTAAGCAAAAAAAATCACATTTTTTTCACACTGATATTCCCCCTTAAGAAATAAGGATTCCTTGTTCTTTGAGCAGAACAAAGAACAAGGAACCCTTGTTCGTATATATATATATATATACACGTTCATATGTATGTATGGGTATACGTATATACAGGGTGAGGCACTAACTGTTGCTACCTTGAATATCTCTGTAATTATCGATGTTACAAAAAAATGTTTGAAACAAAAGTTGTACCGTACGAAAGGGGTAATCAAAAGCGACCTTTTTTTTATCCCAGTGGAGGCGCTGTCGCACAGTAAAGGTCACCTCCACTTTTTTAAATGGGACGGTACATTTTTTTTTCAACTATCTTGTAGAGCATCGAAAACTGCATAAAAAACATTTAGGGGTCAAAGTCGTTCAAGGTCATTTAAAATCAAAAAGTGAGATGAACGTTATTTTTATGTGAAATTACCTTTATTCACAGTACTGTGAATAGAGGTAATTACAAAGTCGTTCAAGGTCATTTAAGATCAAAAAGTGACATAAAAATAAAGTACTGTACAGTACTGTGAATAAAGGTAATTTCACATAAAAATAAAGTTCTCGTCACTTTTTGATTTTAAATTACCTTGAACGACTTTGACCCCTAAACGTTTTTTATGCAGTTTTTGATGCTCCACAAGATAGTTGAAAAAATGTACCGTCCCATTTAAAAAAGTGGAGGTGACCTTTACTGTGCGACAACGCCTCCACTGAGATAAAAAAATGGTCGCATTTGATGACCCCTTACGTACGGTACAACTTTTGTTTGAAACATTTTTTTGTGACGTCGATAATTACAGAGATATTCCAGGTGGCAACGCAGTTAATGCCTCACCCTGTATATTAGACCGGCCCGAAAATAAAAAAACTTCCCGATTCGGCCTCTCACCCCTTGAAATATTACTCGATAATGAAACAAAGAAGCTCGTGAAAGGAGCAACCTTACTTTTCAATCTTCGAACCTTGTTGATCAACATTGAAAAGAAAGAACGCATGATTACGAACTTTAATTTGGGGTTCGAAATCCGTTTACTATGTATAATAATCACACTGATTGGTCCAGACCGATCATTGATTCTATCTATCGAAAATGGTTTGCATTGCAAAAAAACGCTCATTTATCACTAGTGGCGTAGAAAGGGCTTTTGGGACCTAAGGCGGACCGTGAAATTGGTGCCCCAATTTTTACCGTGCTATAAAAAATTTCAACACAGGATCTGGCTTGAACACTTTTTATCAACTAAAGTCTGCATTTTGTCACAGGCTATGCTAGAAGGATGAACTTAAGAATGTTTACAAAACTATTCTACGTGCTTTCTGACGAGCAAAGACGTTTATCACACTTTCGAAATCGATTGAATCAGATCTCGTTCAATGGACAAAATCGCCAAATTGTTCAATATAGAATCACCCATTGCTAACCGTAGATAATTCTTCATGAGTTTTGACTACGAGGAACTTCTCTCGCAACTCGCGACGCTGATGGCCACGGTAAGGAAGATTTGTAGCATATCAATGATGTTCGGGACTGAATCAGCTAGGCTGAACTCTTCAATAAAGCGCAGAAGCTGTAAGGGCCCTTCCGTCTTCAGTGATTCAAGATGTTCATGTTTTGGAAAAGCGTCAATGAATTGAATCAACCTTGTGCGTTCCAGCACAAGGTAATTCTTGTTGATCTTATCAGCATCCAGCTTGCTTCAATCGATGCTGATTCTGAGGTCCAAAAGAGTGCTCGAACCCAATCAAACCCAAACAAACTTTTGATCATCGTGCTCATCCGTTAGCGGGTTATTATTCAACCGCTATTCTTTTCAAATGGAACGTTGCTATAATGTGAAGCCATGACGCCACCAATGGCCTTTCGCGCGGCTTTTCAACTTCGACCATTACTGTATGGCTATTTGAAATTTGAAGCAGAGCCAGTTATGAAAATTTAGCTACCTGGCATTTCATTAGGATTAACAGTTATTTACAATGATTTATGGGCAAAAATGTTCACATCACCAAAATATGCGATAATACTGTCACATCTTCCAAAAATGTTGGTGCCCCGGGCGGCCCGCCCCAACCGCCACACCCTTGCTACACCGCTGCTTATCGCGTGCACGAAGAATAAAAAAAACCTTATGAGTCACCTGTTAGAATTAACCTACAGGCTGCTCCTGTCACGAGCTTCTTTGTTTTATTATCGAGTAATATATTAAGGGGTGAGAGCCCGAATCGGGAAGTTTAAAAAAAAATTCGGCCATTCTAGTATACAGGCTGAGGCACATAAAGTGTTACAGAGCAATAGCACTCAAACTATTGATCGTATCCAAAAATGTTTCAGGCAAAAGTTTCAGTGTTCGAGAAAGCCGTCATACTTAACCACCCTATTTTTCATCGGTGGAGGCGCTGAAGCTACGTCAAGGTCAACTCCACTTTTTAAAATGGAACCATGTATTTTTTCCGATCATATTTTTACCGATTTTAGGACGAATTCAGCCACCTACAACACAAGGTCATTCTAGTCACGCAAAGTATGAAAATAGTCGAAAAATAAAAAAATATCGGAATAATCACTTTCAAAGGATCCACTAACCTTGGTTTGGGTCTACCTACAAAAGATGCTCCAAGTGATGACCCTCGACTTGTGAGCACTTGTTAATTCGCTGATAAAAGACCGTCTAACTTCAGGCAATATTTGTGGTGTAATTTCGGTACATGCTCGGCGTATTGTTTCTTTCACGTCGTCAGGCGTGGTAGGTGCTACCGCCATTACGCGTTCTTTGACAAAACCCCATAAAAAGTAACCTGGTGATGTTATATCTGGCGAACGAGGTGGCCAAGGTACAGGGCCGTCTCGTCCTATCCACTTTTCACCAAAAATCTCATTCATCGCTTGTCTTGAACACAGAGCATAATGGGGTGGTGGACTGTCGTGTTGCATCCGAACATGCGAACATGTGGATGATCGCGACCTGATCGCAGACAATGCAGCACCAATAATTAACGGACCACGGATGTTGAAATGGTACAGTTCTCATCCATCGAGGATTCTCATTTGCCCAATAATGCATGTTATGCTTATTCCCATTTCCCGTATTTGTGAAGTTAGATTCGTCAGAAAAAAGCACATGACTAAAAAATGAGACATCTGTGCGCATTTTTCTACGAATCCAGTTACAGAAATTGACGCGATTTAGAAAATCATTGGCGTACGAATCTTAATGTAATGGCATACGATACGGATGGAACGTGTGTTGATGTAAGATTCTTAATACAGATCGGTGACTAATTCAACTCTCTCTTTCCATTTGCCGGCTGCTCGCATGTGGATTTCGTGCAGTAAAAGCTAAGATCGCAGCCGCATTATTTTCATTAACAATCGGTCGACGTTCGACTCGTGTTTGTTTCACTGTACCGAAGCGAAAGAAACGGTCAGCTAATCGTTTAAAAGCCATGTGCGATTTTTGTTGCCTATCCGGATAACGAGCTGCATAAAAATGTTGGGCGTTTTTGTAATGTTTATGGCATTCCCCTAGCACCATCAACATACCAAAAGATTCCTGAAAGTCGTGCAATTTCGCGATCCGATGTACTCACATTGGAAGGTAATGCGTGAATAACTGATATGTCAACAGAAAATGCGTACTTGCTGCCGATAAGAAACGTTGGTATCGTAAGAGATGAAAACAGCGATCAAACTTCGAGCACCTTCTGTAGATAGACCCAAACCAATATTAGTGGATCCTTCGAAAGTGATTATTACGATATTTTTCGATCTTTCGACTATTTTCATACTTTGCGTGACTAGAATGACCTTGTGTTGTAGGTCATTAAATTCGTCTTAAAATTGGCAATAATGTCATCGAAAAAAATACATGGTTCCCTTTAAAAAAGTGGAGTTGACCTTGACGTAGCTTCAGCGCCCCCACCGATGAAAATAGGGTGGTCCAGTATGACGGCCTTCTCGAACACTGAAACTTTTGTCTGAAACACTTTTGGATATGATCAATAGTTTGAGTGCTATTGCTCTGTAACACTTTATGTCCCTCGCCTTGTATATACGTATATCTGTTTTAATTACTTTATGATAAAAGTGATATTATTTCATGTACTTTGACGTTTGAAGGGGCATCGTTAGGGGGAAATTGTTTATGCTAAATAATTTAAGAATTACAGTCTTTCAAATGTAGTTGCAGACGCTTCGATTTATTTAGGTTTATTGGATGTTTCATATCGTCAAAAGGCATTCTAAATTAGAGAAGATGTAAACTTGTATTCGGACATAGTTTTGAGTTTAGTAAAATGTATGCGTTTTGAACCTAGTTCTGATAATGTACTCGATAAAAAAAATGTTCTTGGTGTACAACATCCTGTGTTTACAGGTATTCTATATACCATATCCTGTCTTCTTCCGTGCTTTTCTTTTCACGTGCAGTCTGCCTGCGGACTTTGATCGATGTTTATACATACTCACGATATACTATGACTGCAGGTGAGCTGAAGCTTTCGTACGTAATGTATCAGGTCGGTCTCGCGGTTGGTTCGCTCCGTCATGTGTAAACGGAAAGTAGCAGGTTATTCCAGCTGATGAAAAATCCGTATAAACGTCGCCTAACCTCATTTTTTCGCTTTTACAAGTAAAACAAATGGGAAAGAGAGAAAATGGGAACTAGCCGTATCTGCGCGAGAAAAAATCATTCTACTAAGTAGTGAAGGTCTAAGTTACCGCCAAATTGAAAAAAACAAACAAATCTCAAGTTTCGTGGCAAAATAAGGTACGATGAGTAAGCAAAATGAGACTGGTAGTACAGGAAATAAACGACGATCTGGCCGTCCAAAAAAACTCAGTACACTGGATCATCGAAAAATTATAAAACAAATTATAAAAGGAAGCAACCCTTCACAAGTGCTGAAAGTGTAGCAGCTCATATTGCTACAACATCGGGCAAGGCCGTTGGGGCTCAAACCGTGAGAAATGTTTTCCGTAATGCTGGACTACGTGGCAGAGCGGTGAGAAAAAAGTCCTTCATAAGCAAAGCGAATAGATTAGAACGGCTCCAGGTCGCGAAACATATCTGGACAAGCCTATAGAATTTTGGCAAGACCTAATGTTCTCCGATGAAAGTCAATTTAACATTTTCGGATCAGATAAAAAAAATATGGGTACGGTGATAACCGAACGCTGCTTTGCAGCAAAAAATCGGCTGGTCAAAGTCAGATTCGGCGGTGGGCATGTAACGATTTGGGGCTGCATGGCTTCAGTGGGTTAGAAATTTGGCCTTCATCAAACGTCCAGTGGAAGCTGTGGACTATATGACAGTATTGCGTGATAAATTGACGAATAGTGCATCGATAATGGGCATAAGTGACAGGTTTCGTTTCTAGCAAGACTACGGCCCAAAGCACATAGGCAAAATAACTAATGAATGGTTATTATACAACTTTCGTAGAATGCTGGTAACTCCTCCGCAATTACCAGACATCAGTCCAATTACAAATTTATGGTATTTGTTGAATTTGGAAGTGAGAAAAATTAAGGTTTCCAATAAAAAAATACCTTAACCGTTAATAGTTGATATATGGCAACATACTTCAAACGAAACAACAAAATTACTTGAGTCGATGCCGAGAAGACTGCAGGCAATTCTAGATCCTAATGGAATGTATATTAAAGTTGTGATTTGGTGAATTTAATCATTAACGTGGAAATGTATTTTGAACTCGTTAATGAGTAGTTTAAAATGTTCAATTTATTTGACTGTGGAATGTCTGTTGTGATTGAATTATTTTTTGTGAATGTTTTTCTGGATTTTCATTAACAGGCATTCTTTTGGTTTAAAGTGGGCTATCGAATAAAATTGTATGAGGACCCCTTTTTCAAGATCAACATTACCCTATTCCCACACAAGTGTCACCACAAGTTTTTAAATCCCGTCTAGAGGCTCTTTCTCTTCGACGCTGGTGGCTGCATGCGCGCGTTATCTTATTCGTTGTGTGAGTAAAACCACGTGCGTATTTTTTCTCTCGTTATATTTTTATCAAGTAATCGAGTAAATATCAATCAAACACGTGGAAGGAGTGGATATACATACTGTGAGGATAACAATTATCCTCTTTCCCGAGAATTACTCCTCAGTAAAGAGGAGACTAAAGGACGAAAGAGGAAACGCACTAAGTCAGTCTCCTATCGAGGCTATGCTTACTTGACGCCTTACTTTTTTAGAACATCTTTAGGCTTCATGACAATAAAGATTATTACTGTTGAAAAAAGCGTTTACTAATGGTCGCGTGATTAGGCTCTCAGCTTGACGACGCGCTTCTTTTCAGTAGATCCTACGATGAATGCGAAGCAAATATCCGTCCCTCGTGCTGCTTTTAGAACAATTCAGTTTCGTCATTAATGAAAAGAAATGTCAATTGATGCCATCCAGAAAGTGCAGATTTCTTGGTGTTTGGTTCGATTCGGCAAAAATGGTCATTGAACTCACACAAGCGAAAAGAGATCGAGTGAAAAGAGAAATAGAAAAATATCGGTCGTTAAAAGTATGCAAAATTCGTGAATTTGTTGAGTTAGAAGGTGTAACGAAAAGTGGGGCGGTTTCGTGTAAGGGGCACATGCGTATAGTAGCCGTATATCTAGACTATACAACACATTGGCAACGCGGGCCTTGCACTCATGGGCACACTAACACCCACTTGTTAGTGTACAAATACTTTTTGCCTCCTGTAAAATCATGTAGCCATTCATTATTATGCGTGGGTACATTATTTTACGCCGAAGTTGTCAGCATGTAATCATGTATTTATATAGATGGATACACCGTTAAAAAGTCTATTTAATTTAACTAGGATCTATTGAAGACAAATAATTCTCTTCCTTGTTTCACGGCCTAGTCCGGTTCTTTTTGTTATCAATATATGTGTTTATTTGTGTCCAGTATTGCTAGATAAAGTCAATTAAATATTGTTTTAAACGTATAAAATATATTTTGGAAGGAAACATCTTTATGTAGATACAGTCCATATGTCTTTAATTCGAATATATTGTTATTTCGAACGGATAAAAAATGTGCTTGAGTTATTACAGTAAAACCCCGATTAATCGGGTCAGGTCAACCGTGGTGCGGATTTACCTCTCCAGCGCCTCGTACGTGTGACCAGGCACGGTTGCTCGGATCAAGGGCGAAACACGTCAAACTAAAAAGTCGCTCGCCGCGTTGGGATCTTGTTTCAAACGCAGGCTGAGGCTTGTTCAAACAAATACTATGTATCACATCCAATGTTTAGCTATCAGTAAGTCGATCGCCTATTGGAGCTGATTCCCCATGTACGTACATGTAAGGTATATATTTGAAGTCAAGATTTGGCATTTAAATATATTTTATTATTTTTTCGGGTTTAGTGAAAATACGAACCTACTTACACCTAAAAAGCGTAAGCGGTACGTACGATCGATCGATAGTAAGCTGAAGTTCTTAAAACAATATGACAAAGGTACGAAAGTATCCTGCATTGTCGAAGAGCACAATCTGGGAGAGCAAACAGTGCGAGGTCTTATAAACAATCGAGGGAAGATTGAAGAATTCGTCTTGCAATCTGACAGTTTGGCGTCTATTGCGGACTGAAAAACTCTGAAGGGATCGAAATTTCAAGGACTTGACGATCTAATGACAAAGTGGTGTTTTATAGGGACGCCCTCAAGGCGTACCAATATCGGGACGGATGTGCACAAGTCAATCTAACCGTTTTTACGAATTGCTTGGACTCCTGGATAAGATGAATGCGTCGAGTGGTTGGTTAGATAGATTTAAGCTCCAGCATGGGATATGAGATCTGGTAATTCAGGGTCAAAAGTTAAGTGCTGACACTTCTGAGGTTTCAAAGTTCTGTTTGAGGCTTAACAGCGTAATCGAAGAACACATTCTGTTCCTTAGCCAAATCTCCAATGCCGATGAAACTAAGTTGTATGGGAGAGCTATGCCTACGAGAACGTTAGCCGGTTGCAACGAGACGGGTGCCGCTGGAGAAAAACATTGGAACACCAATGCAGCCGGAGACCACAAACTGAGATTTGCAGTCATAGGTACATCAAAGAAGTCTCGAGCATTCGAACATGTCGAAATGTCCACACTGCTGGTTTATTGCTATACTAATCAGAGTTCGGCCTAAATGTCACGCTCGATCTTTGAAGATTGGGTGCGGAAGCACTTTGTTCCACCTCTTCCATATTTTCTTCTCGAAAAAACTTACCCGTTAAAGCACTTCTTCATGGCAACGCACGGTCTCAACCGAAAGGGTCAGTGCTTCTATCAACAGACAGCAACGTCTTCACCATACTATCGGTGCCAAATGTCACTTTGATTGCGCGAACCATGGATAGAGGTGTCATTGAAACTATGAAACAATTCTACATCTCGTTGTTGTTGTTGATCTTGTGATCAACTTAATTGAAGAACACGATTTGTTGGCATTTTGAAAAGCTTTTTATATAAAGAACGTAATTTATTCTATCCCTTGGGCTTGGAAAAGCGTGCAACATCAAAATACTGAACGAATATTTTGGAAAACACGTCAATTAAAATGCATAAGAAGCTAAGAGTCAACGGGATGAATTCGAGACCGTTGGGGGTTCTTTGTTGTGGCAGCTCTTCAAGAAATCGTTAGGCTCGAAGGCATAAATGAATCGGAAATTGTATCATGGGAGCAGTGCGATAAAACTGAATTGGGATACGATATGTTCACGGATAAAGAAATGGCTATCAAAGCTCTGCAAAAACGCGCTGAATCATTCGCAAAAGTGGTCGAAGGTGAGGACGATCCTGAGTGTGAGGAAAACACGGCAGCTGTCCGTCTGGTAACTCACCAAGATGATAGAAAGCGGTTGGAATTGTACTGGACTTTTTCGAACAGCAAGTACTAGCAATTCGATCAACTATTCAGCAACTCAGAAAAAATGAAACGTGTGATAAAAGAAAACCAAATACGAACATAAGTGAGCTTTTAATGTGCCCGGATGATTTATACATCGATCAGACACCGTATATGACAGAGGAGAAATCGCCATCGGAGTCCAGAAATGAGATTGATTTCCATCTCAAATCGCTTAAGAGCCTTACGAGGGATTCAGCTGGTGTCACTGCGAGGAACGAAGGGAGAAGACGTGGAGTTATATCTCTGTTCCGAGACATTCCAGAAATTGGAACAAGGTAAAGACGAGAACCGCTAGGCTGCGTTCTTCTCTCACGGGAAATGTCCTTCGCTTCGAGTCGACGTTCCATTCGTCGTGGAAATTCGGTTCATCGTAGTACACGACTGTGCGAAACTTCCTTCTCTAGCACTGAATACACGGATATATATGCGCGCGTGTGTTAGTGTTAGTATGTTAGTGAGAAGATATAAACCTACGTGAGCCGACCCGCACCGCGGGGATATCACAAGCGCAGAAACGCTCGCCACGGGGTTGGATGGATTCAATTATGAAATCACTCTCCCCACGATCTCCGACAGAAATTCTTGGTGACCTCGGGACACAAGTGACACCATCTTACAAAGTGACAGAAAGCAGAAGCAAAAAAGAGTACGGGAAATGTGGAAAATCGACCCGTTATGAGGCAAATTCAAACAAAATAATGTTTTTGTTGTATAACTGAAATCGGATGCTCTCAATGTTGTCGCTTTTCATATTGATAAGAACGTACATGTTTATAAGAAATGTTAAATAAACATTTCGAGACGTATCTTTCTTTTTAACGGTGGAACTTCGTTTATAAGGGGTTAAACGGGCTATTGAAAATCGGGAATTTTTAAAGTTATTTTGCAATAACTTTTGAACGGAACAAGGTATGGAAAAATGTCAAATTGCAATAATGTTTTATTTTTCTCGTACACGTGGAGAGGATTAAAAACGTGAGGATAAGTGTTTTTCGTATTTTCGATTTCTTGCAATTAAGTCGTTGAAACGACCCGTTAATTTTTTGCGCACTTCCGACACGTAAGTAGCTCCTATTTTGCCATACCCCATTAAGGAAGGACACCAGTGTAACTGCCTAAATTCGACTCTTTTTTTTGGATCTTTGTTTAAAGAAAGTAATAAAATACATGGTCGAAAGAACTTTTAGGCTTTATTAGATATATGTTGAAGTATGCAAAAAAATCATTTGTTAAAAGAATATAAAAGCCAGCCCTCTCCGCGACACCCAGTAGAACTGTGCTAAATTTAATCCTGGAACTAAGAATGAAATATTTTCATCAATTACATTAGTTTTAGCAGTCAAAAACGGGGGGGTGGGGGGGGGATTAAAAAATAATTATAAAAAAATTGACACAAGTTCGAAAAAATGTTCGTTTTTAGACCATAATTTTCATATAAAAAGTGTTATATGTTTTACAATTTTCAATTAATCGAAAAACCCACTCATACTTGACTGATAGAGCAATCTAGAAAGCTCCGGTAAAAATTTCCAGTCAATTGGACAAAAATTGCTCAAGTCCTGCTCCGTACCGATTTAAAAAACATGGTTTTGAGAAAAACGTGTTTGAAGTCAACGGGTTTTATAGATACTACAGCTGATTAATTTTGTTTTCCGTAATCTAATGCCACCTATCGGTAGAAATTGAAACTACTTATTTTCAGTCGGTAACTTTTTTCCCAAAGATAATAGCGCTTGGAGACTCCGCTAAAAAATAGCTCGAAAACCACTTTAAAACTGTTTTTCAGCTACAAACGCATATTCATAACATTTTTTACGATTGAAAGGACTTTTTAAGTGTGTAAAAAAAATGATTTTTCGGAAATTTCCACTGGTGTCGTCCCTTCAATTCGTATCCCTATAAACCTATTCGATTACTCGATTAAAGGTTTTTGTTTTATCAGGTTTTGTAAATTAGAATATGTACCGTGAGGAGAACTTTAATCATTTTGTCGCCAACGGCGAGTTATTTTTCCTCATTGCAGATAGGATGTGAAGTGACCTCCCTTCTAGGGATTCAAAAAAATGTAGGTAGGTAATATGTTGAGTGGAGAAGTTTTACACATACAACGTCCATTATGAATATAATGCGCATGATTTTATTGTGACGCAACTATCCATCACAGTGCGCTCGGACTGGTTGGAAAATGTGATGGGGGGTCTGTCCGTTCAAACGCGCCCGGTCTCATTTCGCTCCGAGCAGTGAGAACGGAAGGATGTGTCTTTGCGTGAAGGGTGTTTTTTGCTTTTGTAACACGGCGTGATGGAGGGGGTTCGCTTGAACAGCGGTACGCTATCAAGTTTTGCGTGCGGCTTGGAAAGAATGCTACCGAAACATTGCAGTTGCTTCAAAAGACCTTTAGGGACGACTGCATTTCAACATCACGATCCGGGAGGTGGCACAAGGCGTTCAAGGAAGGCCGGGAGGAGGTCCCCCAGCCACACGGCCTTCATCGTAACCAACATCCTGGCCCGGAGCAGCACCCCAGTGGTCCCTCAGCCCCCTTACAGACCCTATTTAGCTCCCTGTGAGTTTTTTTGTTCCCCCGACTGAAGAGAGAGCTGAAAGGAAAGCATTGGGAGACCGTGGAAAACATCCAAACGCATGTTACAACGTTCCGAAGAGGCATTCCTGTGGGGGAGTTTCAGGGTGCCTTCCAGGCATGGCAGACACATCTCTGCAAGTGCATTGATGCAGGAGGGGACTATTCCGAAGAATTTTAAGCATTTGTACCGATGAGATCAATAAATGTATTTTTCCCAGAAAATGCGCATTACTTTCATAATGGACCCTGTACTTTAGTCGTAAGCCCTAAACTTGGAATTTCAAGTAGCATTTTCTTTCATTCGTGTTCTTTTTTCGCGGAACGCAATTAATCGCTAGGAAACTAGAGTAACGCATTTTCCGCCATTGCCCTTGTGTTCGTACGTCATCTAATTCAGTTTTCACAATTGATAATATTTTATTCTGTAATGATGGAACATCAAATATGCAACTTGAAAAAAGCAAACGCAAAACAGGTTGTTCAAGAATACATAGACAGAGTTTGCCTTTGTAAATATTGTGGGGTCGTAAAAAATGTGAAGAAAGTTTCCTTGTAGAATATAGCGATCTACCCACTTTCTGGAGATCTGACACGACTTTTGGAACACTACCTACGCTAATATATGCATTACATTATTGCACGTAGAGCCGACAAGATTCATATAATAAGAACCGTCAACGTAAAATTGACAACATAAAACTGAAACTTCCAGTACGTGAACACCGAAAGTGACGACCAATCAACCAAGCGTGTCGGATCAATCTAGATAGAAACGTGGCAAAATTAGCTTGGTAAAATGTACCTGTTCTCATAAAACTTTGCATGTGCATACATTTCGACGCCCAAAGTTGGACGTTGGCATAGAGTTATTATAGCGATATAACGGTACGTATACGATGACGCGAAGTATGTCGTGCACAGAGGATATCATGAACGGAGGTGTGCGAAAAGGGATAGGGCTTGGGCATTGCTTTGCTCCATGGCTGCTTCAGGATCATCCGTTCGTCGTCGTAAACTCGAATAACACGAGCTACGCACACTGCGTAAACGTGTATATACAGAACTGTGTAGGTGTGTGAATATTTGTTCTTACATGTGCGCATATCTATATCGGATATGTAGCGAACTGCCAGAGGTATAAGCTGCCGCCTTACGATTTCATTAATTTCGTAGCCCTCAGGAGATCGGTATTTCCAGCAATACGTACAAAGCATTGCAAAATCGAATGGTTAATCTAATATAATCAAACAGATAGAAAAACGGATGAATATAGGTTGGCGGTAACGAAAGATTGGCCACCGGTGTGATTTTAGACCACTATTTTTGTTTTGAATGCGTGTAAGAGAGGAAGAGCGATGTTCAAAATATAAATTATTTAAAGCATAGTGTGCAAAAATGGTTCCAAGTGACAAACAGCCAGAGAGAACGAAATTGTAGCTATCGAATCGAGGAATTCTTTTTTTTATCGTAATTTTGACGCTTTTCTTTTAGAGTAAGGTTTGGAATCGTATAAATAGCAATTTGGATCAAAGGTTCGGTCTGTTCGAGAAATCGCCCGGAGAATAGCCTTAGCGCAGAGTTGCAGACTGAAGACTAACCGTTTCGTCGTGTCGAGAAAACGATAAAAGTTGAAGTGCTTAAGCACTGGAGATGGTAGCCCTACAGTGTCCGCCACGATTTTTATCCCGATATTTCAGAAACCGTTGGAGAACCTGCGTTGCGGCTTACTTTATATAGATATCGAGGGCACCCGCCGCGCGAGAACGAATTGACCCGCATGAGTGACCAATAGTCGCCGAATGGGGTATCCGAGGGGATTCTTCGAATTTTTTCATCGGTGAAGTACCCATCCTGAAGCGAAGCCATTTGATTGCTGAGTGTGAAAACGAGAGACTGTTTGAAAGCGTAAAAAGGAATGAGGGAAGATGAAGAGAAAAAGGGAAGGAGAGGATGGGCGGTTCGGAGGAAGGGTTGAGAGAGAAAGTCGAGTATACGAGTATATTCCATGCCTGGCAGACGTCTGATAAATCGAACCTTCACTCGATAAAATGGGTTGGAGGTCCGATAAAATAGGGTCTACACCCGCTACGATGAGAGACACACACTCCAGCACTTTCAATTGAGCCCTCGGAAGACGGGAATCACCAGAAGGAGAAAGAGGACCTTTTTGGTCGAGTGTTCTCGGGACCCGCTCCTTGAGCCACGAATTGAAGGATCTCTACGATCCCGGCCATTCGTCAGATTCTAACTTGATTTTGGTCAAGCGCATTGTTGATTTAGGTCGTCGAAATTTTTGTTGTGTCGGAAATTGACAATTTATAAAAAAATACGGCACCGTCGAATGCTGACAATCATATATATATATATATAGCTGATAATCGGTGTGAATAAGCGTTAAATTGTCGTTCTGATTATTGAAAAAGGATGTCATTCTATTTACTTATTTAGGGATATTGGGGGATAAAATTATATGGTAACAAATAAGGATTTGCTTTCCATCTGATAAATTCTATCTATAGAACTTTTTATGCCACCAATTTCGAACTCAACGTCAAAATTTGGTAATTTTGAATGACCAAAAAACAAGCTTGTGCTGTTCAATTAATTGATCATATAAAGTCCGGGGTTTCTTAATGTACCGGTGAAAGGCGAGTTCAATGGTTGACAAAATCTTGGCTTCTTCGTACCTACTGATGATAAACGCAATAAGCTCACTCACACGGAACATCCCTCAGGTGGCACCCTTTGATTTTGTTGAAATTTGGATATGCTATAAAGCACCGAAAAGTAAGCGATACGTATTTTTTTTATCGGCGGAAAAACGGTTTTAAGGGGTGAAACGCACCCTCAAAAATGGGGATGTTTTTCGTTTTTCGTCGATAACGTTTTGACGGTACGAGATATGAAAAAATTTCAAATTGCAACAATGTTTATTTTTTTGTGTACTATACATTGGATATGAGAACGATAACGTTATCGAGGAAAAACGAAAAACACTCCTATTTTCGAGAGGTGGTTTCACCCCTTAAAACCGTTTTTCCGCCGATAAAAAAAAAATACGTATCGCTTACTTTTTGGTGCTTTATAACATATCCAAATTTCAACAAAATCGAAGGGTGTCACCCGAGGGATATACCTTGTCAGTGAAACTATTTAATAATATAGTTGTATCTTTGTATCTGATAATCTTTGTATCTTTTCCTGAATTTTTTTGCCATCTTTTCATATCTCTTTTCCAGATTCTGAAATAATTGGATCAGATCCGATGAAATTCGGCCATCGTCGGAATAATCACGACAGAAAGCCGCAGAGTAAGCAGAGACGAGATGATAAATCGGAGCGCCCGGCCACGAAACAGGCCACGAGATTATGAAAGTTTCCAGACTAATTGTGAAACTTTTGGCGATATACAAATGGCGGGATACGGAAGAGATGCCCCGTGTTGATCGCCATGATGGTAAGAGTGGAAGGGCCAGTGAAAACGGAAAGATCTCCACGTTTAGATAGTAATAGCGTCAGAAATGCTATTCGTTGAAACAATAGTATCCCAGATAATCGCATAAGCTCCAATTTCAGTGGAAAAGTTATCTCTACGACATTACATTTTCTCTTTCAACACACAAGGTGAAACACCTTAAACGTAAAACAAAGTGACTTTTTATGTTACTCCAATGTTATTATTGTTGTTGTTATTATTCATTGCATTTTCTGTTCATATCGCATGACCATAAAACATTTTTAACTGCAATAAATTGACAGATGTATAGGAGAAATTCTACATTGCAAAATGTAGCTTTTGGCAAAGTGTACTTACAAATAAAGACAAGAAAAATTAATAGATGTTTTACAGATAATTTTACCTGTTATTGATAGTTGACGAATAATATGTTGCACGATTAACGACTAGAAAGTGTATTTTTGAAAAGGTTATTAACTTATCGCCATGTTTTACCTCATTTACTATCAGTGAATGTATCCACAAAATTTTCGAGAGAGAAAAGCTCAGTTGCTGGAGCCGCAATACCCATTACAGAAGAACAACTGAGAAAGATTTCTCCGTTTCTTCACCCTGCAGGTGAATTGATGGTGTCGTAACATTCCGCGGCGCCTTGTCTATGGACAAACTTCCTACATGTCTTTCTTTTTTTCTCTCAATCTTTGAAGTACTTTGTATGTACTATTTTTCCGACGCATCGTCGGTTAAATCTCTAAAAGTTTGTTTAACTTCTTTTGAATTAAGGTACCTCTAAAAATCAAATAGATTCGCGTTCGCATCTTCCACGACTTTCCATTTAGATGGACATGGAACCCCTTGGAGTGAAGTATGAAGTGTGAGGCAATTTCTCATTGCAGTTCTCCGATTTTTTCATATTCTTTTTTCATCGATATCACTGATTTTTATCGCCGATAACGAACTTTACCTTTCGTTACGTACCTACTTTTGATTTCATAGTCGTAATAAAGTGACAAAAAATGTGACTCGAAGATCGTCCTGACTAATTAGCTTTAATCGAATGTCGTGAATGCATGGGCTGAAATGTGAAAGCGTGGTAATGTTGTGTGGTGTAATAATACCATTGCTATATTACAAACATAAAATCATGGCAAATTATTGGATTTTATACATTCAGTATGCATGTAGGTGAGTTTATGTGAACTTCAGCAGCTAAACTTTATTAATTCTGACAAGAGACCCATTTAATATTCGATCAAACGGGATGCTCAGCAGTATGGAATTGCCTTATTTAAATATTATTAAAATTACGCGACGAGCGATTATCTTTGGGCGACAATTTTTCATTTATCACTCGTCTATTTTCATTCAGCCACAAATCCGAAAACTCTTTGAGGAAATATATTTTTTTTGTCGAATTGTGCAAGTCAAAATCGACTGTAAGTTCATTTGGGTCGACCAAAGTTCAGGAAGTTCGCAATATCTGCGGTCAAGTGGTCCATATGTAGCCATAGGCTGGTTCGAAAAGTTGGGTTTGTCTTTACAGACACTCTATACCAATCTGCCTTTGGCAGATTGTATTTCTACCCCTATTACGAGTATTTCATTGAAGCGGTGCCCCCGAAATGTAGCGACTGCGGTCGGCTGCGCCATCATTTCTCCCTCGAAGCTACCGGAAAACGTATCCTCCGGGCTTCTATATCAAATACGAGTCCACCAAAATTCGTACAACCGATATATGTAACTTTGCACCGTTCTCTATCGGTGATACAAGTTCAAAGCGAACAAATGCACAAAAATGCAACACAAAAAGTCAACAGCAAAAATTCCGGCAACCCAATGAACTTTTCGTAATCTCTCCTTTTATTTACTAAAATATTGTACATCGTGTTTTTTGAAAAATATTTGTCCGCTATATCTCTGTTGTGCTATGATTTCATTGCTTTTGACTTGTATCACTTTGACTTGTATCACTTGGTATTACTTCGCTTGAGAAGTGATACTGCTTTACTCCTGTGCCATAAACGTAATGATACTCGGCGATACGCTTTGGATTATCTTTGCAAAAGATACCTTAATTTTTTTTTACGTATTGTGAATGCTCAATTTATAAATCGACTTCCGGAAAAAAATGCATTTTATAAAAATTGTATTTGGTTCAGCCCGAACGTCTGACATTATTATGTCATTTGATATGTTGCGATGTAGGTTTTTTCCTTCGTGACGTTTACTTATGATGAGATACGTTGACTTTTACCGATACAAAAATGTCATTCCCCTATTATTTGCTTTAACGAATTATTCATTGAAACGTACCTATAGGAAATATTTTTTCACCAACTACTTTGTTGTGAAATAAATTTCGCTAATATCAGCGGGCTGCAATTGAGTGTCGAGTGCCGATGTCGGTCGGCACATCTACACGAGATTATTTCGTGCCTTAGAAGTTTCGAGAACCTTGGAGTTGTGAACCTTTCGTATCGTAGAGATGGTTGATTCCCAGGGAAACTTCGAAGGATGAATAGGAACATAATACCGTACGGGCCAGCTCTATCACGCGAGTCCAGCCTTAAGGTTGTTATGGGGTTAGGGCGAAATGCTCCCACCGAACTGAATTTTTTTTTCTGGGAGATTATAATCCCTTTGCTGATCATCCTGTGCAGTTCGGATGCGATCTGCGTTCCGTTTATTAGAAGAAAAAAAAAACGTAAACTCGACGTATTTCATGAGCTAATTACATTACGCTCATGAAAAACTCCCGATTATTTTTCGGTACATTAACGACTAATTATCGGACTAACCCTTGGCACCGTAAAAATGAGGGTTCACAGTACCGTTATAAAATTGTTGATCTTCTCAACACCGAATTTGTGCGAAAATCAAGCACACATAATATTACGCTGTGCAATCATGGGGACCGTTCATGATGATCGTTGTAGACGGCAAAAATGCTACCTATCATATCCGTATTCAGTTATTATGCCCGGGAACTTCAAACTACTCGTTGAGCATAATTACCAACGTATATTATTCGTTCTTATTCTCTTAATTAGGAATAATTACACAATATTGATTTGATAACTATGTTCAGAAATTATATTTTTTTTTACAATGTCGAAAAATTGTTAAAGTTTTTGATTTCTTCCCGCTTATGGAAAGCTTTAGTACACGCTCTTTCTTCCCAGCGAAATCTTTTTTACTCGGACCGGCATTTATTGTTGACAGCTTCTTGGGCTAATATTGAGGTACGAACAGAGCGCGCATGCCTCTAACTTCGGGATACTTTTACCAACCTGGGCATTATCATATACTAGGATTTACAACGTGGCTAATTCGTGTGCCGTGAATTGAGCGAGAAAAAGTTATAGAAAATAATTATACAAAGCGATGAAGATATTTAAAGAGAGGGTAAGGTATTTTTAAAAAATGTAATGAATGCATAATATCTCAAGAATATTGTGTGAAAATGTCAAGTCGATCGGAGCACAATTTACGAAGTTATGAGTACTACAGTTCAACCGACGAGAATTCGCAGCACGAGAAATGCCCGAGCGGCGAAGACTCCTGGTGCGAAGGGCAGGAAGCTGCAGCTGCAGATGCTCTAGAATCATTCAAACGCAGATACACAGCCCTTCCTACTGACGTTCTGGAAGCCATTAAGCCCATTTATAAGGACTTGAGCAAGGACGCACTTTTGCAGCGATGTCTTGGAGGTTTCACGTAAAATAATAATGAGAGTCTCAATCGGCTTATTTGGCAAATCTCTTCAGTCAGTCAGTGGCACCTCTACAATTGTTAAAATTGCAGCTAATGTAGCTGCATGTACTTTCAATGAAGGTTCTTTTTACTTATTGGGCTTTATACAAGACATGCACATCGGTACAGGGCCAAGTTCTCACGAATGGGTGCGACAAGGTGACGAGTTACGAATTAGTAGAGCAGCGGAGCAAGCGGCGCACGACAGTAAATAAGGAAGAGTTTTGCGTAGACAAATGCAAAGAGATGCTCTAGATCATGTTGATGGAAGCTTTCTGCTCTACGGACCTGGCATCGACGACTCTGCGTGAGTATAAGAAAATTATCGAGTTTTATTTTGAATTTTTCAGTGTGCAAAACTTTAAAGCGTTTTTCTGAAACTTGTCATGTTTGAAGTCCGTGTACGCCATAACTCAAAATCTGCTGGACCAATCGTTTTGAATTTTTGCACAGTACTTCTTCCCATAATGCACCAGGTATTGCCGGGAGCTTTTCTTTTTAATAATTATTAATTTTACAACAACAAACTAGTCGATTTTTTTTAGCGAAAATCGGTTTTTCGGCTCCCAAGTGTTACGAAAAATTCAAAAATTGAAAGAAAAAAATCCTCTCGTGGTTACCTCGAGAAACATCTCCTTTAACAAATGCATTTTGATTTTTCTGTTTCAGGTGATTCTGATGCGAGTTGTGATGTACACCGCAAAACAACTTTTTTTCGAGGCGCCTCCGGAGATTCACTGTCACTCGTTCAATTTTCAATATTCTGCACCGAAAATTTAAAAAAATATTGTTCAAATGTTCCATTATTATATGAAAATTGACTGAATAAAGTAACACTATCTCTATCGCCAAAAAAAATCTTAAAGTCATGCCTTTTTTTCACCGAATTAACCTTACCCCGCCCTTAAGGGGTTACCCCCACTTGCGATTTTGAAAAAATCGATTTTTTTTATTGCATTTTTTTGAAGTATAAGTATCTGAGAATATATCCTGAAATTTTCAAGTCGTTCCGAACAAAATTGACTGAGATATGAGCATTGAAAGAGAAGAATCCGCTGTGTAATCGACCGGCTAATTGAAACTTTAAACGCGTTTTTCTCAAAATGGCATTTCTGAAGTCGGTGACCAAGATTATTCGAACACTAATGAACCGATCTTCTTGACATTTTGCAGGCCTATTTAATACATAAAAATGTAGTCTTCAATCGTTCGATTTTTTTTTTCGAAAAAAATGGCCGTTTTATAGCCTAAAAAGGGCCGTTTTTTTTTCGTTAAAATCGAACCTCTAACTTTGACTGTCTGCCATTTTGTGAAAAATGAATATTTTTTAAAATCCTTGGATTAAAGACTAGTTTATACTTATATTTGACTAAATCCATCCGCATTTTTTTTTCAGATGATCCACTTCGCCGCAATGTTGGTCACCGCAAACCGTATATATAAAAACATTATTTCATTGACGGCCATTTGCCAGTAAACAATGTAATATTTTTCAAAAAAAAAATTACTAACAGTTCTTCAAGATGTGTTCTTTAAGATGGTATATTGATCGATTAAAAAAGTTTTGTGGTTTTCTTTTAAAAAATTAATGAATAAGGCCTTTTTTTTGCGCTACAAGTGGGGGTAACGCCTTAATGTAATCACTGATTGTTCAAAAATGCATATTTTTAGAACATTGCCGGTTATTGATTTCATTCCGTCAGCGATCAGTCACCCCTAGATTTAATTCCCTGAAGTCCTTTTCCAACAAATCCCATTCATAACGTTACTGTGTTGAAGTGCGTTGTAAAGAAAATAGTCGTCCGCGACACGATGCAAGAAGTCTTGGCACCGCGAAAGAGTCGATTATTACTACTCTGGCATGCAAAGCATTTGAAAAGTTATTTGCAAGTTACTGATCAGTTTCCCTCAGCGATCAAAGTTAGCACTGTAAATATTCACTGCTTACTACTTCAGTTCAACACTATCACGGCGTTGAATATTTGCAACACTTATTCGCAGGTTATTCTTCCTATTTCCTAGTTGTTGTCATATTTTTTGCTACATTTATGTAACAAAATTCAAATTCTCTTTTCTCCGCCATTTTCCCGTAAAATCAATTGAATAAAAGATTAAAATGTGTGTTTTTTCAGGGCCTGGAGCTTCATTCTGTTCGAATTTACAAAAATTCTATGCATCAGTTAGTAATTGAGAATTTATCCCATGGTTACCAAACTGTACACGTTTTTTCAAAATTTGGGAAAATGGCCGGCATCAAACTCTTGGTGCAATAATATTTTTGGACTCGTCGGACTGATCTTTTTGCGTCACGAATCGAGACCAGACGTGACAAGTGACACAGCCTAGGGGAAATGTTATGAATTTTCAGCGTCACGAATTTTGTGCGACGAGACGAGACGCGACGAATGTATGTGTGTGTTAAAAATGAAGAGCTACGAAAGGATGGTAGAAATACGAATACGCATGTGTATGTATCGAATAACATATGATAACAATTTTTAAATGATCATTATTTTCAATAGTCTAGTCTCTTGCATGCTGCAAGGACTGTACATTTTTTTTTATTTTATTTTTTACACGTTCTTCGCCTAATGCCACGGGAGCCATGACAAATGAAAAGGGGGTAGAAAAACAGCGACTGAGATACCATCGGTGCGTGAAAATTTCGATTTTCTGTCAATGCGTTACGTGAGTCTTCGTTGTTCACTTTTTTACTCGTGTATTATTGCAATGTAGTTCTTATATTTTATAAACATTTCGCATTTATTGTGCACCCTCATTCGCGAATTTGGATGAGCACAAAATTTGAACGAGAGCGAATCAGGTTTCCTTTGTTGTAGTTTCATTTTACACCAGGCATAGCAAACAAAACATTCAACAAGTATGGTCAATCGATTTTTGATCGTGACTCATGTGTCCCTAAAAGATCATAAGCGTACATGTTTTTTTTTTAATACATAATGTTTTTGTGACAAGCTCGAAGAATGTATATCCGATATTCTCGTGAATAGAACCCCCGAATAGGGATGCATTATATATTCAGGATGGATTAAATATGAAAAAGGTCTTTAATGAATTTGCAACAGCTCGTTCACTTTTTGGCCTTAGGAGCCACGCGTAGTTTGCAACGTATAATGATCGCTGCGGGCGATTAAAAAATGACGGATGTTGCGGTCTTTTTCCGCCCTTCCCGTGCCGCTTCCCTCGGTCCATACCGCCTCACTGGACCGTAACACGTTACGAACGAGCTTTGGACACACGAAGGGATGATCAAATGGAGAGTCGCAATGAGCGAGCCTGTCTGTACTAAATCACAATAATCACTTGATATAATGACCCTTGCACGAACCGAGATGAAAAGTTCGGCAAAATTATACCTTTTGCGCAAATGACGAGGTGAATGCAGTGACGTCGAACTTTGCATCATTGAAATGTAACAATGTTTTCTTCATTATTTATTGTTTTATATAATCTTAATCAAAAACCTTTATTTTACCAATTGAGGTAATGAATCTCTAATAACAACACGTAAAAATGTTTGAGTGATCTTCACAAGGCATATCCGCAAATACATATTTCGTTTTAAGAGAATTAATCTTCATTGCATTCCAACGATTTGAAACTTCAGCATCATATGCAGCAACGTGTTCTTAATATTATCACTCGAGTGTGGAATAAAGAAAAAAAAAGAGAACCTGTCTGAGCACGTTTGCATCTACTTTCGAAAGTCCTTATCATTGTTAGATTATTTTTAGTTAAAATGATAGAAATTCGTCATTGGGATAGAAATGAAGGCTTATAACGGAAGGTCGCTTTTTTCACTTCACAAGTAGATCTGAAAATGTCACTAATATACGTTATTCTATCCATTATATCTCATCTACTTACTATACTTATTCTGTGCCTATATTAGAAGTGTAAATGAACGAAGTAACTGCAACAAAATCATATGTTAAAGTATTTTGCAACAAAAGATAAATGTTAAAGTATTTATTATGGTTCTTCTTTACATGCTCGCTCGGTTTTCGTAAAAATATTGATATGTAGGCAGTTTAGGGTAATTTTTAGTGAAAAGTGTTATATCGCTTTGGAACTTCAAGCAGAGCTTCCGGTCAATAACGGTAAAAATTATCATTTTTAGGATTTCCATAAAAAATATATAATCGTGATCCTGAAATGTTCTGTCCTTTGCTTCTGCACCTCACCACTTGCACAAACGTTCTTCTACCTCTACGATGAAGTGGCTTATGATGAGTAGATGGCAGGCAATAGAATGTCGCTCACGCATTCTTTATTTCCGTCACTGAATTCAATCCTAATCCCCTAATTCATAATAGTTATGGTCTATTTGCCAATGACTAAATCAGTCAATTTACGTGCACTTTGGTGCCTTTATGACCTTTTTACAATTAGAAACAAACTATCTATTCGTTTTTCGACACAGCCCACGCATTCTTTTTGGTTCACTGGAACATCTACATAGGGATTTCAATACGAAAACGCTTTAAATATTTTTGTTTCGCCCCTACTGATATAATCCACGTAGTTTCCATCGTGTACATTTTTTCAACGTAAAAACGTCCGCCCCCTGTTAACTTTAAAAGTTAAAAACTTGGTTGTTTATAAAATTAACATTTTTTTCACTGCACTTTTAGAAGAACTTTGGAAAGTTCTGTACCGGAAATTTCCGTTAACGAGTAAGGCCACTGTAACGGCCCAAAAAAAAAGGTTTTTTCACTAATTTTTTGCTCCCGAAATTGAAGGTATTTGAAAAAAAACTTTTAATGGTGTTATCGGGCATACATTAAACTTTATTATAAAATTTTTTTACAGTAAAAAAAAAACAAAATGGCGGTTCCACAGCTATCTTCCCGGGACATGTTTTGCTTCCAGGGCTCCGCGGCACGCAGCACCACTGGTGCACTTTTGAATCTAGAACAAAAAAAAAAAAAACCATTAATCTAGAGGGCTATAGCTAGAGAATGTCGATCGGATTTTAAAAAGTATCAATTTTTGTGGATTTGGCGTGCGTTTGAAAAAAAAAATTGATTTTTGACGAAAAAAACGGCAAGTTTTTTGTTAATAAAAAATCAATAAATAAAGTTCTTGAAAATTCCGATCGACATTCTCAAGATAATGTAAATATTCACATCTGGTTAAAATTTCAAGTAAAAAAAATGAAAATTGTTCGAGTTATGCTGCGTGCCATTTTGAAAAACCATGTTTCGAGAAAAACGCGTTTAAAGTTTTGCGAATAGTTTTTTATTGGAAAAAATTTAAAAAAGAAGTTAAAAAAATTTTTTACCGTTAGTCTGCAATCCCAGCACCATACATTTGTCCTTCGATAGCCAAATTTTCGTCTTCTTCGTCTTTCCTGGTTGATTTTTGGAGCGCGCGGGCACTTTTGGCCGCGTCGCTCAGAGATGTCTCCGCGTGCGTGATGCGTTTGGCGTCGGCTTCGATGCAGAAATTATATAACTGTACACCAATTTCCACCTCCAATATCTTGAATATTTGCAAGACGTTGGTAAGGCCGCCATTGAATATGCAAACAGCGATATCCGTCGCAATATCTAGTACAGTTTTTCCGCTTGAGGATGATTTTGGGGCCAAACTCCAAACGGTAGCGTTGAAACTTTCGTTATTGTTTTGAGTATAGGCTCCCAAGCAACGCTCCAGCAACTCGTCCCGGCTCAATTCCATGTAGATGGGTTTGATGGCTTGATAAACCTCCTCACTCATTGGCTGATTGTGATGATACGCATCCAAGGCATTTTCTGCTTTCGCTTTCTTCCAACTGCACCAATTTTCCGAACATTTTTCGTGCTGAGGCTTTTCATCCGTTGACATTTTGTGAAAAAGGGTTGCCCAGATCTCATTTTTCATATTTTTGATGGAATCGGAATTTCGACGGATTGCTAAGCCGTAATAAATGCTTAGTTCGTCAATCAATTTGGCAGTGAGTTTTCCTCTTCCCCCGAGACCTTTTGTTCCTTTTTTTAAGTTTCTCAATCGAGTGCCCATTCTTTTTTGCACGTGATCTATGCACTCTTTTTTTTTAACATCAACATTTTCATAAGGCTTCGAATCCACGATGCCTTTGAAAGTTTTGGAATCGCCATCTCCGATATAATTGCAGTCGTTTCGGAGCAAGTTTTGACACGCTTGGCGGCGACCTTCATTTCCTAAGGACAACAAATTTTTTTTCGCACAGGACCTTTTTTTTCTTATTCTAGAGGGTTTAAACTATTTTTTAAGCCAATAAAAAAAAAATCGATTTTTCAAAAAATTTACAGTGGCCTTACCCCTTAACGGTTCCGACCGCGGCTGACGCATTATTCGTAAAAATTATCGAATAGGGATGTATTTATCGTTGTTTATTAAATAGAAACTGCGCTCAATCACTTGAATTATTTTTTTTCTTGATATCGCTGCATCTATATTTAAGCAAACTTTGAAGTTGAACTTTTAACGGACACACCAACATAGGCGCAACCACAGTGGGACAAGATTGATACTTCCTTCCCCTCTACGGCTCAAGGAGACAAGCGGAAAATATGTGAAAATAAAATTGCATAATTTCAATATAGATATTCCAAAATTAGTACGAAATTAATACCGAATAATATTGAAATTACGAATAGGTAATTTTACTTTCGAGGGTTTCGAATAAAACCATTTTAAACCGACTTCAAACTATTCGTCCGTTATGTAATTTCGTTTTTTTATTATATAGATGTAGGTACACCGATTATGCCGTGATGACCATTTTAATTTGAATGGCTGTTCATTGCTGTATAGGAAAATACAAAAAAAATGTTGTGCAAATCTGCCAAGTACATTTTCCAAAAATGCGAAAAAAAATCAAGCATTAACAAGACGAATCCTTGCTTCGAAACCACGCCCATTTCTATATAGAGGACACCGATCAACGTGTTATACGCGTGTCGCGAACAGTGTTGCCAACTTGGAGGTTTTCCCCCCAAATTTAGGGGAAGGATAGATGGAAAGGGGGTATTTTAGGGCGTACATTTTTTGGGGGGATTTTTTGGAGGCGTGAAATTTAAGTTTATTTCTTTAAACAAAAAAATATTATATTCATAGAGCTTATAAATATGGAGAGTCCTTGGTCGGTCGAGCAGCGTGGCCGGTTGGATGGAAAGAGAGAGAGTGGGCAGGGGGGGGGAGAGACATTTTCTGTCTCTTAAATTAGTTTGTTGGAAATTAGATAAAATTTTTATAATTTCAGAGTTGTTTTCTTATGTTGAATTTGAAGAATTCGTACTGCGCGTTATTCCTTTTTCCGTTTAACATTTCTGGCACAACTTTCCAATCTACCAACGTCGAAGTTTGCCAAGAGACGAGGATACTACATTTTTGTAATACTTAATCAAACATCTTTATATAAAAATGTCCCTTGATGGAAAAATGTTTATTTTTATATTTAATAACACCATCATGACGATTATGAATTGGCCTAAAACATTTGCCAGTGTCTGTTTATCATTAAAGTTTATTTAGATAATAAGTTGCATCATATACAATACACCTATGTAAAGAAAATCATAATTTTTTCCTGCCCGAGTGTTTTTAATTAATAGTTTAATGTTTTTATCAAACAAGGATGCCTATTCGGAATTTTAGGGGGTTCGAAGGAGATTCAGGGGAATTTCGAATTGATCCTAGGGGGAACGTTTTGTAGTCGTGGGCAACACTGGTCGCGAACGGTCGGTCCTACAGAATTCTGGCCCAGGGTCCAGTCAATCGAAATGTCATAAATGTTTTGAATGACAAACAGGTCAGTGCATAGAGTATGCTCATTTCATAGGTGAGATTTACATAAGCCCAAAGGGTGTCTCAAAATGACCAGACATTTCAAATTCGCGCGCCATTTTTTTATAGCGAACATAGAGCACTAATCTTTGACAACTGGCATCAGGAAGTATTGAGGTGAATTATGGAAGTCATGGAGAATTAAACGATCAAGTAACGCATAGAAATCGTTATTTACTGCATAGTTATTGCAGATAAAGTTACATGGTCGTGTTATCTCGCGCCGCGGCAATGTAAATTGACCACCAAGATCGTGCGATTTGATACCATTGGACTTCTTTTTTTTGAGGTTTTTTGAAAGGAAAAGTGTCTGCTAATGATCCACAAACATTTCGGAGCTCAAGGAAGCAATTTGACTCACCATTAATGAAATTAGTCCGGAATTATACCAAAGTGTTATTGAAAATTTCGTCAAAAGTGTGAACGTTTGGAAAAACGGACGGATATTGTGTTCCACACATAACCTCCATGTTTCTACCTTAGATTAAAATTGAAATATTCGTAATTTTTACATAAAAAAACGTTTTATTAAAAAAATTAAATGTGCGGTCATTTTGAGACACCCGATAGTTAAGTAGTTTTGTAATTTGACTGTGGAGGTATTTTTTAGGAACACGATAGTACTTGCTGAGCAATTCGAAATATGGCGTTAGTCGTATCTACCCAAAAAGTATACAAAATATAGAACCCTAATCGTGTATTCGGCGAAACTTTAACCCAAATGTTCACATTTGACTGGTTGTCCCCAAATATTTTTTTTTTTTTCTTACGACTGTCAAAATGTACATTTTAACAGATAACACTCGCAGAGCTGCTATGGAAGGATAGGAAAAGGCTGCAGATGACCGAAGCGGTCGCGAAAAATTTGTAGGTGCGGCATGCGGGTTCGACATGACGGAAGTCGACTACAATTTTTAGAAAAATTGTTCAATAAGTACTTCATGTCGACTTTCCTTGCCTACCTTCCCCCCCCTGAAGCAAGTCCTAGGCCTTTGTACACCAACGTCCAAGGAAAAAATCGGTAACCTTTGACCTTCATTCGAGGCCTATACGCAACTTCTCAATAATCTCTATCTCACCAAAACTATCCATGTCCTCGATTTTTTGTCAACATACAGCTCTCGAATTTCTTCACTCTACGTGGTGAAACTTCATTTCTGTATTATCTTCATATATACCTATAATGTCTAATAAAAAATGTAAGACTATCCACTGTAAATAACTTCCCGACTAGAAATTTTCATAGGGATAATCCTATTCGGCATGAGGACCTTTTCAGGTGAACCCTAAATAGGGAATGCCTCTCAAGGTCCTGATAAATATAGTATTGGGACAACCCTGCGATGGGAAGTACCGATAACGTCCTTATAACGCTTTAACAGGGTTATCCCATCTGGGGTTTGGATAAGGTAATGATGTAAGGTCGCAACAATGTTTATTTAAGGGTAACCACATGAGTCATAGGTGAACATATAAACCTTATACTCCGCAATAATAAATAGATATACAAATACATTTTTGATAGATACTGCAATAATAAGTGGATCTTATGAGATTTTTTTTTCATTGTAGAACTTTTCTTATTTGTTTATTCGTTTTTTTTTTTCATTTTTATTCGGAACTTAATTTTTCATCAAGTTTTTCACATATATATTTTGATAAGCATAGAGACATTTTATTTTTTGTTATGCTTTGTGTCCGTACTCAGCAATTTATTTTGTATTCTTGAGTTCCTCTATCTTTAATCGAAAAATGAATATGTGATTTAAAAATTAATCAAGTGTTCTTGCTTGCATGTAAGCATAAATAAATAAACCCAAACAAAAACGATAAATTGTGAATTCAATCAAGGAAGGGTAGGTTATTTTTCCACCAACTCGTTCCCGATTTTTCCCAATTTTATAACGTTCTAAAAAATTCCCAACTCAAATCTATGCAACGCTACTGATTTCAGTGGGTTAATGGTAGGACCGGTGAGGGTAGCCTGATAAGAACCCAAAAAAAAAATTGGGCTTACCCGAGGCAAAACCTGACAGAACCCAAAGAAAACCCTAGAAGATCGTTACACACCCTATAAGAACCTGATAGGGAAGCCCGATAATGACCCAACAAGGAATTGGGTTGACCCAGCAATGAACTGTACAAAAACCCAACGTCAATTTCTAGTCGGGTTAAGGCGGGTATACATTTACAACGGTAAGAAACGATTTCTTTTCCTTCCCTTTAAACTCGAAATATATAGAACTGTATAAGTAGAATATTTTCCCAAAGTTTCAAAGTGACATTCGAAAAACTTTAAACGTTACAGCCCGTCAACGCTGTGCCTCACCGCTCGCATTTGGAGTGCGCGCCGCAGGTAGAAGCCTGAGCGCAGAGGGGCAGGGAGAGATGGGGAAAAAGTCATGAAATCAACAACTAACAATTAGAATTACTGCAATTAATCATTTAATTACTTTCTAACGGATTACTTGAGTAATTAGTTACCACATTAGTTACTAGTGCAATTCAATTTAAATTCTATGTAATCTTCAAAATCGTTTTTCTCAAGACTGCATTTTCAAAATTGGTCTGCAGGATTACTCAAAAGCTATTAAGCTGATTGAGTTGAAACTTGGTCGAGTTATTGATAACATTGCCACCTTCCACTTGACGAGAATTGTTATTGAAAAGTTAGAAAAAAGCTACTTTTTTAATCTAAATTTTGCAGAAATGTTGGGTGATGTGTTGTTATTTTTGGAAATGCGTGCCAATCTCTTAAATTTGCATTCTGTTCATTTAAATTACGCTCAAATAGAAAATATACATGTTCTAACTGAACGAAATGTTTGAATTTTTTTTGCAAATCAAAGTCGACGGAAAGCTAGACTGCCCGCCGATTCGCAATTCCCGCGGCAACTTTGCTGTAACCCTCTGTCATTGTTTCGTATACCAAAATATACTATTAAAGCATACCTACAGTTTGATAAATGTAGGATAATCTCAGTTTTCAAAATTCGCCAAAATTGCTTAACTTTTTTCTGTTTAAGGATGTTGAGTCCCTATGAAACATGTTAATATTAATTGTTCAATAAATAGCTTCTTAATCGTCATGAAATTTTTACACGACCTCCTGAAAACTTCATGTAAAAACATACCAAATTTTCAGAATTCTATCATCATTACTTCAACCTCCGTAAGGGTTGAAATAAAAAATGATAAGAAAATTCTGAAAATTTGGTATGTTCTTGTATGAAGTATTTAAGAGGTCGTGTTAAAATTTCACGACGATTAGGAAGCTCGTTATTAAAAAATTTACATTTTGTTAAGAACAATTTGTAAAAGGAATAAAAAAAAGTTTATCACTAAACTTCGTTTTGTTTCCGTTGCTTTCAGTATATTGTAGATATTATAAAATTGAGAGGTCAAAAAAAAAAACTTATTGCAAAGTTACATCAGTTTCCATAAAACAACATTTAATTTGTGAATGTTAATTGTTCAATAACGAGCTTCCTAATTGTCGTGAAATTTTTACACGACCTCTGAAATACTTCATACAAAAACATACCAAATTTTCAGAAATTTATCATCATTTGCGATTTGGGACAACATCCTTAAATGCATATCTCCCCTTACAAAAATGGACTTTAAGGGAGCTTTCCAGTGTGAAATTTTCAAAAAATCGATTTTTTTTTGCTTTATCGAATAGTATACACTCTTCCGAATATTCCCTGAAATTTTCATGCCGAAATTCAGATTATTTCGGTTACTGTACAGCATTTCTTGGAAGAAGGCAACGGAGCGCTACAGCTACAGCGAAACTTTGAACGCGTTTTTCTCGAAACAGCATTTTTCAAAACGGTGTCCAACTTGGAGGGCAGAATTTTAAAGCTATCGAGTTGAATTTTTTACACAATATTCTTAACGTCATTGTTTATCGTGCTATGGAAGCTTTTTTTTTTTGACATCTTCCTATTTTTTGTAAAAAAAACTGCCAAAAAAAATGCTAAAATCGATACTTTTTGTTCAAACCGGCGCCATTTTTGCAAAAAAAAAAAAAGCCTCCATAGCACGAAAGCCAATTATATACCGATCAATAATCTTTTTGTGTTTTTTGTTTCAGATCAAAATTGTGACCCCCAACGTTGACACCACATCCAAGTGCATTTTCTGCAACAATTGTTTCATCATTTTTATAGATATTAATTAATAAATAAATCGGTCTTTAAAAAATTGTTTTGTATTCTTCAATACCCAATTAATATACAAAAAAAAACCAGACCGATTAGATTATTTTTTCTTTAAAAAAAAAAATCGCGAAAAACAGCGATTTTTCGGGCTGTCACACTGGAAAGCTTCCTTAATTCTTTTCGGCAATTTTGCTATGCCCGAGACTACGGTGTTTCTTCAAGATGCGTAGAGCCCGTTCGGACCAGTTATTAATCACCGTCGCATTGACAAACTTAAAACTACACGACGGAGAATTGTGGAAACAGATTGGAGAAGGATGTTTCCCGTGAATGAATAATGAGTGTAATGACAAAGGAATGTCTCTTGGATCGAAGAACTGGACTTGACATCTCGAGACAGCCAAGAGCGTGTTCTCGATCATTACGAGGCTGATCGATCGTGGTCAATTAGACGTACTCGAGCGGGGAGTGGTTGACCGAGGGCTCGATTCTATATGTACCGAGCACCGAGAAGGGGTGAGGGTGCCAAGGTATGGGCAGCTGATCACCGCAGAACGATTAAATTCTCCGCACGCCCGTCCCTCTATGTCGACTAGTAATTCACGTCGAATTGCGGCTTCTCTCCAAAGCGTCTTTCCTGCCCCAGGGGCTGCTGACGGCAGGCGCAGGCCCCGTATACGTATACATGCATATGTATGTAGAAACGATGGGTACGACGATGCTGCGCTTAATACGTATGTAATCACCGATTCGTCCTGTCCTCCTTTTTACATCTTGCTGTCATGTGAAAATTCATCGTATCGTTTCGTTTTTTTTCCTTGAACCACTTAAATGTATCGACGACGTTTGCCTCCCCGAAAAGTTTAGAAGAATGGATTTTGATTTTTGCGTATTTTTCTTGTCAGATGGCACGAAGTTAGAACAGCAGGTGAAGAGAAAAGAAAATAAAACCATGATAGACTTCATCTCATACGTTCAGTTTTGATCTTGCTCTTGATGCAGTAGACGTAGTTTTCGTTTCGGGCTTGTTCGCAAAATTTAGTAATAAAATAATCGATTGTTTGTTAAAAATGTTTGGCTAACGAAGCTTCGCGGGAGACAGATTTGCTCTTCGACGGTAACATCACTGAAACTCAGTAAAATACAGACGCTTGTATCGGCATATGTTTTCCACAGATTCCCTGTGCCCTCGTGTAGAAACTAGATGCCCTCGTGATACACCGAGAGAAATGTATTGTAGCTTCAACCATATTTTAACCATATTTTATATTGGCCTGCGGGTCGAACAATATTTTATAGCAATGGATACTGCATAAAATATAGTACTGTTTATGATATTTTATCAGTTGTGTTAACTATGCCCATACGTTAACTGCAACCAACAACCTTACAAGCATACGTTGATTGTTCAATGCTATATAATATATAACAGGTTTTCCTGAAAAGGATATTTCCTTACACTATCAAAAAATAGTGATTTTTACCATATTGAATTGTATGTCTACTAAATGTAGATAATATTTCATAAATTCTCAATTGAGAGTACTACCTGTATGATTGTTTATCATAATTTGTCATTCCCTGATCTTCTGAAATGGTTCCTATCGAAGAAAATATTTCGCCTGAACATGGATTTGAATCTACGACCTATCTATCTATACTACGCATGCTGGCACTATGCTACCGGGTACCAATGTTATTATGGTCGTAGATTTGGCACAACAGATAAAAGTAATTCCGGCTGCAATTCCGAATAGCTGTTATTTCCGATATTGGTGGAATTTTGCACAGATCGTCTTTTTGCTCAAATATGTCAATGCGTAAATGGATTTTCGGCGCAACGCAATACTTTTCGAAAGATCGCATTTAAAAAACTGATAAATTAATGGCCTAATATATCTATTTCGATTATAGCGTGTTACCGCTGTATACTGTATTGATACGTTCCACAAATGATTTACGTTTTCACTATAAGATTACCATAATTTTGTTCGTATAGTCACTTTTCGTAAGATCTTGTGACAATTTATACTCAACGAGTGTTAATGTTAACCTTTTAAATACTACAAACTTGCACTTAGAAAAATGTCCATAGTATACATAAAAAAACGCCCATAATAAAAGCGGGCATAGTTAAATTCCCTATAGTTTATTGACACCGCAATCACAACATGGTTAACACAACCATAAGCGTCTGCCTAATCACGCCGTTTTGGTAGTGTGTTTTATTATCTAGTATCTCCGAAGTAACTATTAAAGATGTTGAGTCCCTATCAAACATGTCAATGTTAATTGTTCAATAAATGGCTTCTTAATCGTCATAAAATTTTTACACGACCTCCTGAATACTTCATGTAAAAACATACCAAATTTTCAGAATTCTATCATCATTACTTCAACCTCCTTAGGGGTTGAAATAAAAAATAATAAGAAAATTCTGAAAATTTGGTATGTTTTTGTATGATGTATTTAAGAGGTCGTGTTAAAATTTCACGACGATTAGGAAGCTCGTTACTAAAAAATTAACATTTTGTTAAGAACAATTTTAAAAAGAAATAAACATAAAAATAATCAATAAACTTCGTTTTGTTTCCGTTGCTTTCAGTATATTGTAGATATTACAAAATTGAGAGGTAAAAAAAACTTTTTGCAAAGTTACATCAGTTTCCATAAGACAACATTTAATTTGTGAATGTTAATTGTTCAATAACGAGCTTCCTAATTGTCGTGAAATTTTCACACGACCTCTGAAATACTTCATACAAAAACGTGCCAAATTTTTTAGAATTTTATTATCATTTGCGATTGGGGACTCAACATCGTTAACTACTCTGAAAGGCTTTACAATATCGATATAGTCCATTCAGTTAATATTTTTACAATAGTTAGTAGTTATTTCGGGGATAATAGATAGGCGAGCACGCCACCAAAGTTGCACATTTAGATATATTTTTCGCTTATATTTGTGTTAACCATATTATGATTACAATGCCAATAAACTATGCGGGATTTTACTATCCCCTCTTTTGCCGTGGGTGTCTTTCACAAATACCATGTACTTTGCTCTCAGTACAGCATTAGTATTTGTGCGTCGATTTTGTGATATAGCTGGATTAACCATATCGATATTGTAAAGCCTTTTACAATAGTGTATAGTAACTTCGGAGATACTAGATAGTTAAACACGCCACCAAAGTTGCATGTTTACGTATACTTATCTCTTGCAGTTATCTTAACCATATTATGATTGCGGGGACAATAAACTATAGGGACTTCGACTATACTCTCTTTAACCATGCGCGTTTTTTGTAAATACTATACACTTTTCTCTCAGTGCAGGAGGCACACCCCCACATGTCTCGTTACTTCCAGCATGTGTCACGTGAATCCGTCCATTGGGGGTGGTCGCCCCTCGTAATCGATTCTCTAATCGAAATCAGCCATTACGCATCGGTGTACCTCTTTCGCACGCAAAATTATACCGTATCAGATGTTATATGTAGTAACATATATGTTACACATGTAACATATAATATGTTATACGTGTATATAACTTCCTATAGGCCGTATTTTGGAAACACACATTACGGTCGCGTGGGAATCAAACAAATGATAGATAATGATTATACCGAAAATAATACATACTATACGGAAGAAAATGATGAATTGGCTGAAGCGTTAAAATGCATATACTCGCTTTAACAATGCATGTCTAACGAAAAAAATAATGGAATAATATAAAACTGGACACGGATATCCCGTTAACCAATCGAATGATTTTTTTTCGACGACCAATTATAATAGGTTTAAATGACCTCCATTCACCGTTCCATTTATGCAGTTTGTGCTTGAAATAACTATATATCGCCACTTGAAAAATGGGTATTAGAAAAAATCGTTGCTATAAAATAATTAGGGGTTTACCGACCGGACGAATTGACCTGTCCAGTAAACTTTCCGACGAATGTCTTTATCACTTTCTCTTGCAATATTGCAAGTGTCGTCTTCATTTGTAAGAAATTTACCAGGCCGGTAAAAGCAAAATTTGTCACATACATTTGTAGATTATCCCTTTGCAGTGAGACATCTCGTGGGTTATCTTACGATGTCCCCGTAAGGAGTACATTCGAGTGCAAAAGGTTAATAACATTGGCAAATAAAACGTCGCACAAATCTTGAATATATTAAAGATTGACCCAGTTATTTAGTAATCTATCGTGAATATAAAAAATACGATATTTTAGATTTTTAATTCATGAAAGTTAGAGATGGCCTATTTACCGAAAAAGCGAGTCCTCGGTGAATTATTACTTTTTTGAAATGCGCATTTTAATTAGGCTATGAAATGATAGAAAAATAGCGCATTTATTATAATATATTTACAAAAACCAATCAATTCAGAACGTTGCTACTTATTGATCAAAGGAATGGTCAATCGGTCCAATTTGCAAGTTACTGCAGATGATCGTCATATCGGATTTGAATCAGAATTGGTTTGGTGTACTTACACATGTGATAGAGAACCAAATCCTTGATATTCTCGCTAGGCGCTTGAGGCTTTTGGAAAGCTCGATTAGTCGGTGCAAACACGGTCACGTGTCTGTACATCATTGTAGTATTGGCTACATGGCTGGCTTCCAGCAGTTGATAGAACTGTAACATCCAACAATGACAGTGGTTATGACTACTAAGCAACCCATATGGCTGTAGTTATATATCGTATATACTATAAGAGATTATTAAAGAACACGATTCGAGAAATTATTTAACGACAGGAAATTTCAGAACATTAAAATGATTTTGCTATACATCATTGTCACAAATATATTCAGCAATCGGCAAAATAGCCTATGTCGACCATTCACGTGTCAACCAATAGATGAAGAATTAGCCGAAGAAAGGAGAAATAAAATGTTCTAAAGAATTCGAGTAAGATTTTTGGGACAAAAAAATCACATAAAATTCTACTTCAACTTTATATGTGGTTGTTTCATCTTAGTCAAAGTTAATAACTGTGGCTACCTCAAAAATGTTCATGGCCGTGGATTTTTTCATTGCACACATACGTATTAATTCAACAGGACGCTGAATTTCGAAACTGATGATTCTGACTTAAGGCGATAGAGAAATAAAGCGAGGCAATGGTTCAAAAATATTGTTTATTTGCGTTCCCCAGATGGCAATCTAGCCGATATGGCGCCAAATAGAAAGGAGTTACGGCACTTACATATCTCTATCGTAAGTAAAAGAATAAGGAAAGAGAAAGAGCGAGATATCGCGAGAGACGAGTAATAAATTACTCTGGTCTCGCTAAAACTTTTACCCAAGTTCTTACCCATTTCGTTTTCTCTCTCGATCTCCCTTACTTACTCATCTTCCTTTTATACCTTCGAGCGCACTGTCTGTTTGCCCACCTCGCCCTTAATGTCTCGCTCCTGCGATAGTATAACTCTCCGGACCCTGAATCCAAGGGTGGAATTAATCAATCGTTGAGAGTTCGTTAAGTTTCACATCCGGGCTTGCCACCGGGGGCTCTCGGTTACCCGATTGCCCGGCACAAACTTTGTTGCAAACACCGAAAGAAGGGTGAAATAGTTGAAAGTAAAAGAAATCGACGAAAAATAAAGTTAAAGGCAGACCGATAACAGTTCATCCCCGTGGTTGGAGCTCCGTTCGCAATCCTTTTTTGGACGATTTCAATGAGGTTTGGACAGACTAAACGTTATTCAATTGTATATCTCGTAGTCAATTGTATATCTACATCACGGTATCAGAAGTATTGGTCTTCCGCTCGTTCGTTGATGCGCCAACTGGTGCACAGCTAAGCGGTCACCGCTCTGAGTATTGGCCACGCACGATGTTGCTAAATTCGAAATACCGCTACAGTCAAACCCTGACCGCCCATATACCAGTGTCGGTTGTCTCGCAATAATATAATTTTTATGAAAGTATCGCATTTGATGATAATTTCAAATACTCGCAAAATGAAGCCTGCATTCGCACATTGGGGTTTCTGAAACCTCAGTGCAAGGTGCAAAACGAGATGTTTGCGCGCTTCCGCACATTCTTTCTTTTTTTAACCTGAAAATCTCAGAACTTCTCCGTTCTCTCTACTTCTTCAAAGCATGGGCCTACACCTCAGTCGATGTCCGATGTGAAGGGGACAAAACCTGAATGTTTTCAGTTGAGGCTTAGGCTTCAGTTTAGGTTTAGGCTACGGAGGAAAATCAGAATGGATTTCCGGGACTCCACAGCGTGTCTATACGGAGGTCGCTGCTGCTACATATAATACAGCTGTCTATTCGGGCACACTCATACCATGGAGTATTCTCCTGGCAATGATGGTCAACGAATTCAGACGTACTATACTTAGGAGGCCAGTTCTTACGGGCCGGACGGCCTGAAGACAAGTATTCTGCGACCCAAACTGTGAAACCTATGTGACCTGTGAAACCTATCTCTCTCTTACAAATTGCGGAGCGAAAATACGCTTGAGCTAAGAGCCTTGGATCGGAAGCGACTTGCATGATTTTTTTTTTCAGAAAAATAATTTATATGAATAGCTTAAATCATTTTGGTGCAAACTCAAGTTTACTAAGGCAATTTATTTCAAGAAATTTAAAAAAACACAAATTTCGGAAGTACAGACCACCTTTTTTTGTAGCACGAGGGACACGAGCTGGGCAGGGAGTCGAATGTTCAAACCCTAATTATTTAATTTTTCCTCTCCTTCTTTGTTCTTCTTTCCTGGAATCTAATTCTCTTTTATTCATTATTTTCAATTAATGAATAATTTTTGACACAAAACGCACTAAATAGTTTTGCAAAAAAAATGTTGGCTACGAATATAAATACAACCGTTCGCACTTGTTGTCATCAAGGAATATCGGTTATCCCTGCATTAACCAACATTCATGGAATACATAATTATTCACCTAAATATTTTAGATTAAATAATATTATAAAAGAATTTGCGCATTATATTATTTTTTAGCTTCTTCAACCGATTTTGCCATTTGTGATCGGAGAATTTACCGTACACGATACCATGTTTCATTGTTTCTCCTGATAATAAAAAAATACTTATGTGCCATCGTGTCCTGGAAAACGATAAAATGACAAATTAGGATGTTTCCCCTTTGAGTTACGGCATCCCCCGTAGACACATGAATCGTTAGTTGGCATTTTCAAAACTTATTTAAAAACCAAAAAGTTAAAGAACCCGGCGGCTTGACACTACAAACTCGAACTCAGCGGATACTCGTCGCAAGAGCCGAAAGAGGGGACTTATGGAACTGTGCAGTAGTGGAACAAAAAGAGAGCGCTAGCGAAACGAAAAGGCGCAAGAGAGAGAGCGAGCGTGTCTCCAGCGAGAACGACCGCCTGTGTTTCCAGCGCATAATACCTATAAGAGAAAGCAGGACACAATGATACCCCCAGCGTATAACATCTATGAGAGCAAGCAATACGCCGTTGAGCCCCCAGCGGTTGAGCCTACGAGAGGAAGCGAGAGCGAGAATAAAAACTGCCCACAGCGCCGCTAATCGAGAACTAACGTTGAGGGCATGCCCCCAATAAAGTCGGCACATAATATCCCTATGGACTGCTCTTCTATGTACGTCTGAATTCGTTGCGATGGTACACCGGCGTATATCTAGTTTCAACCGACTGTACAAGGCGCAATGTTTAAATGTCTCATTGTTCAGTAAGCACGGCCTGTCTGGAATGCGAAAAATCAAAGAATTGTCGAGCCAATTACTTATATAAATTTTAATTATGTAAAAAAACTAAGATGATTCTTTCTCCAATGATAATGTTACTTATAAGGAACATCCCTCAGGTGACACCCTTCGATTTTGTTGAAATTTGGATATGTTATAAAGCACCAAAAAGTAAGCGATACGTATTTTTTTTTATCGGCGGAAAAACGGTTTTAAGGGGTGAAACGCGCCCTCGAAAATAGGGGTGTTTTTCGTTTTTCGTCGATAATGGTATCGTTCTCATCTCCAATGTATAGTACATGAAAAAATAAACATTGTTGCAATTTGAATTTTTTTTATATCTCATACCGTTAAAACGTTATCGACGAAAAACGAAAAAACATCCCCATTTTCGAGGGTGCGTTTCACCCCTCAAAACCGTTTTTCCGCCGATAAAAAAAAATACGTGTCTCAAAATTTTTGATGCTCTATCACATATATGAGTTTCAACAAAATCGGAGGCGGACACCTGAGGGATGTTCCTTGTTAGTTACTATAGCTACATAAAGAACAATTCAAATTACTCGCAGGACGAACACCTTTTTAAATATCCGCCGATGCCTATGATATTGTCCGATTGCATTAACTCAATATGTCTAAATATCCTAAAAATAAACCGTCCTCGTGATTGTAAATCGAAATAAACGATGTCTAGTTCTATGTTATTTACTTTATCTGAATAATAATCGTCCGCTGTCTGGTTATTTTTAAATAAAATATGTCGACGCGCTCACTCGTAACATTAGAAGTGCATTGCTAACATCATCATTTGCTACTGTTGTTAGTGGCAATGCGCGCGAATGTGGCTGAATTAAAAATGAAGCATCCCAAGTTAAAAATGAAGCATTCCGAGTTTAAAATGCTAAATTTGCTGTGCAATTTTACGAACAGGTCTTCAAACCCACTATAATTTTTGACAAATTCCGTGGAAAGAGGTGTTCGCACGAGAATTAACTTAAGGATAAACGTGTAATTCCTCATCTGAGTATCTTTGCTGTCGGCTAATGGATGTACACAATTAGACCTCACGCTGAAGTACGGAGAATGAGCGCACAAAGGGTAAACTCGGTTGGAACATCGATGTTAGATAAGTATTTTTTATTATTTATTTTTACGAAATACGACCCCGATTTTCGAGGAATAAAAAACAGTCCCCCCTCCTCGCCCCTTTGCTCGCTCGTGTTAACCCGCCCGAGCTTTCTCAGCTCATTCTTTTTTCCATCACAGTCTTTGTACCGATGCCGCTGACTAATCCGCGAAAATAATAAACGGGCGACGATGCCCTCGGCGCCTTCCCTTTTGCTCTCACCGCTCATCCTCGGAAAGCTTTCTTCGTTGTATGAAGCTATACGCTGTAATATTGCAACGCTAATGGCGAACAAAGCGGTTTGAGTAATGGAGACATGCCGTGAACGCTGGCAATTAACGTGAGTTCGCCCATGTTACACGAAACGAGAATTACGAGGCTAAAGATAGGCGGTTATTGTTAATGGCTGCGAGACGTTGGGTGCTCCAGCGCGCGCGCTTGGATGTGTGTGTGTGTGTGTTCATGAGAACTCAGAGTAAGGGCTTATGTAAAATGACAAAATAAATAGTCAGGGGATCATCACAGTGTACCGGGTTGAAAAATAGCTGATATTCGCGATTTTTTTTCGATGTTTAAAATACGCTAATCAGTTGTTTTTTTTTTATCTCAAATCACAGCACTTAGAGGTCGTCCATTAATCACGTGAGGCTCAGATTGGGGGGGGGGGGGGGGGTTTGGATAACATCACGATTGATCACACTGGGGGGGGGGGGGTGTTGTGACATTTTTTTTTTTGGTAACTGCGCGAACAATACCATTTCAATATACTGAAAACATATATTACTTCGTTTTTCACAATAAAATACCGTACTCTCTATAGCTTGTGGCTGACATTTCTTAACAAAAAAAAAATACACGCGATGTTGCAGGCGGAGGGGGGGGGGGGGGGTACTCTAGAATCTCACCACTTATCATCATGGGAGGTGGTGTTCAAAAAGTGGCCTAAAAAACCTCACGTGATTAATGGACGACCCCTTATGAAGAAAGGAAAATTAATTTTTAGATTAAAAAAATTTTTTTTTACGTTTGTTTCAAAGGTTGAAAATGTCTTCGAAAAAAAGGGGTTCTCACGGTGTACACGGTTGTGGCCGTAAATATGATCTGAAACAAAATGTGTAAAAATATTATTAATTAGTATGAAAGCCGGTATCTTGCTATGAACGTTTTTTTTAAGTTGTCAGAATGGCGGCGGTTTGAAAAAAGTATCGTATTAAGCCTATCTTTTTGATAGTGTTTCGTTAAAAAAAAAAGATTTCGAGAAAAAACCTTCCGTATCAAGATAAAGAATGGCGTGAAGAATGTTTCGTCAACATTTTAGACGAATAGCTTGAAAACGCTTCCTTTGAGAGAGTACGCCGTTTTGAAAATCGACATTTCGAGAAAAACGCGTCCGTCCGCGTCCGCGCCAGGTCTCGCGCAGCTGGTCGAATCCCTTTTTCTGAGAAAGACTGTAGCATCCGGTATAATTCGAATTTCGCTCTAAAAATTGAACAGCATGTTTATAAACGTCTATACTATCGGATAATGCAAACAAAGTTTATACTGTGATGATCCCTGAAAATAGTTCGTAGCCGTTTGTAGGTTCTTATTTTTTCATTGTACGTCGATAGAAGTATTCAACTACGAATGATGGAATTGTCGGGAATTAGTTCTAGCATTTTCAAAAACCCTCCTAAATGTTTTTGGCGATCCCGTCCTGAATATGACTGTTTTTAAAATAGGCTTTGGTACACCCGTCATTGTGCAACATTTTTTTATTCCTCTCAAACCAATTCTTAATAATCCAAAAGCGAAAACTCTTTAGCGAGAACTGCATCAGCCCGATGCACACGTCTGAGTCGTCTCACAGTAGTGTGGTTGATACGCAGGCTTGCATCGCGTGGCGTGGATCTGATGCAGCTCTACGTAACTAGTCGCCACATAAAATATATGGGCTCCGACGTATCCAGATCGGCGTACGTGGCCCACGTCGGTCTAATGTAGTTCTAGCTTTACTTGGTTCAGATCGTAACCTTGGTTAATTTCGGGGCACGTCACCACTTTTCTAGGTTGACGCTTGTTACACGAAATTATTGAATCAAATCCCAATAAAGCAATTTTTATTTCTACAAATTTCACTTCTCCGTTACATGTTTTACATATTACCGTTTCACTAATAGCAGAATGAACCGTGAGAAAGTATGGAAGATGCAATAGCTAAGCAACGCGTCTGCTTTCATCTCCAACTCACATGTTTTCCAATTTTTTCGGTACTAGTGTCTCCTCTACACTGCCAAAACAAGGGTGTTGTTTTTATGCACTTTACGTGTGTAAATGGCTGTAGACACTTTTTACACGTATTTACGTGTGTAAAAAAAATTACGGTGTAAAAATAACACGGATATATGCGTTCAAACAACACACTTACGTTTTAGTTTTAAGGCTTTCACGGCTCTTTATGTAATTTGAAGAGTATGTGGCTTCCGGATTGAGGCCGTGTTGAGAATCAGCGTTGTGCCGACGTTTCGCAAACGTTACAGTCTGCATCATCAGGGCTGAGAGCTCCGATACTGAAGCTCCCGTGTCTCAGGCATTCCTTATATACTTGCAGTCATCGTTCCAGATCACTGCACCAGCCAATCAGATGTTTTAATTGATCGGCCGGTCAATTAAAAAACCGGGAGGACGGTGTGCCAAATGGGATTGACGTGATATCCACCATCTCTGTTTAGATTGTCCGGATGTTTTCGGATTTCCAAGCCTTCTCGGTGTTTCCTAGAAAAATAGCTGTTTGATGGGGCCAGACTTTGGGCTTTATCGAACTGGATGGCATGACCAGTTTCCATCCAATGCTCGGCCAGGGCTGATTGTCCAATGTGGCCATATTTGATACACCGTTGATGTTCTTTGATCCGTGTACTGATCTTCCTCCCGGTTTCTCCTATGTACACTTTACCGCATGAGCAGGGTATCTTGTACACTCCTGGTGCACTTAATGGTGGTCTTTGGTCTTTTGCACTCGGAACCACTTGTGCTAGCTTCTTCTGAGGTTTGAAGATGACTCGCACGTTATGTTTCCCAAGGACCCTGCCTATGCGATCGGTTATGCCCTGAAGGTATGGAAGGGAAGTTGTTGCTATTATTTGTCCTTCATTCTCCCCTTCAGGTTCTGTTACCGTTTTCGGATCGGCTATTTTTCTTCTTAGTTGTTTGATCGTTCTTTCGATGTTGCCTGGCTTGTAGCCATTATCTCCTAAAGCTTTGCGTAGGTGTTCTAGTTCATCCTCGAGAGAGTTCGGTTCGGAGATCGCTAGAGCTCTGTAGACCAGAGAGCTTATGACCGATTTTTTAATTGACCGGCCGATCAATTAAAACATCTGATTGGCTGGTGCAGTAATCTGGAACGATGACTGCAAGTATATAAGGAATGCCTGAGACACGGGAGCTTCAGTATCGGAGCTCTCAGCCCTGATGATGCAGACTGTAACGTTTGCGAAACGTCGGCACAACGCTGATTCTCAACACGGCCTCAATCCGGAAGCCACATACTCTTCAAATTACATAAAGAGCCGTGAAAGCCTTAAAACTAAAATAAAACGCCTACACGGAGAGGCTATTTTGGGTTCTGTTAACACCTTTTCCAAACTCAGGAAAACTCTGCACATCCAGCTGTGCTCGTTAACATTCCTAAAAAGGTGCCGCGACCATCAAGTGGTACCGAAATGTTTTCAATTAAAAAACCCCTTTCCATCAAAACAAGCCAAGACTATCCTCCACCAGGCCTCGCTGAGACTGGTAAAGGAGAGAATATCTGTCACCAAAAAGCTTTTAGACCAAAATTCCCAAAAACTCCTTAAACTTCACCTACGCCTATCTGACTGTTTGGAACCACAGCTGTGGGAAGATCTTGACCGGGTCACACACGAACAAGCCCTCCACTGTGCAGACCTGAGGTCCAGGAATCAAATAGAGAAATTCAGGAAACTATGCCCACAGACGAAACAACCCATCCTAACCCACACAGTAAAAAACCTAACCACCCACTCTCCGCAGCTGAAACATCAGTCCTCGCAAAAGGGCACAATTTCGCCATCACACCGACAGACATTCCAACCAGAGAAATCATCAGCCAGGTGGAAACTGCCATCTACCGTCTCCCACCTGATACTAGCAACGATATCAGGCAACGGATAACCAATATTCTACACAAGCAAAACCCCCTCAGCAGAACATCACAAAGGAAGAACACCTTGCTCTTCAAAATTTGAAGAAAAACAAGGACATCTTAGTACTACCAGCTGATAAAGGGAATGCTACTGTTATCATGGACAAAACGGACTACTGCAGGAAAATGATGAACCTGCTCGAGGACACCAATACGTACAAGAAACTATCACGTGACCTAACATCAAGCGTAGAAAAGAAAACAACGACACTTCTAAAGAAGGCTGGTCTGTCGGAGAACCTTATCAAAATCCTTACACCCAAGGAATCCCTACCACCCAGGCTTTACGGTCTGCCAAAGATACACAAAAACAACATCCCACTAAGGCCCATCGTTAGCAACATAGGCAGCCCTACATATCATTTGGCACGTTTTCTCTGCAAACCCTTGCAGGAACTCGTAGGCCTCAACAACTCCCATATCCAAAACTCTCGGGAATTTGTGAATAAGATCCAGTCCATCAAGGTACAACCAGAAGACATTCTAGTAAGTTTCGATGTTGTATCGTTGTTCACAAACGTCCCAACCCATGAAACCCTAGAAATAGTCAGAAAATCCCAAAAAGTTGCTCCTAACCTACTAGCCCTCATAGAACATTGCCTAAACTCTACATATTTCCAATTCCAATCCCAGTTTTATGAACAAACTTCAGGCGCAGCCATGGGTTCCCCGATTTCCCCTATCATCGCCAACATCTTTATGGAGAATTTCGAGAACAGAATTCTGCAAGAAGCACCTCTCAAACCCTCAACCTGGTTCCGATACGTCGATGACACCTTCGTCATTTGGAGTCACGGCAAAGAAAACCTCAATCATTTCTTAACCTTCCTCAACTCCCAGCACCCCAATATACAATTCACCATGGAGATAGAACAGGACAATCAAATTCCTTTTCTGGATGTACTGGTTCAACGGAAAAACGATGGCACTTTGGGCCACAAAGTTTACCGGAAACCAACGCACACGGATAGATATCTCCACGCTACGTCCCATCACCACCCCTCCCAAAAACAATCGGTCATAAGCTCTCTGGTCTACAGAGCTCTAGCGATCTCCGAACCGAACTCTCTCGAGGATGAACTAGAACACCTACGCAAAGCTTTAGGAGATAATGGCTACAAGCCAGGCAACATCGAAAGAACGATCAAACAACTAAGAAGAAAAATAGCCGATCCGAAAACGGTAACAGAACCTGAAGGGGAGAATGAAGGACAAATAATAGCAACAACTTCCCTTCCATACCTTCAGGGCATAACCGATCGCATAGGCAGGGTCCTTGGGAAACATAACGTGCGAGTCATCTTCAAACCTCAGAAGAAGCTAGCACAAGTGGTTCCGAGTGCAAAAGACCAAAGACCACCATTAAGTGCACCAGGAGTGTACAAGATACCCTGCTCATGCGGTAAAGTGTACATAGGAGAAACCGGGAGGAAGATCAGTACACGGATCAAAGAACATCAACGGTGTATCAAATATGGCCACATTGGACAATCAGCCCTGGCCGAGCATTGGATGGAAACTGGTCATGCCATCCAGTTCGATAAAGCCCAAAGTCTGGCCCCATCAAACAGCTATTTTTCTAGGAAACACCGAGAAGGCTTGGAAATCCGAAAACATCCGGACAATCTAAACAGAGATGGTGGATATCACGTCAATCCCATTTGGCACACCGTCCTCCCGGTTTTTTAATTGACCGGCCGATCAATTAAAACATCTGATTGGCTGGTGCAGTGATCTGGAACGATGACTGCAAGTATATAAGGAATGCCTGAGACACGGGAGCTTCAGTATCGGAGCTCTCAGCCCTGATGATGCAGACTGTAACGTTTGCGAAACGTCGGCACAACGCTGATTCTCAACACGGCCTCAATCCGGAAGCCACATACTCTTCAACACACTTACGTGTTATTTTCTTACACATGTTAAAACGAGTAAAAATTGTCTGCAGCCATTTATACACTCAAAGTGTGTAGAAACAACACACTTATTTTTGGAGTACTGCATACACAGGAGATGCGTCGGAAAAATGAATTCAATGACAAAGCTTTTCATCGTCAAGATATATGTATTTATTGGAAATTACTTATACATTACGCTGTATTGATTGTATTAATTATAAAGTTAATTATATATTTACAGTTTTGATAGTTGTCTTTTCTAAATACATCATGATGATGTAGTATGATGCGAGTAGGCATACGATGGATTTGTTAATCATGGGTTCCGGTATTTTAACCCGTATATTGCCATCTGCTACCATAATCTTTATTATAGAGCTTGTGTGTGTATACTAAGATGTTAATTGAATCCGTAAACCGGTTAACTGACGATCAAATGTGGTCTTATTAACCGGTCAATCAATAAATGTCAAACCAACTAACGAGTTTCACGTGATGGCGTAAGCAAGGTAATTTTTAAAACATATGATCAATGACTCGCAATTAACACACGTAAACTGTGTTGCTTTTTCCCGTGTTATTTTCGCTCGTGTGTTGCTATCAACGTGTATTGTTTAGTTCAATGTGTGTAAATATGCGTCTTGTATCTTGTTACTACACACTTTATGTGTCTTCCAATACGCATGTTGCTTATTGGGACAGCTACGAAGGTGTGTAATAATCGGATGCGTAAAAATTGCACATTCGCGTGTGTAATTTTAACGCATTAAGTGTTATCAAATGCATAAGTGTGTAGAATCAATATGGCAACGCGTGTCTCGCCTTTATGTTGTGTTACTTCTACATACTTTAGGGGGCGTCCATAAATTACGTAACGCAAAATTTCCCAATTTTTTACGCCCCCCCCCCATGTAACAGAACCGTAACGCTTGGCGTGAACGCCCCCCCCCCCCCATTCCGTTACGTAACGGATGCTTTGTCGTCAATAATTGCGTTCTTGAAAAAAAAAAAATAATTATGAAAGGATCGGGTTTATAATTATTTTATGAAGCATATATTCATCTAGTTTTGTAGCAATTTTTATGATTAAAAAAAAAATTAACCCTGATTTGGCGAACAAAATTCTCTTCTTGACCCATCAATATCTTTATGAAGGGTTATCTGTAAATGAAAAGTCAACAGTTTATTGATATTTGTACAAATGTAGCTATCGTTATGTGTAGCCGTTTTTTATTTTGGTTTTTTTTTACGAAATACCGACTGTTCGGACATTTTTTTCTATCTTCAAGGCCCTTTTCTGCACTCAAACAATCTTTAAAAATAGTAACGACAAAAATTTAAAAAAATCGTCTACGTACAACCTTAGTCACTGTGATTACAAAAATGCCTTTAAAAAATTGAAAATCGCTTGATAAGTTTTCGAGTATTCACTGAGACAAGGTCGAAAAAAGTAGTTTCGAGAAAATCGCGATCAAAGTTTTCGTTCCGTTTTTCTTGATATAAAGTTATGTTTTTTTTCTAGAATATTGATACTTACATTAAAGTATTATTAAGTCGCGGGCGATATGACGGGTTTCACGGGCTATATGAAGAGTTTGCACTTCATCTATTCCGAACGATGAGTTTTAAATTGAAACACTTGAACGTGCAGAAATTTTGCTATTTCTCACAGTTCTAACATCGTGACGTAACGCAAACCTCGACCCCCCCCCCCTCCCGTACGTAGACCGTAACGCCAGGCCGAACGCCCCCCCAATCGCGTTACGTAATTTATGGACGCCCTCTTTGAACACACTTCAAACACGCCTAGTTTTTGCACTGTAATACCCAATATTTCGATATATTTTTTTCCTTTCTTCTTTATTGATACCAAAACGTCCAGCACGACCTCTCAAAACGTTGCGATTTATTTTTGCTGTATTATAATAAATGTATACACGTTGCTAAGTACTGTAGCACTAACTGCGCCCAACCGAATAAACAGGCCAAAATCACGCGCTTTGATTTAGTGGAGCGAACAACTGCACAATTTTATCTTCAAGGGATCGTATATTTGGTTTCAATGTAATGTCTACCGTTCGATAAAGGGTGTCTCGAAACGATCTAACACTTTAAGTTGCGTGCCATTTTTTGTGGCGAAGATAGAGTACTCATCTTTGAGAACTGGCATCAGGACCTATTACCTCAAAAATTTCCTCAAAAAAGTGAACGTTTGCAAACAGGGACGGGGGGCGGCCATTTATCGGATAATTTGTTCCCCACATAACCTCCGTGTTTGTGCCTTATATTTAAATGAAAATATATATATTTTTCAAATAAACAATACGTTTTATTAATAAATAAACATGTTAGCTCATATATAATAATTGCACTCAACTGCAAACTATTTTGGATAACAAGTAGCACTTATTTTCCATTTTTTCGAAATCGGGGCTATGGCATGTTCCCCCTGCTTCCATTGTTTCAGTGCTACTGCAGGCAAAATTAGTATTACTACAATTGACTACATACGGAAATCTTTAGAAGATGCAGATCGGTAACTGTCGGGTGCCAAATTCATAGAGGTAACAATAGTTGTATTCCATATCGATTAATATAAAACATTTTACAATCAATAGTTGAGAGGGGATGGTGAATCGGTTCAATTTTACTCGGTAGTACAATTTTTTCTTATAAAATGTATATCCAACGCTCTGATATGATCTAGTAAATAAAAAGACAAATAATTAAAGTGAATCAAGAGAGGAAAGAGAGGAAAGGTGATTTGACCGACAAATAAACAAAATTCATTCATCGTATAGTACTGGGGTAAACATTTAAAGAATTTATCAAGGAATATAGACGACATGGCATCTCGTTCTATATCCCTTCGCCTATACACGGCCAATAGTGTTCTATACGACACTGCGGTTGGCGCAACATTACGTATGATATATATTACATCGAAAGGTGACCCACGTATTCAATATCGAGACGATTGCCATTCCCGGAAGTACTTTTACCCTTGGGGCTTCATGACAAATATTGCAGGTATATACAGAACACCGAAAGAATAAGGAAAAAGGTGGACGGCTGCGATTGTACCGTATACAATCGGTATAGTGCTGTTTATATCTATAAAATGCCGCAGTTTATTCTATCGAGACTCTCACTGAACGGGTTTATGACATTCGTCCGTTATGCACGTTCACTTCCGCTGCCCAGAACCGAATTCTACCTCCTATCACGTTCTTTATGATGAGATATACAAGGATCAATATATTTTTAGAACCCGAAAATATATACAGAATGAAAGACTCTTTCGAAAAGCAGACAAAAGTTTTGCTAACACGGTATTTTGAACATGAAAACAAAAGGAATGTAAATCCGAAGACAACGACACGTATACTTTGCAAATGGAGACTAAAGAGGGGAATTGGAGAATTTTTAATCGGCTTTTGTGTAGGAGACGCTTCTCATTGACAAGGGCGTAACACATGAATATGCAGATTTTGTGAAACCCATGAAATTTTTAGTAGTATTTTTTCCTTTCTTATATTCGAGAAGCGAACGGCAAATGTTATGCAAAGCTGCATTATGAAATTCTGGCTCGTACGCGAGGGATCGTTCCGGTTTTATTGTTAAAGTTGTATTTCCACTAAAACCCCATGAATTATATAATCATTTATGACATGGGTATAATTTATTTAAGTATGTACAGGGTGAGGCACATCAAGTGTTACAGAGCAATAGCACTCAAACTATTGATCATATCCAAAAATGTTTCAGACAAAAGTTTCAGTGTTCGAGAAGGCCGTCATACTGGACCACCCTATTTTTTATCGGTGGAGGCGATGAAGCAACGTCAAGGTCAACTCCACTTTTTAAAATGGAATCATGTATTTTTTTTCGATGACATTATTACCGATTTTAAGACAAATTCAGCGACCTACAACACAAGGTCATTCTAGTCACGTAAAAAAATACATGGTTCCATTTAAAAAAGTGGAGTTGACCTTGACGTAGCTTCAGCGCCTCCACCGATAAAAAAAGTAGGGTGGTCCAGTATGGCGGCGTTCTCGACACTGAAACTGTTGTCTGAAACATGTTTGGTTATGATCAACAGTTTGAGTGCTATTGCTCTGTAACACTTTATGCGCCTCACTCTTTTGAAAACTTGTAAAAGTGTAACAAATTTGCCTTGCAATGAAAAATAGCCTCGAAAACATTGTTTGTTTTACCGTGTAAAAAATTCTGGTTGGCCTTAAAAAGAATGATTATTTATTTTAATTCAAACAATCGTTTCATTATATATTTTTTATTGACAAATTATACAACTCAAAAGCATCATTCATAAAAAAACAAAGAAAAATATACGTATTATGGAAGTATATAAGGAATGTCATTAAAAATGTTTTCTTATATCACATTATTGTAACATTAAATTGATATCACCATTATAGGAAAATACAACGTACGAACCACACAAGTACACTAGCAATGATGTGCAAGATCTCGGTGGGGATGGTTAAGAAGAAGGTCGGGTAGATATAGAAATTTCCGTTTCCACCATCCGCTTAAATAACTTTTGTATTTGTTGTATTTGTATGAAATAATATGTGTATTTTTTACATTTCAACATCGCACCAATTGCCAGTAACGGTCACAATATATTTAATGTAATCTGTAATAAACGTGTGTTAAAAAAGAACGTTTATATTTTTATCCAACTTTGTAATTATTTATATTAAATAAGGTTTTAAGTTGCGGGACCATTCGGCACATCACTGATCTGATCTGTACTTCACAGGATCATTAATTTAATTACTATTCACATAACCGATTGAGGGTAAGAAAGTGTTTAATGTGGTTATGTGAAGAGGTTGGAGAATAATTTTTATTCTTTGAAATACAAGCATGCAAAATTCACTTTCCAGAACAAGCATATTGCCGTGATCCAAAAAACACTATCTCAAATCTTTACCAACTAAGCAATTTCGTTGTTTTAAACCTGAGGGTTGAATAGTTGGGACGTCAAAATCCGTCGTGGAGCTTTTTTTGAATATTTTTGTATTTTTAAGTATAATTTCCATAATTGTGATATACATTTTTTCCTATTATGTTGTGACTATTTAAATAAATAAAAAAATCGGCAAGGTTATTTCTAAGGTTTAACAATTTTGGGTACAACATTTCTTGTACACTTGCATAATATGTAAATGGTTGGCTATTGCATACATCACTTCATGTTTTTTGCACAATTGATTCATTGGAAAAATTTAATAAATCCACTGTTCGAATTAAAATAAATAATAATCATTTTTGAGTTGAACTATGATTTTTTATAAGGTAGAACAAACAACAATGTTGTTTTCGATGGGATTTTGTATTATTTTGCGTACTTTGGCAACTTCTCAAAAGTTGTTGAAGGGGATTTCATTTGTTTTCTCAAAGGTAAGGTATCTTCCTTTCCTTCAGCTTCAATCCAAAGAGTAGTGAATTTCAAATATGTCTGAAAAACGATACGTGGTTAGCTTAAAATTCATATGTAGCAGGGAAAAGAGTTTCAAGATATTTGAACTCGTAGAAACCTAGGAAATGGCAACCGCGACATAATCGAGACAATGGTATCGTATGTGGTTTCTTTAATTTTCATTATTTTTATAATTAATACATTTTTATTATTTACATAATGATTTATTTTTAAATTGTTTTATGATAATTTAGTTTCCATTGTTTTTATAACCATACCTTTCAGTCAGTGAAGTGTATATTTCTTAGGTAAGCATAGTTTGAAATTACATGGATGGTACCCTTAGTTGATCTAATCTAAGCCCGCTGAAGGGGAGATGAATTTTATGTTGTCTTCGAACGAATTCGTTTGCAGTACGCGAAGACGTAAATTTTTTGTCTGATTGATTTGAGAGAAATTCTTATATTTAAGAGAAAACTTAAGAGTAGACATTTTTTGTTGTCTTCGAGCAATGGAGAGTTCGTATTCCTGATTTTTCAGTACCTGAAAATATACATTTTGCGTTATCTGTGTTTGATGCAAAGGTTCCACATTTTTGGCTTTCTGTTCTGTTTAGCGTAAAGTATTATTTGGTTGTCCTAAAATGAACTCTGGTAATCAAAGTATAATTTTTACATGATTGGCTTAAGCCCTTATACAATTTCATTGCAGAGGTTCGACGCAAGGCGAATTCATATTTGTAGCCTCGCGATACCTAGAGGTATCGCGACTTGTTGGTGATCGAGCAAAGCAACGCAGATACTTCACAATATCTAGACATATTTTTCAGTCATAGCAGTTGTCACAAGGCTAATCCATATTTTTGGCTCCTTGATACTTGCAGATATATACATTTATGTCTGCGTTTGAGAAATGTATGAAAATTCTTATTTCTAGGTATTCAGTGCCTGAGTTAATGTATTTCTCTTTACCTGTGCTCGATGCAAGAAAGTTTCATATTTTTGGCTTTCCACTCTGTTTAGTGTAAAATATAATATTATTTGATCGCCTCCAAACAATTGTCTGGTTCGTGGTACCTAAAGATGTATATTTTTTGTTTTATTGATACAAAATACATACATTTGTTTGGCCTTTTCACTCCTGATCTAAGAAGTTTCCACTGCCTATGTTGGAGCAAGAAGAATTCACATTGTCGGCCTCTCGATACCTAAAGGTGAGAATTTTTTGTTGTGGGCGAGCGATCAAGCAAATCCATAGATTTGCCTCGGCAATGCGGAATCTTTCATTTGTTATGCTTGATGCGAAGATGAATATCTTCAGCCCCTCGATAGCCGCGGGTATGCATTTTTTTGTTGTTTCTGAGCAATGGAAAGTTTATATTTATGACTTCCAGTATCTTCAAATATACATTTTTCATGATCTGTCGTCGAAGCAAAACAAACGATGTTCGATGCCAACGAATATTTTTAGCGTTTTATTCTTTCCTGTGCAAAGTATTATGTAGACGACTTCAATGTTTTGCTCGCCGCCTTATTTACAGTTTCGAAGAATGTTTTCTTGTTAGAGTTGCGACGCCACAATTCTTGGTCAAATTTATTTTTGATCCTGAAAAAAGCTGTTTGTTTTACGTATTCGACGAACTTTTCGAGGTTAGAATTCGCGACACGAAAAACTTTCGCCAAATTGTTTTTTTGGCTCAAACAAGGGTAGTTTGCTTTACGTTTGCATTTATCAATGCTCTAACCATGTTTAGAGGTTAGAGCTTTCAAAACCACGGTAACACATTATATATGTAAGTATAAATAGCAAGTAAGGTGCAGTCAGCTATCGAGAAGTTCGAGAGAGAGCGAATTATGGAGACGCTGCGTATCCTCGGGCTATGTTACGAGGCTGTGTAAACCGAGTCTATAACGCGACGTTTACTGCGCCTGTTGAATAAAGCGTTTGCCAATGCTCAAAAGAGCGTATGTATTATGTTTACGACATGACCGAATGACTGCATTTCGATTCAACGTACGACGGTGGAAGAATCTTTGTGATCATAAAATTGCTTGGGAATTCAGCCGTAAAGTATGAGACCTCAGGATTGTTTGGCAAAATCGGAAAGTAACCTAAGCAAAATAGATAGAACAAAATCACATTACTTCGGCAAAATTTAATTACATTTTTTTATTTGTCGCCGCGTTATCGCGTAATGTCGATGCAAAGTTCAAAAACGATCAATAAAAGGCCGACTTACTGTGCAAAGAGTAGCGATTTTTTTTTAATTACTTGGCGTCAAGACGCCGTTGCGTCTCTTGATATAAGTTTTGTACAATAGACACCCATATAAGTATTATATAAATATTTATATAATTTATAAATATCCATTATGTAAGGCAATCGCTACTGTTATACTTAACAAATCGCGGCGATTGAAATAGGCAATTGAATATACATATGCACGGAGCCGCATGAAGGTATCAAAGTTTGGTTGTCATAATAAGACAATATGGTACATACGCACGAACTATCGGCGAAAATATCTATGAAATATTACCGAATATTCTTTCCGTTTGACGGCATATACTAAGACTATTTTTACGGGAACTGGGTTTGTCAGTTATTAAGTCTCCTTGACGGGGAATGGTCTATACAAAAAAACCCTTTGACTTTTCTTCCATTTTTTTTATCACTTCTCTCGTCCGCACATAGCATTTTCAATAAGTATTGCCGTACACGCTATCAACTTACAATAGAGTGCTTCGTCGAATAGATTCGATATAATGCTTACGGGCGCAATAATGTTGTGCTGTGGAGGAATGGAAAAGGTCCACCATCAGCAGCAGACGCATACAGCGCACAGTGCCCCAAGGGTAGAAAGGCAGTATTTCGAACCAGCCATGACGTTTCGTGAGAATGAAGTTTGTGCACAAGTGTGGGTGACAGTCTTGAAGGTTCGAGCTCAAGAAGGTCTGATCGCTCTTTCTCCCTCACTCTCTCTGTTTCCTTTCCTTAGGAAGTAGTATATATATAAATATATATAGGGGAAACGAGAAAAAAAACGAAAGGTTTCAGAAATGTCCGAGGCGCACATTTATAGCCACATCAGACTGCACAATTCACGCATCTTTCCGTTGCAGACGCGGCACGAAAAGTTTCCATCCGCGGCAGTCATTTGCGATAAAACGATAAGCGTATGCCAGGGTACTCTGTCACTGATAAGAGAGTTATATGAGGTAGGCGGTTTGAGAAGCGATTTTTTGTTTTGTTCAAGCAATTGTTTTGTAAAAACTTGTTGGATTACATTAATCGAAGTGTTTTCCCTCGGCTATTTCAAGTTTTTCCCAACTACCTGGCAAATACCGAAGCCTACATTGAAAGAATGCCTTGCCTTTTCAGGCTATGCACTCATCTACCCATTCTTAGACTTCCTTGTGATTACGGAAGTGTGTAACTTCTAACGCATCTTGCATCGACCGCAACAACTGATAAACACTTAGGGCAAGGTTCGAAGAATATGCAAGGTGCGGGGGTACCTCCTATTCTAGTTCTAACAGTGTTTCTTTACCGCCAACGCAACATAGGCTTGAGCGTTGTCGTTCAGCAAAATCAGCTATCCGCGATTTGATGCTAGTGACGACCTTCTGTGAAATTAAATTACTGTTCAAGGTTTTCAGCTGCTGTTGGTAACGATAGCCAGTGACCTTTCTCTTGAGTTTTACGAACTTATGAAGCACCTTCCCCTATGGCCATACGTCATGGCTGTATGGCCATAGACATTTCGTTTTGGCGTCGATGCTGATAATTGTCCAGGATCAACCCATGCCTTTGTGAGTTGAGGGTTGTAAATGCATTTTTCATCCCCATTTAAAATACGACACCATTTTTTTTCTGTGCTCCGCAAGCATATAAACGGTAATGTATACGCAATTCGCAGAGGCGTTCTTGTTCAGCTCGTGTGACAGCCATTTTCATTCTCTCTGTATTTTACGGCACGCAAACTTCATTGAGCTGTTCAGGCAATTCCTTAAGTGTTTGAGAAGAGATTTTATCTAGCAATCTTTACAGTTTGGCATAGTCAAACTTATTCGACTGCCGTGGTCGTTATGTGTCATAAAGCTTACAATTTCCACTTTTGAACCATTGAAACCAATCTGTACACATAATTTCGGTTGTTGCGAACTCATTATAAGTTAGTATAAACGATCAGTGAGTTCACATCGGAAAAACAACCATTCTTGGTCCATTTTCAACTTGCTTTTTCGGGGCACGCGTGTCAACTAATATGGCGTTTTCTGGTTAGAAGTGAGTAGTACGGAACCACCCGATAAGCTATGTCATGCCGTACTGAAGTATGAAACACCTAAAGACACCTAACAGCGGGTTTCAATGCAAACACCTAACACATCCGTATTTGCGATCGGCAAGAAAAAAAGCGATTAACGAGAAATGAAGTTATTAAATATCAATGTACATCTCTTGTAACCAATATATTTTTCAAAACTAATTCGAATAATCTGAATTCCTCTGCTACGGATACTAAACCGCATAAGATCGTTACTGAGTTCTGTTGAAAGTATCCTTCCCCAAGTGCGATTTCAAGGCCAATCATTGTAAATCTCGTTCCGGATTATATATATATATATTATAGACATGTTTTTCATGCTTTACATCACACCATTCAGGGCACAGTCACTTTTTTTGTTCACCGCCTAATTTTCTCTATTTTGAGTCTTCTCTAACATCACATTGTTTCGATGTGCCGGAATGGGAAGTTCTTTCCGCAAAGCAATTACGATCTCAATTGATTTTCAAATAAGAATGTCGGAACAGCGGAATTCAATTACAAAATCACATAGATAATCGACAAGGGTTTTCGGAAAATTGGTGCACATTCCGGATGACTAAAAAATGATAAATCAATTAAATATTAGGACTATTCTTACTGATATCATCGTTTAGGACAGTTTGGAACGAACGAAGGTTCGATAAACAAATAATATCTCAACGAATCTTGATTATTCCACACGGATATTGAGAGTTAGAATCCACACGATTCTGGCAAGGTGATATTTTGGATTTGTTTAACAACAACACCGTTATTTTACAAACAAACCGAATCGTGCGACTCGTTTAATTTCACCTTCCTTCTCTTATGTCTTACTTCTTACAGATGTAAAGCAGAAAACTCAATTGCAAAGGAAAAATCGGCTCCTAAAGTTATAAATAACATTACTTCTGAAGAAAAAACAACGAAAGGGGTCTTGGACACACGAAGTCTTAGGTACAGCTCTCAACATCAAGGAATAAGGCTTTAGAAATACTAGAAATTAACGAAACTTAGAAATGAGTGAACTTAATGAAACTTAGGTCAAAGAGATTAAATATCATTCAACAGTTAAAAAAACTTGGTTGAATGGGATTAATCGAGGTCTCCAAGAGAAAGACAAAAATAATGTTGGATCTGTACAATAGGAAGGATTAAGTATACCAGGTGTAGAAGTATGAAACCAGAATTTTCGGCTTTCTGCGTCACATTCAATTGATCCGCGAGTTCTTGTTGACTTTGAGTATCATCTTCGTCCAATAAGGCTTGCAATTCGTTGTCTGCGAACTGTTTCGGTGGTTTCTCACGCTATTCGTTTCTCACATCGAAATCACCACTTCTGAATTTTTTGAACCACTCGAAACACCGAGTTTTACCAAGAGCATGTTCACCGTAAGCTTCGACAAGCATTCGATGCGATTCTGCAGCAGTTATCTTCAAATGATAAGAGAAAACCAATGCTGTCCGCAAATCGTAGTTCGTAGGCACAAAACTCGACATGTTCTAGGTTATAGAAAAATATACCGGTGTAGCGAACTTGGGTTGTTGTGTGTTGAACATCTTCGTCAGCTGTTAGATGGCGATGATGGCGCTGCAGAAGCTGCCTTACGGTCCCTAAACTGATGGCTAGTACCATTTATAGGGAAATTCCTGTTTCATACTTCTACACCTGGTATACCAAAGCGCCTACAATGTTCAAACATCGTTACAGCGTTTCCAGAAATTGTAAAGAAAAGAGAGCAGTATTTTCTTAAGACTGGAAATGGCGTTGAAACTGCATTAGCACCTTTGGGTACCGCAGTCTCAATCTGGAAAATTACTGTATGCATTAGAATCTGAAACTCTAGAGGAGGGAAGGGCATGTTGACCAATTAGGTAAGTTAGGCAATCGAAATATCTGGAAAACTAAGCACCGCACGCGGACGCATCAAATGGCAGAAAGAGAGGTGTGCGGGCAGGGAACACAATCGTGAGAACAAAACAAATGTCCTCTTCGTATTGCCCGTACCCGAAACCATAAAAAACCACCGAAGATATTGAACAGCCCAAAACATTTATACGAAAATTATATACGGAAAAATTCAATTTAGTACGTTTTCTTCTCTTGCGTTTATCTCGAAAATATACTTTGCAATTTACGTACGTCATATCTCAAAATCTAATCGTCCGATTTATTTCAAATTTGAACTGAACATATTTTATAACATATTCAATCGACAGACCAGATGATTTTATCATATGTTCCTTCGTTTGTTGACGGCCAACACCACTGTGACGGCTTCAAAAAATCGATTTTTTGAAAACCATCTAGAAAAATCTGAAATACATTTAAGATTAAGATGCCGTTGGACCCAGGTCGAAAAAAAAATTATTTTCGGAGATATTGAATATTTTGTGGAGCGGTGCAGCGCTCCGTGACGCTCGGGGTCCCGCGCAGCTGCGCGCCTCAGGGTCGGCAGGTCTATCGAATAGCGATCCATACGACGGTTTCAAGATAAAAAAAAAGAGTGCATCGATCATGTCCAAAAACGTATGGGGACGCGCCTCCGCGAAATCGTGAAAAAACAAAAAGGATTGTCTGGCAGAGGAGAGCTCACCGGAAAATTGATTGACGAGTTGAGCACATATTACGGCTTGGCTATTCGGAGGAACAGCGATGATGTTGAAAAAATGAGGAAGGCAATTTGGGCAACTATCAAACATGAAATATCCACAGATAGTGAGCCACAACATGACGATTGCCCAGAGGGAGCCGAGTCGTGTTGTTCGTGGCAGCGAGCGGTCGCAGGCGGTAATATTTTTGAATGTCGCTATAAGCCGCCTCTTTCTGAGGAAGTATTGGAGGCAATTATGCCAGTCTTCGAAAATTTGAGCAGAGACGATTTGCTGCAGCGTTGTTTGGGCGGCTTCACGCAAAACAACAACGAAAGCGATATCGCGGTATTATTATTCAATGATGGCCTGAGAAGCCTCATGAAAGTTTTGGAGACGTTGGGGATAACTATCGGCCCAAATTGTTTCAATTTTTGCGTTGAAACCGACGCAGCGCGGATCGAGCTGGCGGAGCGCTCGCTCACAGACGCTGCAAAAGAGGCAAGAAGAGCCTCTACAAGTTCGAGAAAAGATGCTAGGGACAATGATTTGCTTCTTGAAGGCCAGCTATATGGTGCCGGCATCGCTGATTAATGGTAAAAAATTTTTTTTCCAATTTATCGCATAAATTAACAAACCTAAAACTTTGAACGCGTTTTTCTCAAAACCACTTTTTTGAGTGCGGCACGCAGCAGAACTCGAGCAATTTTTATCCGATCGACTTCAAATTTGGACTGCATCAATAAAACTAGATTATCTAAAGAAGTACATAGGATTTTTTCGATATCTCAATAATAAAAAAAGTTATAGCCTATTTTCGACGAGAAATTTTGCTCGAAAATCGTCCTTTAATTTCAAAAGCGTGCCTATTTTTTTTTAACCAATATTTTTTCAAATCCCTGTGTACTTCTCTTCAAAATATCATATTATTAACGAAAACACTCGGTATTTTTTTTCAGATCGATTTTGAAGAGAGTTCTGCTGCGTGCCGCGAACCACTGCAGAGGCAACAGTACCTGACGCGGGAGCTTCCCCAGCGTCACCATGGGACGTGCAAAATTTGAATTTTTTTTTTATGTATCTTCAATAAACAACGAACAGAACAAAAAAAAAAATTTGCGAATATCTCTTTTTTTTCCACAAAAAAAAATTCTTGAAAAACGGCAAAAAAAACAGGATGTCACAGTGGTGTTGTCCGTTGATAAGAAACGTTTAAAGACGTTATTTTTTTTGTTATCGAAGATCGACATTTTCTCTCAAAACAGTGCAATTTATGCAAATTTTTAAATTTTGAAAAAGTATCCGGTAGGTTGTTAGCTTCATCGTTGTACTAAACGTATATTTTTCCATTTTTTACTTTATACGAATCTCGTTACCGCAATCATGTACGCGACCGAACCGTGCGGAGGCTACAGTCCTAAGATTAAATGGATTAGTTACTATCTGTGCGTGAAAGATCGACCTTATTATCTCAATATCTGGACGAATTTTTTTCCTTTCGAAAATCGATCTGTTTTTTAACTTCAAGGTTATGTATACCCCTTAAGGAATTACTGGGCGATGATTCCAAACTTGCTCAATATGCCCCTGCCGACCTTACTTTATGCACTTTCCTACACGCACTTGGCAAGTTTTTATTTGATTTGATCAGTTTTCCGTCGACTTTTTTTATTGTAAAAAGGTTCCGTGTTTCCCCGCGGCTTCCTTCCATCATTAATGTTTTTTTTACCCTTTTTACGCGTGTGCCATCTTCCAAACTACTGTTTTTTTCGCACTCGCTCTCGGAATCTCATTGTTGCGCATTTTACATCTCTTTTTTTCTCATTCCACGTCATCCTCTTACTCGTGAAGATTTTTCTACGAGTTTACGGTCTGCGATCTACTTGAAACGCCCAATGAAATCCTTGGAGAATTGATTTACGACCCCAACTTTTCAGGGAAGCGAGTAAGTCCATTGGGTGTTCACTGTGGAATCGGCAGGCTCAAAACCTGGGAATATTTTTCGTTATAATGTTTGCGAGTTTTATAAAGATTTTTTTTTTAATTCGTCGAGACGTTATTCATAAATTGGTTGTACTTATACTGAGGCACGTTATCGGGTCTGCTAAAATAATTACAGGGAATTCTTGATACAGTTTTTTTTTATCCATCTATGAAAAATGGGTAAAAGGAAATGCAGATGGTAATAGTGCATTTTATATTTCAGGAAAAATTAACTAAAATTATTATATTTATAAAAAATTGAGATGATCTACAAATATTGATGATTTTCCGTTTGAGGAAAATGATTTATAATCTTTATTTGTATAATAGTTCACGTATAAGCTTAAGAAACTTAAAAACTTAAACTTAAAAACTTAGAAACTTAAAAGCTTAAAAACAAATGTAAAAAAACAAAGTCAAAATGGTCCTTCGGAACGGAAACAAATGAATTGCTAGATCCTTGGAGATTTATCCTCGAATACCCCATAGACGTTGAAAAGACGAGACTACACTTGAACTGGGTCTTACAAGTTTGTGTGAAAATCTAACGCAAACTCAAATGGCCTCGACGCCTCTCGATTTATGATCCGCATGCACGAGGTGTCGAGGTTTTTTACACGCTGAAAGAAAATAAGACGAAAAAAAGGAGATCGAGTGAGGGTTCGATTAAGAAAAGAAAAGTCATTATGTCAATGTTGAACTTTTACTCTGAAACAGGAAATATCGTTTTCGTTTAACAGCTGATGTAGTTAAAGAATAGAATGCTGACTGAGATGCGAAGAAAGTCAGCAAAATAATGAGGCTTCGTGCCTTTCCATCTTTCTCAATGTTCCCACAATCGATCATCCTTTTGAGCTACATTAACGGAATGAAATAAGGAAATGAAACGATTTCAGGAATGATGAGAGTGGTGAATTTGCCCGCGAAGCGGATTTGGTACTCTCCGCCGAAAGGAGGGTTAGGGCCTTCCCGAAAATTATTTTGTTGTACGCTGTCGTCTGCACCCCGGAAACCGCCTTCTGATTTATGTCTTTCAGGAAATAACTGGAAACGGGAGTAAATTTGTCTACGTAACGAGAAATTGCGTATACGAAAAACGACTTCACCAACGAGGGATATGGCAGAGTCGAACCATATTTAATCCATGGTGTTACACATTCTCTACCCCTCGTCTGCTTTCTTTTAATATAAGACCACTAGCTGCCTTACCCGACTTCGCTCGGGTGCAAGTCGAGTGCATGTTTACGCGGTCCATTTTCTTACTATGCGTCGCACATATTAACCGCTCGGTCCCTCGATAACCTGGCGCGATAATACGGAGCTTAAAACCTGCACTGGAAACTATACACTGGTGAAAACCGCATCTTAATCGAACCACTGCTTCCGAAGTTCATCAGGTACAGGCAAACCGACAGAAAAACCCACGGTCTTTTCCGTTCATAAGTGTATAGAGGATATCTTCAGTCGCAATTTCGTGGAGTCAATCTTTTAGATAGAATGTCTGCGCGATAAAAAATTCCGTCGCGAATTATTGGCCAATAACGTGTTCAAAATACATAAATAACCATTCAAAAAATAATTTTATTTCACTCTCGCTAAATGACTATAAAAGCCAAACCGCAAAAGTATTAGGACATTGAATAAGTTCTCACTGTTTTCCAAGAGATGACATTACCAGAACTGCGTGCGTGTAGGTAACGTATGGTAATGCGTATGGTGACGCACCTCTAAAGAAGTACCATAAGCAAGCTTGAAATTAAGTGTACGTCACTTTCTCTAAGTTCAACATTTTTGTTTCATCGTATTATACATGTCAAATTTCGTGCCAAAAAGAGTACTTCGCTGGAATTTTCACTGCACTAAGGTATTAAAAAATATATATATATATATTCAGCTGCAGTACACGGAATTCTTGTTAAGACTTACGGCGATCATGGTCTGTCAGAAACAACATGCAGAAATTTGTTTAGGCGCTTCAAAAGCAATGATTCTGATGTGTTGATTTGGAGGCATTACTTTATGAAGACTCATCTCAGACGCTAACTGAACTCGCAGAATCGTTAGGAGTTGATCACACAACAGTTTTAAAACATTTTCAAGTATTAGGAATGCTTTTTTTCAATAAGAGACTCATTTTCACGAAAAAACAGCGACATCTTATTCAACATCCCGATATTGTCGAAAAGAGAATAGGAGTCACTTGAATGACTTTTTTTTTCGAAATTACGAATTTTCGACTCGAGTATCGCTTTGTCCGAAGCAAATTAATTTTCGTATTCAATTAATACTCGCCATTGCCTACAGGGTTGGGAGAATGGCAATAGACATTTTCGTCAATCTATGTATCCTTATTTCTTCCGCTTGGCAATCACTCACGGAATCAACATAATTCGAAGAATGTCAGAAACAATCAGATTGTATTCTCGCAGCAGATTTACACAAGTGTTAGTTAGTTACTTTACACAATTAGGATCTTTACAGAGGAAGCGCGCTCAGCTTTCGAATTCGAAGCCGTAGGTTCAACTCCCGATGTTAAACAAAAACTTCAACAAGGGAGAGCACTATTTAATGCAATTAACATATATGTAGGAACATAAATGAAGCATACGGCAACAAAAATACTACGATACGTTTTGTGTTCATAGTTTGTTGTTTTTTTTTTCAATTCAGGCATAGATACGACAGCCCGATCAGCGCCTGACAGAGTGCAGTGATCAAGTCCGGAACTGGCACCAGCTTTAAGGCTGGATGCCAAAAAGGGTTTCACGCCTAGTAATGCCTTGATTCGACAGCCCGTACGGTGCTGTAGTAGGGAATACGTCTCGGTATACGATACTGGTATTCTACTGGATACAACACGGATCCAGCCTAAGTCTGCCGCGTAGCGAAACTTCTAGCCGGATCGAACGTACACGCGCGCTACATGTGATAAGGTTTTTCGAAAGTGTCTCGAATCTTCTCGCGTTTTCGTTGGCGCCATCCTGACGGTGATGCTTTTCCACAATACCCTCAGATATCGTGATTTCCCCGCGAATCCAGCGGCTTTCGAGTCACCCCTGGTATCTCGGTTTGTAGGCAATGCCAATCCAAACTGATCCCCTAGGGTCGTTGCGGAGGTCAACGACGTCTCATCTCTCGTAACCGAAGGAAAAAAAGTGATACTCTCATACACTGGGTAAAGGGGAAGGAAAAGATTGATGATGAAACTGAACGATAAAAAAAATGGAAAGGAGCTCAAATAGATTTCCTGCTCTTTCCCTGCTGCTACGTTGATATCTGAGGCATGAAAATGTTTTGTCCAAGCAAAGTTTGTTCGAATAACACAATTTTTAGTCGAGCAAAAGCGTTTTCGAGTATTTTTTTGTTCATTTAAGGGCCGCACGGTTAGCGTTACGTGGAGATTATGAATTGATGGTGCTTCCAATTTACGTAACATATTTTGAGTTTTTAAGCATTGCAACAATAATCTCCATATTTCTCATAGCTTTTGCGAAGGTGAATGTATCAGAAACCGAAAAATGGGAATTTGTAATCGGTGGTATTGGCATAGGTTTTCTCCAGTTTGCCTATGCTCATATAAAAAAAATATAGTGAATACGATACGGGAGGAGTAGTCGACTGTCACCGCAAAATGAGGTTAGAAAAAAGAAGAGAAATAAATCCGTAGAAAACTGAAAAGGCGTATACCGTGATTGTTACAAAAATATGACAATATTATATAAAAATCTTAAGATTCGCTTCGAGAAAACGAAACTGATCTTCTTTCATATTGTCCCCAACAGACTCTTTAAACGAGGAAATTTTAGAAACGGCTAGAAAAGTTTCTTGACAATACGTGCATGGAAACATTTTCCGAAATAGGTAGTTCATCACAAATTCATTTTTCTATAATTGAAAGTAAGTTTACGATTAGTGAATCGCAAAATCGGTCGTGGTCTTTGTCTTGTGATTCGCGAACAAGACTACACCGGCAACCCGTATAGAAATTTGAGGACTCATGCCTAGCGGAAATTGAAAATATCGTTTTTTGTTTTTCGACGGATTCTTAGAGTATAACTTTTCAAAAATATTATCTCAAATTTTCCAGTTGACCCGTTCAAAATTGAAGGAGCTATGGCCTTGTAAAGGCAAGTTCCACGAACCACCAAACTTTAAACTCGTTTTTTCTCAAAGTTACTTTTTCAAGATTGGTGACCACGATATCTCAAAAAGTATTGCACCGACCAACATCAAATGATATAAGGTTCTTCCTGTGTAGAAATTTGAGTCGGGAAACAGTATTGCCCCTGATCTGCCTTCCCTAGATAATATCAGGCTCTGGTTAGCAATGTAACGGGTCTAAGGCTAGGTCCTGATCCGCCGTTCCCTTTCTGGGGAACTGATCAGGAACGGGCCGGGGAACAAGCTGTAAATGACCAGGAAAGTCGTAGGGAGTAGATGGGAAATAGCCAGGAACAAACGGGGAGATTATAAATGACGTTTCGGTGTTTTTGGAATTCTTGAGGGGGTAAAATAGGGAGTGTATTCAATTTAGTATTTTGACTGCGAGCTGCAGATTTCTCCAAATAAAAGAAGTAAATCAAGTTCCCACAAATGACGCTTGTACGGCTCAAAACACGAAATGTTCACACGAAAAAAATTATGTGATGATGATACAAAATCGCGAATATATCAAAGTTATGGTCTTGCCGGATGTCCAAGTTTACGATATGACGTTTTACATTTGACGATTTCAAACATAACCTCCTGGTGGGACCATCTTTTGTCAAACGGCAGAGCCATGTTTGTACTCCCAATACTCTAAATATTAATAATTTGCCGTGACAATGTGATTACATTTATTGTAATTATAACCTCCATCATATCAGCATATAATTTTCGTCAACCATCGTAATTTATTCTTTATAATAGCATTGTCGGGCGTCGATTATCATTGAAGAAAATAATTTGATAATAAAACGGAACATACAGTTACAATAGATTTAATCATATTATTATATTTGATTATTAATATCTTTGATGACGCAAAAAGCATTATTTAATAATAGCTCGGAATGTAATATTCAAGAAATGCCAATGTTCTGCTCAGGGAAAGATTTAGTTATATTCTTGGTCTGTTCCATGCAAGCGCCCGGTTAGGTAAATCGGACGAGGCGAGCCAGGCCTGGACCATACGTAAAGTCGGGAATACCTGGTCACATTTCTGCACAGGTTTTACATATCAAAAAAGAGTGCTCGGAGGACGACACTTTTTCGAATATTTCTTTTGTATCAACAAAAATGGAGGGTTTTTTCACCGAAAATCGATACTTTTACATTGGACTGCCGCCATTTGATCAAAAATCAATATTTTATTGAATCCTTCGGCCAAGTAATAAATAATTTAATACGAAACTGAATGCGTTTGTTCTTTTAAATTTCGGATAATTTGTTTCCGAGCAGCAGTGGTCAGCGTGAAGGACATTTTTCAAACAGGGCTCTGTACAGACTTTGTATCTACCAGATTTGTAAATATCTGTTAATACAAAAATTGTAAAATGTAGATACACGAAACACTACTTTTTAAGGTAAAAAATAAATTTTAAAATAACAAAAATTGAAAACCTGCACATGTTTTGTCAGAAAAAGTTCACGAAAATTCCTCTTCTTTCCTACCACGAATTGAGTCTAACCCGTTAAGTTAAGAAAGAGTACTTCCCCTCCGCCGAAAGAGGCCTTTCAGCCCCCGACCCGCTGCTCCCTTTACCGGGATCTGATCAGGAACTAACCAAGAAATAAGCGGGAAATGACCAGAACAGTTATCGATCGTTTAATAACCCAGAAATCACGAGGCAGGCGATGGTGTACTGGCAGGCCCCTGCATGGCAATAAACAGAAACGAAATGATCAGTACTGGAAGGGCTTTAATACCCGTATAAATTAAATAGTATTAGGTGATGCCGGAACTTATTATTTCCTAAGTATCACAAAATCATAAGAGTAAGTGCACGATGTGAGCATAGCACTTCTGTACGTGGTTCAACAACGGGTCGAACTCTTTTCGTTGTACGTTGGTAACTTGCATGCGCAAAGCGTTTGAAGCGCAAGGTGGCTTGAAGCCATTTGGTGGATTGTTTTGGCGAAATATATTCAGGTAATGTCGTTCCGGGCAGAGCATTGATATTTCCCGACAAGGCGACTTCGATTCCCAAAAACCACGACCCACCGGCTTTACTTTTCCCCTGTTTAGTTAACTTCGTTATTCGCTATATCAAAATTAGTATTAATTGTAACACCATTATTTATGATAAGCATTTTTATTCTCGTACATTATCATTTATGAAAAAAATGTTTATTGTGGTCAATAGAATTACAGCAGATGCATTAGTTTCATTTTAATCGACTATGAATATTTTTGATGTGGTGAAAAGCAAAGTGACTATACAAAGTTTTTTAAGTCAGGATCCACTTGTCAGGAATTGTCAATGTTCTGGGCGGGAATACATTGCGTGAAAGTGAACTTACTCTCAATGTATCCTAGTGAAAATATTTTCATTCCCAAGCATGGGGTGTAAGTCGTAAAAAAAGTATTGGGCCTGGACCTGGACATTCCGGCACAATAAGAAGCTAGGGGGGCGTACGCAAATCACGTAACGCCATCTGTGGGAAGAAGGGGGTCCGCCAAGCGTTACAGTCCTACGTACGTGGGGCGAGGAAGAGGCCGAGATTTGCGTTACGTCACGATTTTAGAACTGCCAGATATAGCAAAATTTCTGCATCTTCAAGTCTTTAATTTAAAATACGCGTGCAATTTTACCGCGGGAAGTTGGCAGCCTACCATACGAAAAGACAGTTAGGGAGGAAAGCCACTGCGCAAATGTTTGCAGGGTGCATTTTTGCATTTAAGGGGGAAATGGCTTTCCCCCTTAAATGCAAAAATGCACCCTGCAAACATTTGCGCAGTGGCTTTGAAAAAAATTGTTTTTTTTTAAATTATAAAAAGTGTATATATTGGAAAATATATTGGCAAAATTTTAAGTCAAAAGTCTCAAAATTGACGGAGCTACAGTCACTTTAGTGAGAACAGGTAGCGCGACCGGGTAGAACCCTCAGTCCATACATGTATAACATTGTTCACAATAGATGAAGAGCAGGGTCTCATTATTTTAAAAAATATAATGAAATGGGAGAACCGTCATATCACCCGGGACTAGATGAATGGTGTCCCAAATGTCACGCAACATTTAACGTTCGCGGCTTATGCATATTGTTGCGTGACATTTGGGACACCCTGCACTTTAATGTAAGTATCAACTCGAGTAGAACTTGTGCTAGCCTGTCTGAGTTACGACCTGGTCCAATTGAGATCATGCGAAGTGACATGCGAATGGTTGTCTCGCTATGAGCTAGTAATATTGTGGATGTTTCGTTATTCAGCCCTCGTCTAGTCACTGCCCAGGCGATCTTGGTCACAAATGACAAGGTGACGTTATGTGACTACGTGTAGTTCCATCAAGCGAATGACTAACGGCTGGCTAGCCAACTTGGGTTTCACAACTTTTCAGATGGCTTTGCAAATTAAAAAATTCTCAAGTGGGCATGTCGCCATGACTTAGTCAACACTAGCTAACTGCGGCTATGCACTCCTTGACTAGTCACTACTTAACCAATCTTGGTCACAAATCACGAAGTGTGGTTATGTGACTACATGTAGTTCTATCGAGCGATTGGCTCATGGCTGTCTAAGCAATTTGAGTTACAGATGGCGTTACGAATGCAAAAAATCCTCAAGTCGGTATGTCGCGATGACCTAGCCAACACTTGCCAACTGCGGCCGCGCTAGCCGGAATAAATTATCAGACAAATACTATTTAAGGTTATGTAATTCTAAGCGATTATCGCCCTCAATGCGAACGCAATTGCGTCATTTATCCGATAATGTTATTAATATCTGTTAACCCACCCATTTTTCAATAATCTAACATCGTGTAGTGTAAGATATGTAGACAATACAAAAATTCAGAAATTAAACACGCACAGTTGGCTCAGTGGGCAATATCGTAACTCATCACCCAGAGGTCCGCGGATCGAAACCACGTTATGGCGTGAGCGTGCGTCTGACATAATTTTAAATTGAACCATTAATATATTTACAGCACAAATATCATAAACATAATTAATGAACGACGAAGAATATTGTAAAAGAGTTCAATGATGTAAATAACGTGCAAAAAAATCACGAAGAATATGTATATAGCCGTATTTTTCTTTAAATCTAATCGCCATCTAATGTTTTGTTCCCAGTCACTAGTTAAAAAAACTAGGTCATGACTAAGTCGGAAATATTATACAGCCCCGAGATATTCTTTTCTATCTAGTCAACGACTAATTTTTTGTATTCAGTCACTAGAGGACCAAAGTGTTGCAAGTCTGGGTAATCAATAACTAAGCCGGCTAGCTAATGGCGCGGCGATTCGAAACATAACTTTAGTAGCTTGCGGCTAGGCGCCGATGAGTTACGTTTTCCACTCGGGAATATTCTAGAACAACCATATAACTTGATATCAAGAAAAACGGAACGACAACTTTGAACGAATTTTTCTCGAAACAACTTTGTTCAACCTCGTCCCAGCGAATACTCAAAAACATATCAACTGATTTGCCATTTTTATTTGCAATTTGTGTAATCGCATTGACTAAGGTTGTTTGTGGCCGCTATTAAAATCTTTGATAATTACTATTTTTAAAGGCTACTTGAATACAAAAAGGGCCTTGAACATAGAAAAAAATGTTTAGGCCCTCGCCATTTTGTAAAAAAACCAAAATAAAAGAAACGGCTATGCATACCGATAGCTACATTTGTTTCGATATCGATAAATTGTAGACTTTTTATTTACAGATAACCTTTCATCAAAATATCGGTGGGCCAGTGAAGAGAACATTTCACAAAGGACCCATTACGTACCGGAATAGAGGCGGGGTCCCGCCAGGCATTACGGTCCTGGTACAAAGGGGAAGGGGGGAGGGCAAAAATAGGGTCATTTGACGTTACGCAATTTGTGAATGATTTGTGTATGAGTGGCCAGCAGCCGGTTAGACTTCTTATAGTACAATTTTTTAACTTTTTCCATCCCCCCACTTGCGTTGTTGTACATGTCGTTAAAAAATAATAAATCTCGACTTTCTCAGAGTAGACATTGCTGTAAAGTTTGCTCAACTTGTCAGAGTCAATATACAACTGTTGTATTTAGTACAATGCATACTTTTCCTAGCATTTATCTTTCTGACAATACGACGACTCGGGACTTTTCGTCTATTTCGGAAATCTCAATTCCTGCAGAGAGACGTTTTTTAAAGACCGTCCATGGAGAACCACACACACCATGGCAGATTGAGTAACGAGGTACTTGATTATTACATTGCTATTTAATCTTTTTTATACGAACTTTGTCCGGGAAGTTTCCGACCTTGTGTTATACCAAGAGAAACACTTAATCCTGGTCAATGGAGATAATATCCCCTTCCAAAGCATGCCCCGTCGGAAGCAACAACCTTCCCACTCACGAAAACACTTTTTGTATTCAGCTTTCGGAATAATGAACACCCGTGCAGAAATGTGACCGGGTATTGTCTACTTTATGTCGGGCCCTGACCAAACTTGCCTTGTCTGATGTACCTGACCGGGCCCTCCCATAGAACAAACCGGGACGATCGCCAATTCGATTTTTACGACTTACCCTCTATGTGTGGAAGTTACAACATTCTGGCCGGAATACATTGCGAACAGGTACATCTTCACGAATTCTCTACCTCGCCAGAACATTGACATGTCCTAAAAAGTGAAGCCTGTCTTTAAGTACGGTGTAAAGCTACCTTGCTTTTACCTCATCAAATATATTTATGATTGATAAGGATGAAACTAATGCAGCTATTGTAATTCTATTCGCCATTAAAAGCATTAATTTCATCAATGATAATCGACGACGATAAGAATGCTTAACATAAATACCGAGGTTACAATAACTAATGATTTCAGCATAACAAATAGCTGAATTACTCAATGTGACAAAAAAGTAAAGCAGGTGATTCGTGGTTTTCGGTCATCTTATCGCCCTTTTGGGAAACATCAATATACCGGCCGGGAAGACATTACCAGAATATATTTCGCCAACAATCCGCCAGGTGGCTAGCGGCGAAACGCTTCGCGGAAACAAGGTAGGTTGAAACAATGCAGGGTTACCGGTTATTTGAGTGTGATGATAAAATTTAATGTCCTCAAATTTAGTATGGTGCCCTGTAAAAAGGTGTTCACGACTGTCTTCGTATTCAGTATTATCCGTATTTCACGATTAGAGAAATATTGGAATCATCAGTCGCAATGTGTTTCGCAGAGACTTCAAGGATTACAATGATATTGAAAAAAAACCCTCATCGAATGTTTCAATTAGAATTCTGTAGTTACCTGCCCTGATGAGTGAGCAAGGATAGCATTCACTCTGAACTCAAAAATAGTATATTCCAGTCGAACCTCGATATAACGAATCTCTAGGGAAGTTCGTTATGTCGAGTTTTCGTTATATGGAGATAATGTTCTTTAAAATTTTCTCTAAAAAATATATCAGAACTATAAATATAGGGATATTTTTTTACAGAAAGAAAGGTTTAAATTAGAGCAATTTTCCAAGCACTTAGCAATTAGAGCACAATGTATATTATTATGTTGTTGTATCAAGGTTTGTCTATCAGAAGGGAATGGACAAATCTTCGTTATATCGAGGCTCGACTGTGTAATAGCAAATATCAATTTCATCAACGCTATGAATTCAGGATCACGGACTTATCCATATACAGCGTCTTTATGTAAAAAAGAAACATTCGGAAACACGGTCAAATCCATGGAATTCGGACGAGAATAAATCATTTGAACATTTACAATTGATTGTTCAGGCTATAGCAAAGAATTCTACGTTTGCATACATTTTTTTAATTGACGTGTCGCATTTCTCTTCTTGCCAATCAATATGAGTAAAAACTGGCCCCGTCAGAATATTGTACAGATTGTTAAGACTGCTAAAATCTTGCAAGCGAGACGTCCACATCCACTTTAGCAAGAGCAAGACCGAGGCTGGATGTGCAAAACCAAGGCCACGGCACTCTTAAATTTGGCCATACTCATCACGACACACAATCTTACTCGATCCGAGATTTTCGATCATTAAATACCGATCTTATTGGTCTCAAATCAGAACTTCGTCTTCTGAACGTGATTAAAGATCTTGAAATTCAACATTCGAAAAAAGGTCTGAATGTAGCCAAACCATACTGGACATGAATAAAGTTGAATACACTGCAACCTCTATTAACGGGGCAGCGGCGGGCCCGGCTTCGCATCAAACTTGCAAAAGTAGAGGTTGCGCACCATCCACTCAAACCAACACTGCACACCTGGGGTAGCTGATTGCAATACATCTCAAAGCCCTCTCTTACTGTCTAGAATGGTTCAAGCCTCCGCTAGAGTCTGGCGGTTCTCCCACCATGCACTACATCAATCGATATTCGGCACATACCCGTGCAGAAATGTGACCGGGCATTCCCTACGTTCTGTTGGGCCCTGATCAGGCTTGCCTAACCTGACTTATCTGACCAAGCCCTCTCATGGAACATGCCGGGAAGATCGCAAAATCGTTTCTTAGGGCTTACCGTCTATGTTTGGAAATTACCATTTTCTGGCAAGGATACATTGCGAGCTAGTATACCTTCACGTAATGTCTGCCCGACCAGAACACTAACATGTCCTGAAAAGAGGAGCCTGTTTTTAAGTACAGTTTAAAGCTACTTTTTTACCCCATCAACGATATTTATAATGGATTAGGATGAAACGAATATATCCCTTGTAATTCCATTCACCATTAAAAGCATTTATTTCATAAATTATAATCGACCGGGACAAGAATGGTTAATACCGGGACTACTATAACGAATGATTTGAGCCTAACGAATAACCAAATTATGTGATGAGGCAAAAATGTAACGGAGGTAATTCTTGGATTCCGAACGCCTTGTTGCCTTGTCAGGAAATATCAATATTCTGGATGAGAAGACATTTCCTGAATCGTATTTTGCCAACCACCGCCAGGTGGCTCCAAGCGAAGCATGTCCCATAAGCAAGGTACCATCGTATGAGCATAATAGCTTGACCTGTTTTTGATTTTGTACTTCTTGTGAAATAACCCTTAACGGTCGAGGCTTTTTTCGGTCAGATAGCAAGTGGTGAGCGAGAGTCACCTCTCGAGTGCAAAGGGATAAGTATCAATATACCACCTAATACTATGTATTTTACTCGGGTAGATCGTCGAAAGCTCTTTCAGTACTTGATCATTTCCCTGTCCAGTTCTTAATTAGTTTCGGATAAAGGGATCTAGGGAAGACAGATGAAGACCAGTTCTTTTCCCCACTCAAATTCCTACGTGGGTGGTGGGCGGCTGTTGCATTTGTAAAGATTCCGATAATAGAGGTCGAATTCTATATCTTCGAAAATCGAACGAAAGAGGATTCATCAATTAACAGCATTTTTTTCTATTCTGGAAGATCATTTTCGTCCCCGTTTTCGCACTTTTTCACCACAGTTATGACAACACAACAGCGATATTATCGAACCAATGTTCTCATATTTAGAAGACTTGGTGTGCGCGCGAGCCCGTGATATTTTTTCGTGCGTAAATGTCACCCTCATATGGGCAGAATCGTGTGAACTTTACCAGCTGCTTATATCACTAGTAACTCGTGTATCCAACGACGTTCATCGTTAGACACCCATCCCGGTGTTCGTGCACGTGTATCGGCTGTATCCACATATTATTCTCACGCACACATCACCTGTATGCAGACTGTATGCTCGCTAGGGTTCTTTGTACCGCTCTAGCGATTTAGCTGAATCGCTATATACCGAGCAATCGATTAACCCCGTTACCGTCGGTCTGGCTGTTTTGACGAAAAACATTATGTTCCGTCACAAATATCAACGATATAGCTATATAATCAACGTAATCTTGAAATTTCCAACAGAGAAAGAGCTTCTCTAACCAATTAACAAAATTAATAATAATATCGCAATAGAATTTTCAGAAAATTCTATCTTTTAAAGTAAATACCTTCGATTGCTATTCAGCTTTGATAAAGTGCTCATTGCCATTTTTTTTGTCCGTGAAGCCTCACACTAACGGTGCTGCCAAAAGTCAATGATTCTGCGCGCAAGTTTAAACGAGTCGGAGACCGATGCATGTACCGGTGCAGAAATGTGACGGGGCAACCCCTACTTTATGTTGGGCCCTGGCCAGACTTGCGTTGTCTCCCATGGAACAAACCGGAAAAATCTCAGAAGTGTTTTTTACGACTTACCCTCTATGTTTGGAAATTACAATCTTCTGGCCGGGATACACTGTGACCAAAAACATCTTACGTAATGTCTGCCCGGCTAGAACGTAGAGGTGTCCTGAAAAGTGGAGCCTGTCTTTAAGAACTGTGCCTAGCTACTGTGCTTTTTACCTCATCAAAGATATTTATAATTGGTTAGGATGAAACTAATACATTTTCTGTAATTCTATTCACCATTGGAAGCATTCATTTCATCGATGATAATCGACGCGACGATAAGCAATCTTGCCATAAATATCGAGAATACAATGTGTAATTATTTGAGCATAATAAATAGCCAAATTATTCAATGAGGTTAAAAAGTAAAGTAAGTCATTCATGGTTTTTGAACGCCTTGTCACCATGTTGGAAAATATCAATGGTCTGGCCGGGAAGAAATTACCTAAATGTATTTCGTGAACAATCCGCCGGGTGGCAACGAGCGAAGCGATTCGCGTAAGCAAGATGCCATCGTACGAAGATAAAAGCTCGTTCTGCGCGTTGTACCACGTATAAAAGTACTATACTCACAGAGTGCACTTACGCTTATGATTTTGCGATATATATGAAATAATTATTTGCACTTGAGGCCTTTTTCGCTGTGATAGTGAGTGGTGTGCGAGAGTCACCTCTTGAGTGCAAAGGGATGATAAGTATCAGTATACTACCTAATACTACCTATTTAACTCGGGCAGATCGGCAAAAGTCCTTCCAGTAATTCAGCGTTTTCCTGTCCGGTTTTTAATCCGTTCTTGAAAAAGGGAACGGCGGTTCGGGGCCTGGCCTAAGACATGTTACATGGCGAACCTGATCCACGCTGGACGGCCTGACCATGGCCTGATATTATTTAGGGAAGGCAGATGAGGGGCAGGACTTTTTCTCGCCTCAAATGTCAATTCGGATAAAAGGAAAAATCTTTAACGCCATAACTGAGCACGAGAATGATCTCATCTTCAACCACCTCAACTTGTTCGTCTTCTTCCTGCAGCTAGCATACATTCTTAGCTTCGAACGTTTTACTATACAGGGTGAGGCGCATAAAGTGTTACAGAGTAATAGCACTCAAACTATTGATCATATCCAAAAAAGTTTCAGACAAAAGTTTCAGTGTTCGAGAAGGCCGTCATATTGCACCACCCTATTTTTTTATCGGTGCAGACGCTGAAGCTACGCCAAGGTCAACTCCACTTTTTTAAATAGAACCATGTATTTTTTTTCGATGACATTATTACCGATTTTAAGACGAATTTAGCGACCTACAACACAAGGTCATCGAAAAAAAATGCATGATCAAAAGGGCGTTCACAGCAATTGCCCGATGGATAAAAAGAAAAAGTATGCCATGTTACTTCGGCCAATAAACGACGTACATGCGAAATGTTATTTAGATTTATTGTACCTTTCGGATATGACGAAGTGTTACACGTACAAAAAAAGTTTCCTCGCATCTCACAGGAACGTCCGGGTCGATCGAGATAAAAAGCAGCCAGTGAGTGGGTGCCGGCCATTGCGTACTTACAAGTAAATGTCATCCGGATCCGTTGCATCTTTGAGGTGTAGTTGCATAACAATCAAAAATCACATTTCGACATTTATAATAAAGTTTATGATCTCACCGTGTCCCATGGGAATTGCCTGACAGATTACGATGATATGTTTCCCATATATTATTCCAGACCATAGTGTACCTGCAGGCAGTCTTTCATCCAGATCCATTGCATCGTTGGGGCGTTATTTAGCAACAAGATATACACTTACAATGTAGATCAATGTACAGTTATATAGAGTTTCAAATAGTCTCTCAACTAAAGTTGGAAAGGAAACGTTTGCACGTGCATACGTATATATATATAATGCTTCTATACATGTTTTTAAGGAAACAATAAGAGAAGGTATAAGCTGTGAGTGCAAATTGGGAGTAGAGGGCGCGTGAAGTTAGCAAAGATATCGAGCCTCTCGGTGTTCAAGCACGAAGGAAGAGCGAAAAACGATAAGCAGTGAAACAGCAAGACAGAGGGAGAGAGATGAAATTGGTGAGGAAGGTTTCAGCGTTTGGTGGTTGTCGCGCGTCAGTAAATGTGGCAAAATAGCGCCTCAAAATGGCTAGTGATCGTGAAGCAAGAGGCACAAGCTTTCTCGCAGAAAGACGAGAGAAGGAAAACTCCGCGCCTTAGTGCCGCTTCGAGCGTTCGACTGCGAAATTGAGGAAGTGACTAATAGGCACTGCCCTCGAGCAACTCTACCCAACTTTTTATTCTCGTTAAATCTCGGCTGTGGGTAATTCTTATACTTTGTTATCCAGGAGGCCGGGGGAGGCACTGCAACGCAGTTGACAGCTATATGTACGCGTAAAATAATACATATATATGGATGAGTTTGGCACATTCGGGAGTTCCACATCGGAACGTGCGAAAGTTTGCGCAAAAAGTAATAACAAAATTTGTAGCTCGCAGCCTCCAGTTCGCCCTTCATGTACACAAAGATTTGGCGCACGGATAAAATCCAGAAGATATCTTCTCCGTAAATTGCCAAGATGTATATATATGTATAGCTGCAACGAATGAAAGTTAGGGAGACAACAGGGCCTCGGGCTTTTTCATTCTGCTTTCGTTATTATTCGATTACAAATTCATCGTCGAATCGGATCATTCCTTCTCTTGCACGCTCCCGCAATCTAGAGACTATGGGCGGATCGAGGCTAAGATTAAAAGTACAAGCAGACGCATCGACGATGATGGAAGTCCACGGAGATGGGAAGTAATGAGAAAGAAACAATATATGTGTGTGTGTGTGTGTGTGTGCGCGTGTGCGTGTGCGTGTGCATGCGCGCGTATATGTGTATGTATGTATGAATCGATTGAGTAAAAAAAATATAGAAGGGTACGCAGGCAAACAAGCGGATATTAGTAAAGACACAAATGCATCCTGTCAATCACCACTTTTATACCATCCGACAGTTGTCGTTTAATCCCACTAACGCCTCGGGCTAGACCCGATGAAGCAGCTTTTCATCCATTCGTTCTCATGTCTTGCTCGCAGCCTTCCCAGCAGCTTCATTCTCATTTAGCTTGAACACATAACACGCACACTGTACACGATATTGGGTACGAACGCGTGATATCGGTTCATCTACTTTTCTCCCCATTTGATCCTCGTTGGTATTCCGACACGTTATATATTTTATACGAATTGTTCGACTTGCTTTTGTCGAAACGTGTACTGCTCTTCGTGGTAACGTGGTCTTGTATCGACATTATAGTAGTTTTAGTTATGTCCTGGGGAACCAAAGTTTGGAAAACAATAAATCGGTCCCAAAAAATGCCATTTTAACTTAGTGAAATGTGAAGTACGGCTCTGTCGTAATTTTGCAACACTCGTCGATAGAAATTTTACTATGGTGCAGTGCTGGAATTTGATTAAAAACGCACAATTGTAAAAACCACAGGCTGATATTTTTATACTGACTCTTGTCACCGAGGTGTGCAAAAATCTCGTCCATTACGATTGTTTATTAGAGGAGGAACGTAGGAGCAATTTTATAAGCGTTTAATTTTGCCGGGCCCTCCAATGGAACAAACCGGGACGATCCTTAAATCGTTTTTTACGACTTACCCTCTATGTTTGGAAATGACAAGCTTCTAGCCGGAATACATTGCGAGCAAGTACATCTTCACGTAATGTCTACCCGGCCAGAACATTGACATGACCTCAAAAGTGGAGTGTGTCTTTAGGAACTGTGTAAAACTACTTTGCTTTTCACCGCATTGAAGATATTTATAATTGATTAGGATGAAACTAATACATGTGTTGTAATTCTATTCACCATTCACACGTTCCTTTCATTGTCACATCCGGAAGGGACGAGATCATGAAATTGTTCTCCTGTTTGTCGCCTACGCCTAGCGGTATAGCACGGGATGAGGGTAAAAGGGGATGTGTGTGTAAAGTGACGTTACAGACTTGCCGCGATTGGGTAGGTATTGTTTGAGTTGGCATCTTGGCAGGTTGGCAGCTATGCTCTTCGTTCACCAGTCAAGATTCGTGATATTTTATCAAACCTTGATGGTTTAACATTGAATATATATATGGTTTACGATGGGCAAGATGGGGTTTAAAAAAATGTTTACAAAGTTGGTATTTTGCGGCAATCCGTTATGAAAAATTATTTATCTCGGTGCTAAAGAGCCAAAAAATCACATCACCCGTAGCGTAAACGCCTTGCCCATCTAACCGCACGTAAAATTACATACATTAAACTATTTTTTATCCCTGGTGTTAGGCAATGAAAATTTTTTTTTTAAATCGCAACGTCTCAATATAGTCTGAACAATAGCAAATGTATTTTACGCTCCAACCTCCTTAAGGCTTCGATATTCTTAAATTCCCGCTTTATGTAATAGTAATTAGTATGGATATTCACTGAGTTTTATTGCAACAAACGCAAAACTTCTCTGGCCAAACATCCTGCTACCTCCTAATCCTGATAAATCCTAATAGAAGAACCAAGGGTGAACCAGTCATATAGTTTCAAGTGTTAGGAGTGAATCAAGATTCTTGGAGGGTAACCACTTTGGTATTGTTCTATCTGATCATGAAGATACGAAAGAAGTCCGTGTTCAATCAATAAAGACGCTTCGGGGCAATTGAAATGACGAATCACAACCCCTTCTCCTTTAGACAGAACAACCGGATTATATAAAACAGGGTACTGCAACTGGCTCAAGCTAAGGATTTCTTCCGATCATCACCAAGTTCATAGTTGGATGTAGAATAATACTCCATTACTTTCATTCATTAAAGCGATGAGTGGATTCAGAATTGACACTTGGCCTCGTAATGGCATTTCTACCATGTTAATCGATACATTGACATTAGTCGAAACTAATACCACTTAACAAAATCCATCTCACTTTTGTCTCTGTGATGTTAGAAGGACCATCTCGTTGGATTTGTATCTCATTCAAGGACATTAAAGTTATCACAAGATTCTGTATACGGGGCAACAATAATAAATTTAATATCGCCATCGAACATTCCCTTCGAACTGTATTTTGGAGGGAACAAATTTCCGTACAGCTTTATTTTCTTCTCTTATTCAAAGTGTGCATTGACAATGAAGATGGGTTCTTCGGGAAAAACAGCATCAACTTCGAGATTGATGTATTCTGCCAATGTTCATTTATCTGCTTCACGACGAGAAATCGACCGTAAAGAATTGGGGGAGGAAAAGAAAAATCATCGAAGCTTGATGTTCCGGATTCGTACGTGGAAAGTCGCTTAATTTTTAGACTCGTCAATGAAACTTTTTTTTCTTGTACTTTTTTGTCTTTCTTTTCGTCTGTTTCCTTGTCTCACGTGCTCGTACGGCTGCTTCTAGGTAAATCTGTTCTACAGAGATCGTGCAGCGCTATCAGGGAGAGTTGTAAATTTTCGAGTGGTCGTATCGAAGAGACACGAGCTTCAACAACGTTAGATCCACTTTGCATCTCTTATGCCCTTCCTATCGCCATGTTCAACGAGGCGAGAGAATAAATTTCCCGACGGGTCGATGCACATACCATGCCTGAAAAGCGAAACTCGAGATGGAAACTGAGAATGAAATTAGAGGGGAATATGAAAGAGAGCGAAGCCTGTATTTACGTGTGTGTTCGTGTGCGCGTGCGTTTGTATGTATATGGGGAGCCGATAAAAGCGTACATCGAAAAAAGTATGAAAAATGAGAGAAATGGAGTATACCTCGAACGTATTAACTTGAAAATATTTTGTTATTTATTTTTTTCTCTATTGGGAAAAAACGATCGTAGTATAAAAACATTTTTATAATAATAAAATTAAGTATAATTGAATGCATTAAAAATTAACTTTAATTATTTAAAAAATAAAATGAAATATTTGAATTTTTGGACTTTCCTTTTCTGGCACGTTTTCATATCGTGGAAAATATTTTACTGATTGTCAATCGCAACACATATTGAACGGATACTCCATATATTTGTGGAAAAATGGAAAGGCGTTAAAATATAATATGTTTTTTTTTTCGCTTGACCTTTGATCTTTAACTGAATTTATCTACACATTTATACCTAGCAATCGAAGAACCTTAAAAAATCGATACGCATACGTCTTTTTTTTCAAAAATTCACCACGTCGGAAAATAAATGCATAACGACATAATAATTAATTCTCCAGTATAGGAAAGATAGAAGTTATGACGCTTGAGGGTAGTTTCCCGCTTTCGGATTTTCTGTGCTCGATTTTGATTATTTTCATGAAGTTTGTAGACTTCAATACGATGCCTTGAGATGATTTTAAAAAATTCCAACAATTATCGGAGCTATTGGATGATAAGCGTGAAGCTAAATCATTAGCGAGATCATAATGCCGCATGAATTCATTCATAGAGAGAATAATATATCGATTTTTCGTTATTTTTTAAGGAAATCGGTGATTCAATTACTCGCGGAAACTCGTACCGACCTGTCTCCGTGGCAGCGACAAATTGAACGAAGGCGTATGCGACAAGGAAAAAAGATGAACTTAATCGGATTCAAGGCACGAACTGAATTGGTGCCCTTTTTATCCGCTTTTGTTTGTTTCTCTCTCTCTCTCTCTCTCTCTCTCTCTCTCTCTCTCTCTCTCTCTCTTGCTGACTCTCGCCCTGTATACGATTTTTCACTCATCCGTCATTTCATTCGACGCCGTCTCTGAGCTATTGATATCGCTATACATACACACGCTCACTTACACGGGAAATAGCTCGAAAATTTTTGCCTCAAGGACCCCTTGTCGACATTTTAAATCTGTAATGGACCAAATGAACCAAATCGATTATCCGTCTAGCCCGGCAAGCGATTTTTTTTTTCGATTAACTCGATTCGTCGAGAATGTATCACACCCATTCCTAGTCAAAAAGTTGTCGTGGACGAATTTTCGTACATCACGATTCGACAAAGATCAGAAAAAATTCAGATACCTTCGAACTGCACACCGATTGTGAATCTCAACAATGCCAAAAGATATTAATCATTAATAAAATCAAATTTCCTTCTTTATAAATGTTTTCTACATAAAAGGCACAGAGGCCACAACCGCTTTAGAGTCGCTTGCGTAAATTGAGGAAGGGTAGTTCTGCGATTGTTGACTTGGCGCCGATCTTGTGCTTAGCGACGCCGCTGATAGGTACCATATTTCTCCGACCAGGCATCGCACATATCGATTCGGGCCATTTTGTGCGGAGTCATGCGTAAATTGAGTCTAAATAGGACTGTATAATTGAACCGTAAGAAGCGGGTACATCATTACAGTTACCTAAAAATATAATTCATAAGAATGTTACTCAAGGCATCGTATGGGATTATATCGTGGCATTTTTTCTTTCGACGTTGGTTCTAAAAATACTTGCGCTCTGAATTTTTTTTTCGTGAGAAGACTGTTTTCTCGCAGTTTCGTTTCACCGCAATGGCTTTTCCCCATCTCCTTATTTTCTATGGTACAACGAATTGCACGCAGTAAATGGAATCAAGACGTGAAATGGAAAAGGAGCAAGGAAAGGTACAGAGAGGCGAAACGGTGTACGGAAAACATGCTGTTCCCCGAGTGAATGTGAATTTCTGGCTACGCGAAATGTCTTGCTAGCATTAATTGCAGTTTACAAAGTATAAACATACGTTGGTGGGATTGCACGCTGACAAAGAGGAATGGCACAGACTTTTGAATTTATCAAAGGCACAAAGACGATCTAAATAAGAATTTCTTGGTGCTTGTACAACCGCTAGATTTTATTTCACGATGTTTGCGATGATTGAAAAATTATATATTTCAAACATGGTGACGGATTTGTGCACATGTTGGTTATATAAAAAAAATACTTGCTGTGAATTTCGGATTTATTACAATTCTTCCAAAATAAAGTGGCGCTAATTAAGTAATACCTTGATTAATTTTCTTCACATTTTTATTTTTTATTTTTCGATATCAATAAAACATTTTTTGCAAGAACAGACATAAATAATACCTCGATTTAAAAAGCTATGAGATCATAAAACGTGATTAAACACGATATTTGAATAGGAATTTATATTTTCGAAATTAGATAAGAGTAAATAAGCGTGGTAATAAAAAAAAGAAGCCCCGTGATTATTTAAATTTCTATTCAATTTCCCGATTATTAAATACGTTCGACACTTTGGTATTACGTAAAATCTCAGTCATTATTATCAGATTTTACGCTGAAACAAAAGCAACTACCGTAAATACTCGGACAATCGTTTGAAAAAATTCGTGATTGAAAATGATGCTTGAATAGCAGCGAAACGAGCATCGTTGAAAGTGGACGTCAGCATCCCGGATCGGAATTATATTGATACAGGTGCACAAAATATTTTCAAAAAGTTTCTTATTGCAACGGTACATATGCATGTACGTATAACTGTGTATGGAAATATCACGAAATTCGGTTGATGAATACGGTTAATTTTCGTTACATTGCCAGTAGATTGACGGTTGATTTTCCGTCATATTGCCAGAGTTGCCGAAAGTGATACGCGTGTTACTTGAAGCATTATGGATTGTGGGTGCACGCATATATCGCTCGATGGCTTATGAAGGTGGCCAATTTCCCGGAGGAGCTGTAATTATCGCTGCTGATCCGTCAGGCGTAAAGGAATTAAACGCTCGAACGAAATATTTAATCGATTGAAGCTCAATCGCACGACGAACAAGGTACGCTGATTAGACGTAAGCCATTAACATAGCGGTTAAAGCGTTTCCATCCGTAATTGAGTAATCACCGAACAATTATTAAAAAAAAGCATTTACCCTACCCGAATTGCCGCCTTTCGAACCTAGCAAAAAATAATTCAAGAATGGTCCTTTCGCAAGAAACATTCCATTTCACCAACTGTCTCATCCCTAAATAATTACAGCAATATTGGAGTACAATCATCGACATTTAACTAGTGAATTGCACACCATGGAATGGGTTAAAATGTATGCATGAACGAGATGAGAAAATAATTCAAGTGGTTGATTACTCATAAATCGTATTCACGATTTCGCAATTTCTCAGTCGATATTAACTCGGCTGCTGGTGAAAACTTTACGTAATAAATTTATCTGTCGTGCTGCGAGCCCTGTTTCAACGGATAAAGAAAATACATGACAGCAACACGAGCATGTAGACGTCGCAAAGTACTGCTACGCTAAATGTGCGCCACGTGCCCGAGGTGAGATACAGAATACATTTTTTTCCTCGGCTTTTACTCGCCGGGAAAAAGTCCAACTGTGTTACGTCGTTACATCGGTTATTTCGCATCCAGCATGCTCGTGTTTTTTGTCTCCCTTTGGCCGTTACCTTATATAGTACTTCTTTTATAATTTTCCCAATACGGGGGTGAAGTGTCGCATTATGGCGGTGCCCTATTCTTCGACAAAAAGTGGAGAATTGATAGAGAACATATATTGAACTGTCGCACCCTGGCAGAGGGCGCAAAAAAATGTGTCCATGCTCGTAGTATATCATGTACCAATAAGGTGATGTATGTACAATGATCAGCATGTCTATATGGACGATTCTTCCGAAACGATCACTTTGCAGGAAAACGCAATTTACAAACAAAAATATATGTTTTTTTTTTCATGTGAAAATTGCAATTGACTTCACTTTTAATCGATATAATATCATTTCCTAGGGATCACTCTGATTTTTCAGTTTCAACAGATCTATCACGATCGAAATGAACAGTAAGTTGAGAGGAACAATGAACGGAGGAATGATACAGACCTTTTCCTATTAAGTTTTGTGTTGTTTTAATGATATCTTCTTCTCTCTCCTTTTTCATTGAATATTGATCTTGCTCTTTTGTTTCAACTTCTCTCTTCCTACAGTATCCTGTTCAAGCCTTTCGTATCTCTGTTTTCTGTTTCTGTTTTTCTACGAAACCTTTCTTCTTACGATGACGGCGTGGCAATAATCTAAGGGTATCCTTCTTATGGAACCTGATGCATATCCACACATTCGGAACCAAATTGGTTTCATTCCTCTGGCGCAGCCATTATTCCTCTGGATTGCACACGTCAGGACGAACCCAGAGGAATGATGATTCAAACGGATTTTCGTGCACAGCGCGGCATGCTACGTTTTTCTAACCTCAAAATCTGATGGAAAGGTGTCTAAAAGTTTCACTTGAACGGGTGACTTATTTAATTGAAAAATGATAAGTTAAGAATGACCAGTGGAATGACTCCCTCGCCTGTGACACCACCTCATAACACACAAGGTCTGTAGAAGCAAAAATTTAAACTACGCAAATGGTACGACACTAACAGTTTCTTCTGAAAGTTAGATCTAGAAAGCACAGCTTTGGCAAGCATAATTACCTAGCGCCACCCGTCGCACAATATATGTGTACTGATTTGCAGGTCTCTGGCGGAATGGTTAAGCAAAACGGTTACAAAATTCAATCATTCCCTGTGAGATACCTGTGCTTATTATTTTTTTTTTTTGGGTGAAAACAAATATGTTTCCAATGGTTTCAACGAATGTTTTTTTTTTTGGTAATGCTTTAAATGTTTTGTACCTCTTTAGCTTGCTACCCGAGTGGAAAACGTAACTCATCATCGCCTAGTCACAAGCTAGTAAAGTTATGTTCCGAATCGCCATTAGCTAGTCATCTCAGCTGTTGACTACCCAGCCTTGTAACGCTTTGGCCCTCTAGTTACTGAATACAAAAAACTTAATGGTAACTACATAGGAAGAAATATCTCACGGCTGTATAATATTTCTGATCTAGCGAAGACCTAGTTTTTTCAGCTAATGACTGGGAGCAACAGATTAGGTGGCGATTAGATCAAAAAAACTTCTGGTTATATATATATATATACATATTTTTCTTGATTTTTTGCACTTTATTTACATTATTGGACCCTCTCCCGACATTCTTCGCCGTTCATTAATTAGGGTTATGATATTTGCGCTGTAAATATATCGATAGTTCGATTTTATATCATCGCAGACAAACGCTTACGGCGTAACGCGATTTCGATCCTGGGACCTCTGGGTGATGAGTTGTAATGTTGTCAACTTCGCTTCGTCATTCGCGTCATCGTGAAAACGAGGAAGCGATTACTTGGCGCTGCACTCTATACAAGAAAAAATCTTGTAACTGTTATATTCGAACCACTTCCGATAAGCGCACAGGTAATATTTCTTTTTCGTTTACCGCTGTTTTGTTATTTGCGAGTGTATATTCTTATATCTAAATTTTGTTCGTGTGTTGTGATATTTGCAATATCAGTTTGTAATTTTTCTAATTTTAATTCGAATTCTAATTTCTAAAATATATATTTGGTTCCACAACACTCTGATCGAATAAAAATCCCCCTCTTGCTCACTCACCCAAACCAAACCCACCCCCCCCCCCTTCAGCGACACCACCAAAAAGGTATCCTGATTGCGTCCCAAGTTTCTGGGCTTTTTGGGGATATTTTATCATCGTGATGTTGTGTCGTGTGATATTTTGTCGTGGTGATATTTTGTCGTGTGATCAGGTGACATGGAACCATTGCGACTAGTGCGGCCGCAGTTGGCAAGTGTCATCGCGGGATACCGACTTGAGAATCTTTGCATTCGCAACGCCATCTCTCAGTCAAGTTGCTTAGCCAGCTAAGCACACTTTGCAATTTACGACCAAGATCGGTTGGGCAGTGACTAACCAAGGGGTGCATAGCCGCAGTTAGCTAGTGTTGACTAGGTCATGACGACATGCCCACTTGAGAATTTTTTTCTTTTGCAAACCCATTCGAAACTCAAGTTGGCCAGCCAACCACGAGTCATTCCTAATTACATAACCTCACTTTGTCTATCGTGACGAAGATCAGCTAGGCAGTGACTAGACAAGTGCTGAATAGGAAAACATTCACAATATTACTAGCTCATAGCGAGACAATCATTGGTCAGTCACAACTGGGTCGTAACCCAGACAGGCTAGCACAATTTGGACTCGGGTAGTGTCTATGAAGTCTGGATAGTCAGACTACGGAGTAATGATTGCCATAGTCGAAATACAGAGAAAAAAACGATAGGGACCATCTTTCTGCCAAATCTGTTTTGCAGGAAGATTATGAATTCTTTCAAACTGTTGTTTTTTAGAAACCCTACAAAGAAGTCGAATAAGCATCTATTGGAAATGTCAGATTGCATGCAAAATTATCACTTCAGGAGAATTACCGATATAGTACGTATGCAAAATGGGTAGTATAGTTTCATCCGACGTCTGGTTGCTGGTCGGCATGAAAGGGTGAACCTATTTCTCGAAAAGTAGAGCAACAGGAAAATTGACGACGGGAAACTTAGAGGGAAGGCTATAAATGACTGGATAACTTGGCTGCGTGGACAGGTAATTTATTCGACTTTCCTACACTGGATGAAATTCAAAGTTTACGTGTGATTGCCCAATTAGAAATTCCTGTTGAAAGTTTTAACATGACGATCGATTTTTTCGACATCTTTATACTAAACTTTTCCGTTAAACACGAAACCTTAAACGTTTGAAAATGATTTATTTTACAAACAATGATAATAACGATAGTTGGGATAATCACAACAATAATAATACTAATAACAATAATCGCAACAATAATAAGACTAATAACAAGAGTAATAATAACATTATTGTTAATGCCGGACCTCAAAGAATGATGGCATTCCTGAGCCTTATAGTTGGCATTTAATAATAATAATGGTCAGAATTCGGGGGACTAATGTCATACCAAAAGAATATAGAAGACTAGCTTCTGGCCGTGTGATACACGCAAGGAAAATCATTTTCCATATAAACTGTTACATCCTATTTTACCCCCTTAAGATTTGATTTCGAATAATCCTCCTCTAGTGCCTCTCTACATCTTCCACGGAACGGATCTTTCTTATTTCACGTTTTTATCTTCAGTGGTTGTCTATACGTCAGTCCATCAATCACGGAACTGTTTTACATTATGAAGATAAGTATGTTCTTGCATATTTTGTAAAAAGTTCCTATGTTCACAATACCCATACTGATGGAAAGTGTAGATCGAAAGGATGGAATAAAATTTGAGAGAACACATGTTACTAGATGCATGTACGACAATAAACAGTAACGTCAATGTTGCGCGAGCTTTCGTGTTGGAAAACTTTGTGAGACACGTAGTGGTTTGGTCGCTGCTGGAGCAGAGTTAATGTATATATAGGACACGTGGACGACCAGAACTTCCATGGATGGAAAATGGTTTTCGCGGTGACGAAAGTTTCACAAAGCGCACGGACGGGAGTGCGTGCTTTCGGGGATCGTAAACTTTGTCATCTGTGTGTGTCAAGAATTCTCTCATAAAGACGAGCTATATACAATCCGCGTACTTTGAAAACTTCAGTCGAATAATCCCTGAAGAATCCAGCCTAGAGAGAGGCGTACTTGCGCGTCATTTCGTCCTTGGACTGATAGTTTTTGATCAAACGTCAAGACCATTTTTACATGGATTTTCTCGAATGGTGTAGTGAATTTGGCTCATAAAAGTAAAAAAACATTCATTTTTTTGCGTTTTCATTCATGTTAATTATTTATATTTATATTTTATTTTCTAGATTTTTCATTTAGAGCCATGTATACGATAAAGGTCCAACTCCGAATTTTTCATAATTTGATCACATATTTTTTGATACAAAGAACATTTAAGGAAGCTTTCCAGTGTGACAGCCCGAAAAATCGCTGTTTTTCGCGATTTTTTTTTTTAAAGAAAAAATAATCTAATCGGTCTGGTTTTTTTTTTGTATATTAATTGGGTATTGAAGAATACAAAACAATTTTTTAAAGATCGATTTATTTATTAATTAATATCTATAAAAATGATGAAACAATTGTTGCAGAAAATGCACTTGGATGTGGTGTCCACGTTGGGGGTCACAATTTTGATCTGAAACAAAAAACACAAAAAGATTATTGATCGGTATATAATTGGCTTTCGTGCTATGGAGGCTTTTTTTTTTTTTTTTTTTGCAAAAATGGCGCCGGTTTGAACAAAAAGTATCGATTTTAGCATTTTTTTGGCAGTTTTTTTTACAAAAAAATAGGAAGATGTCAAAAAAAAAAAGCTTCCATAGCACGATAAACAATGACGTTAAGAATATTGTGTAAAAAATTCAACTCGATAGCTTTAAAACTCTGCCCTCCAAGTTGGACACCGTTTTGAAAAATGCTGTTTCGAGAAAAACGCGTTCAAAGTTTCGCTGTAGCTGTAGCGCTTCGTTGCCTTCTTCCAAGAAATGCTGTACAGGAACCGAAATAATCTGAATTTCGGCATGAAAATTTCAGGGAATATTCGGAAGAGTGTATACTATTCGATAAAGCAAAAAAAAAAAAATCGATTTTTTGAAAATTTCACACTGGAAAGCTCCCTTAACATTTAGGCAGAAGTACAAGTATGAGGCACTTTAGTATAAAATCGTATTGAAAATCGTGAATTTCGACACCGTTATCTCTTGCTGATAAGAGACGCGACAGCGTCTTGACGCCAAATAATAAAAAATAAAACGTTTACCTCCCTGATTTCAACCCCACTGACGAATACCCCATTGATGAACGCGGAGCGCACTCTTTATACACTAAGATGGAATTTTCGAGACGGCGACACCAAAATTATGGATTTCTTCGCAGCGATCGGAGACACTGAAAGTCGCAAATTTCTAAACATCGCGGAGCCACTCTATGAATTCTTCTCACATCAACTGAAGGCAATGAAAAATGTATATCTTATTTTGATTATGTATATCGATAATTTCTCTCCTCACCGTATATCTCTGTATATCGATATACATAAACTCTAATCGATTATGTGTAGCGATATATTTTTGTCAGTATACCTCCTGTATAGGGTACGTCCGGGGTAGTTGGCCACAGATTTTTCAAGGATCCGTCAAAATAAAAGTACAGACGTTTCTTGACTTATCTTCGATTGTCATTAAACTTTGAACATTTAATTTTAAGATAATTTACGAAATTGAAACAAACTTCCATCAGATCAACGTTAAAATGACTATTTGTTTAAGCTTACAATTGGTTATCTCTCCCGGAGTATTCGGGTGTGATGGCCATAGGAGTAGAGGTGAGATGGCCAGCATTGTGCTCTGGGTATTTTCTTTGGTTTTATGTTTTGATTCGTATTTTTTTTCTTTTCGCCTCATCTAGAACACATATCATTGAAATCCGTATAGTTTTTATATACCCCAAGTTGGCACATTATCCACTGAAGCCAGTATTCGATGAGGCGAGTTTCATAATAATTTTCTCCGCAAGATTTTTTGTCATTGTTCTTATATCGCCTTTCTAAGGTCTTGCTATGTATTTTGTTGGACCCAGTGGCTGTACGAACCAATAATTCATCCTCTTTTCCAGCACCACTAGTTGCTTTTAATGATTTTTATTTATCCAGTTCCCTCGTAGAGCAATTGCTTTTTCTCTTGTACTTATTAGTCATCCAAAACAAATGTAGGAAAAATGAATTACTTGAACACATTACAACCAATACTATGGACATCGCACGCCGATGGCACGTGGCCATCTCTTCTAATCTCCCGGGAGAGTTGGCCACATCTAAAATGTAAACAAATAATAACAATACATGCAAAATCTTGAGGTTAAAACAAAGTGAATCTTGAGGTTAAAACAAATAGTTCGTGAACTATTCAAGAAATACAAAAGTAACCATATTTATATTACAAAATAACATCACCACAGCGTCAAACATGAAACCTTCAAAAAATGTTTACAGTAGCCAGAATAATTAAAAAGGATTTTACTTAACATTTTTATTGCCACACTTTTGCTTGTACACTTACACCTGTGTACGACGCGAAGTGAATTAAACGGTAGGAGGTGAAATCTACTGCGCGGTTCAATAATATATTTTTATTGGCCATCTCTCCCTTTTGGCTAACTTCCCCGGAATTACTCTACCGAGAAACGAAAATTCGTTCTCGTTTTGGCACCAGCCTTTAAAGATATAAAATGTTGAATTTTTTTAGTTAAAAAGCAAACATACGTATTTGTCTCACAGTGACTAAAAACAATTAACGTTTTATATCTTAGACATTGCGTCATCAAAATTATGGATGTATTCGCACCAATCGGAGACACTGAAAAAAATCAACAGTGCATTTGAAATTCACTTCTCATTAGACTGAAGCTGAAGGATTTTGTCCCTTCCAAAATGATATGAAATGCCTTTTAAAAACATTTTAAAAAATCCCTTCAAACCATTACCGTTTGTTTTACCTTATGAAAGCATTCTGATTTACGTTATAATGATTTTTTACTTTAATTCGAGCAATGGTCTAAATCTATTTTTTTAATGAATTAAATGTAAAAAACGTGAGTTAACATTTTTGAAACTAGCCAAGCCAGGTTACTAAAAATGTTGTACACAAAATTGCTACACCTTGATATTTTATTTTCATTGAAAAAAATCACATTACTATTATACATAAAATTAATATCACAATTATATAACAGTACAACGTATGTACCACACAAGTACACTGGGAATGCTGCGCAACGAATTAGCGTCCGTGATTATGAAAAGAAGCTCGGCGAAGGATCTTGTCCTCTTCACTACGAAGTCTCCAGTTGAAAGAATATTAAGGGAGCTTTCCAGTGTGAAATTTTCAAAAAATCGATTTTTTTTTGCTTTATCGAATAGTATACACTCTTCCGAATATTCCCTGAAATTTTCATGCCGAAATTCAGATTATTTCGGTTACTGTACAGCATTTCTTGGAAGAAGGCAACGGAGCGCTACAGCTACAGCGAAACTTTGAACGCGTTTTTCTCGAAACAGCATTTTTCAAAACGGTGTCCAACTTGGAGGGCAGAGTTTTAAAGCTATCGAGTTGAATTTTTTACACAATATTCTTAACGTCATTGTTTATCGTGCTATGGAGGCTTTTTTTTTGACATCTTCCTATTTTTTTGTAAAAAAATCTGCCAAAAAAATGCTAAAATCGAACTTTTTGTTCAAACCGGCGCCATTTTTGCAAAAAAAAAAAAAAAAGCCTCCATAGCACGAAAGCCAATTATATACCGATCAATAATCTTTTTGTGTTTTTTGTTTCAGATCAAAATTGTGACCCCCAACGTGGACACCACATCCAAGTGCATTTTCTGCAACAATTGTTTCATCATTTTTATAGATATTAATTAATAAATAAATCGATCTTTAAAAAATTGTTTTGTATTCTTCAATACCCAATTAATATACAAAAAAAAACCAGACCGATTAGATTATTTTTTCTTTAAAAAAAAAAATCGCGAAAAACAGCGATTTTTCGGGCTGTCACACTGGAAAGCTTCCTTAAATTGCCCCATGTCTCGGTCTTGGGAATACCAGGTAGTCAGATAGTAGTAACTCTATTTAGTATATACATCATCGCAGTTTGATCGTGGTGCAAAAGTAATTTTGCAGAAGTGTATTTTGCATGTTTTTGAGATTTTTTTTATTACTTGACGTTTATTTTGAACTTTTTACAATATCCGAATACATAAATTCCAGGGCGAATCACAGTTTTCCATAACTAAATGTCCTAGTTACTTGAATTATTCATATTCAAATTGAAATATGATGAAATATGATTGAAATTGCTCCGAAATTGAAGTCTCATTCGCCCCGTCGGCGCCACAAGAGCAGTGCCTTTAATATTCATCGGCGAAACGTACATTCTCCTTCTTAGATTGTGAATGTACATGACTCGGAGAAAAAAGTGTGAACAATGTTATGATACATTTTTGAAACTCGACATTATTTTCTTTTTGGTCCACAACAATACGTTTTTCAACGATGCCGAGATAAGGTCGAGTTATTCATTTTTTTATAAAATACTTTTGTAAAATATAGATTCTGTACAATTTTACTAGTTGAAGCTTGGCAAACAATAATTTATCACGAACAGATTGTTGCCTTCTTCGTAAAAGCATATTCTTCTAACTCGTCAAATATTCAGTAATGCGATTGGACTGAAATTTTCCACACGTTAAAGGACATCAATAACCGTTTACACAAGAACTTTTATCAAGGATCGGAAACGATGAACAGTTCGGGATTGAATCGCTGATAATTACCCGAAAAAAATATGGTGATATAAAGGCAGGAGAATTATGTTTACTGCCAGTATTATTCGAAGCACCACTGTCGCGTTTGTCACGGGCTCTCGCATATAATTTCTCTCGCTCTTTCAAACCTGATATTTTTAAAGTTATGCTATGAGGGCTTTTTTTATTAACCGAAAAAATCCGTAAAAATTAGAATAGATATTATTTGCGCTCTCAAGTCCACTTACCTATAGCGAGAAGTGTACACAATGCAAACGTGCAAAAAAAATTGGACGAGGAAAATATATATCGCTCCAGTATTGCAAATTATTATTTATGACGCTGTCGATTTATTCGTTTAAGGAGAATAGATCCATTATTGAGACTCGAACAGCCGCGTGAATATTTTTGGAAATTCTTAGTGCCTCGTTTCACGATGGTCAAAAGGAAAAACATATCGATGCGCCAATAGAAGATGAAAGAGATTTGTATTATCGTAAATATAAAGAATTTATCGACGTTTCTTTAAACTTGTAGCGGAAACGAATCGTAAAAAATTAGATATTAATTCTTTATAATTTTATTCTGAAATTGAATATAGATGGAAGTGCCAAAATTCGATAGCGCATGGAGAGGACAGACGGCGTCGCCTCACCTTTTGATACGATATGCACTTCCGTGCTTTGTGTTATTAAGCGAAGGGTTCTCTACCTCCATCGTAACTTGACTGACATAATTATGCGACGTGGGCAAACTTGATGAGAAGTTTTCTTACGCTAGAGCATACTTCACTTACGTAGAGACGTATATGTATATATGCTCAAGAGCATGTGTAACGGTTCACATGGATATGAGGGGGAAGCTATTAAATTATTCATTATCACAGCATAAGGGAAAGGTCGCGCGTCGTCGACGATGGTCAGAGAAAGGGGAAGGTTGAAAAGTCTAGTGGCAAGGGAGACGGGCGAAAGTATTGGAGTGCCTCGAGTATGCGGGAGCAAAACCTAAGCACATACTGAAATATTTATCTTACATCTTAGCCAACAGCTCAGATCATGAACCACAAAAGGGCCCCGTGCAAATGTTTTCGATAAGCGTGCGAAAATATCCATAAAGCTGAACGGAAACATAAGAACGTTGTATTCATTGAAATTTGTTTGTTTTTCATGTTTTTTCTTTTCTGTATTCATAGTCATAGTTACAAGATAAGGTGATAAAACATTAATTTCCGCTGTTTAAACTTTTCGCAAAGTAGACAATTTAAGAGATGTGTTCTTTTTAAGAAAAGGGAATTTAAGAACAAATATGTTTTTTTTTTGCAAACCACCAACCTTGCGTTCATGCAATTGGTAAGTGCAAGGGCGGATGGCTATTTTTCACTATGCACGTATGTCTCGGTATCTTGATTTATCTGACAAGGAACATCCCTCAGGTGACACCCTTCGATTTTGTTGAAATTTGGATATGTTATAAAGCACCGAAAAGTAAGCGATACGTATTTTTTTTTATCGGCGGAAAAACGGGTTTAAGGGGTGAAACGCGCCCTCGAAAATAGGGGTGTTTTTCGTTTTTCGTCGATAATGGTATCGTTCTCATCTCCAATGTATAGTACATGAAAAAATAAACATTGTTGCAATTTGAATTTTTTTTATATCTCATACCGTTAAAACGTTATCGACGAAAAACGAAAAAACATCCCCATTTTCGAGGGTGCGTTTCACCCCTCAAAACCGTTTTTCCGCCGATAAAAAAAAATACGTGTCTCAACATTTTTGATGCTCTATCACATATATGAGTTTCAACAAAATCGGAGGCGGACACCTGAGGGATGTTCCTTGTGAGAAGAATCACGTTTTCTTCCGCGCTAAAAAGCTTTCTCATTTCGTATCATGTCAACGAATGGCGAGGATAGTTCTCCCTTGGTATTCCCACGTATACGCATGTACATAGTAAGTAAGTATATAAGTATAAGAAAATCACAATAGGAAATACTTTCGTCGAGATACAAATAAAGCAACTTTACGATAACTTCGTTTAAAGCCCATATAACGATAACTATGAGGAGGGAAATAAAAATGGAGCTAATTAAATACTAAAGAGTACATGGTCGATAACTGTTCAATAATTGGAATGTAAACTCCACTCCACTAGCCAGCAATAATTATAATTGTCACCCTGTAGTAAGTATATAAGTATAAGAAAATCACAATAGGAAATACTTTCGTCGAGATACAAATAAAGCAACTTTACGATAACTTCGTTTAAAGCCCATATAACGATAACTATGAGGAGGGAAATAAAAATGGAGCTATTTAAATACTAAAGAGTACATGATCGATAACTGTTCAATAATTGGAATGTAAACTCCACTCCACTAGCCAGCAAACTTCAAAGTTATAAATGTTTCTCTCAAACAGACATGGCGATGAGCGCATCTCGGATTATGCTAGGGTTAGTTTAAGTGATAAGAAGCGCCAGAAATAAAGAAATGTCAGATAGAAAGAGTTGCGATACGCCTTGTCCGCTGATTAGGGGGGCGGAACACGCAACGCCTGTTATATACTTGCTTATAAACATATATTAAGGATTTTCTGGTTCGGCAGTGCTTTACAAGTGGTCAAGTCTTTCTTGCTCTCTTCCCTGCAGGGAGAGGGGCGAAGATAAGTACCCGGGGATATACCTGCTTACGTATTTCCATGATAAGGTGTAGCAATGCACGAGACCCCGGAGATCGAATAAATTAGTGAGAAGAAAAGTGCACTAAATTGGAGATCCAAGAAGCATCAAAGGGTAATTCATACTTAACGACGCGAATTCTTCCGAGAACGGAGAGTCTCAAAGTGAGCATGACTGATTGTGAAGGACAAAGTAATAACTGAAACGATGGTAGTTACTATTGAGAGAGGGGGTGAGCGAGAGAGCGAGACAGCGAGAGAGGAGACAGAAATAAAATAATTGTTCGAAACTGAATCTTAACAATACATAGAGCATGTGGCAATCAAAATTGAAAGAGGTCAAGTATACAATTCGATGCGACTTGTGGGCCTTATAACTGTCCACAGTCAATTTTCTAATTTTAGCAATTTGTTTTTTTTCTTCTATTTTTCAATCCAGCTAGAGTTTCATATCGATTCAATGTGTTTACTGCTGTAGCACAAATGTGAGCTCTATTTTTTTTCTTTTCCTCACCATCCAAGCGCCTTCTATAAAGAAAAAAAATTGTCACGAAAGCTGCGAGCGGTCATAAAATATTTAGCGGTCGCTCAAGTCTCCCAAAAATTCAAATTTTCATTAAAAAACCGAATTTCTTTTAAGTTCACTTATCACCCACGAATTTCACACTTCATAATTTAAATATTAACTTCGCGAAAGCTCTAGCCGGTCAATGAATATTGAGTGGTCGCTCAAGAGCTTCGAAATTTCCAATTTTCGCCAAGTTTTTTTATTACTTTTCTCATTCATAAATTTGACGCTTTGTAAAATTTTCAAAACAATTAATCTTTTTTCTTTAGAAATAGATTTTTCAAGTTTACCTTACACTACTAATCCAAGAATTACAATCTTTGTGCCGCTAAAATAATTCTTTAAAGCTTTTTTCCGGAAACAAAATTATAGGTCCACCGTTTTATCGGTTAGAAATGTGGGGTAAATTTAAAAAATCCGTTTCTAAAGTAAACAAGCATTATTTGTTTTGAACACTTTACAAATTGTTAAATTGATGAGTGAGAAAAGAGAGAAAAATTCGCGGGAATTCGAAATTTCGAAGCTCTTGGGCGAGCACTAAATATTCATTGGCTGGCTAGAGCTTTCGCGAGGTTAATTAAAAAATTATGAAGCGTAACATCCATGGATGAGAAGTGAATGAAAGAAATCGACATTTTAATGGGAATATGAATTTTTGGGAGGCTTGAGCGACCTCTAAATATTTTTCGACCGCTCGCAGCTTTCGCGACAATTTTTTTCTCTTCAAAGCTGATAATTTGATGGTGAGAAAAAGAAAAAAGATCTCAAATTTGTACCACCCTAATGTCTACAGCCGTGGCCTAAAGTATAAGGGTGCCTGTCTCCCAAAGTTTAATGAAGCTAGGAAAATCAACCCATCAACTGCTTAATTCATGTCCACCGAAGCTGAGCCCAGGGATTTTATTGGTTGCTTCTTCCTAGCTGCGATCCGCCCTCCATCGTTTTAGTGGTAAGGCACCCTTAAGTACCTATATTTTTTCACGTTAGCGTAGCGCAAAAAAAGGCCTTTTTCATGATTTTTTTTAAAGAAAACTACAAAACTTTTTTAATCAATCAATATACCATCTTAAAGAACACATCTTGGGGAACTTTCAGTAATTTTTTTATTGAAAAATATTACGTTGTTTAGTGGTAAATGGCCGTCAATGAAATAATGTTTTTATATACACGGTTTGCGGTGACCAACATTGCGGCGAAGTGGATCATCTGGAAAAAAAATGCGGATGGATTTAGTCAAATATAAGTATAAACTAGTCTTTAATCGAAGGATTTTAAAAAATATTCATTTTTCACAAACTGGCGGACAGTCAAAGTTAATGGTTCGATTTTAACGAAAAAAAATCGAACGATTAAAGACTACATTTTTATGAATCAAGTAAGCCCGCAAAATTTCAAGAAGATCGGTTCATTAGTGTTCGAGTAATCTTGGTCACCGACTTCAGAAATGCCATTTTGAGAAAAACCCGTTTAAAGTTTCAATTTCAGTTCTTCAATTCACGGATTCTTCTCTTTCAACGCTGATATCTCAGTCAATTTTGTTCGGATCGACTTGAAATTTTCAGGACATATTCTCAGATACTTCTACTTCAAAAAAATGCAATAAAAAAATCGATTTTTTCAAAATCGCAAGTGGGGGTAACCCCTTAAAACAAAGTTGTGTACACCGAGCATTACTCGAGAAGAAACATTCAAACACTTCGTAAATTGTATCGTAATTATTCGTCGTCATTTTAATCTTAGGAAATAGAAAAGCAAAAAAAGACGCAACCCCTAGGACGAGTCGGATTTTGATACGGTCTTCTTAAAAAGCACGATGAATCACGTGCCCTGATCTGGCTGATTATCGTGCCGAGCAGACGAAAACCAAAATTTCTTCTCAAACACTGAGACAAAGGAAGCTGTCTTAAAAGACGTAAGGTTCGAAACAAGCCGTCGCTGTTCGAAAAAGAATAAACAATAAAATGCGCTGCCTATGGGCCAAAAAACTGCGAACATTTTTCTGAGGAACGTTGGTGGAAGGATGACTAGTATATTCTTGTGTATTTAATAACCAAAATACCTTATCGCAATCCATATTTAGCAAATGTTTGAGACTTATTATGAAATACAATTTTTCTGACGTTTACCATTTTTTGGCAGTGACGATGCAACCTTCATGAGATGAAGAGTGGGTGACGAATCCTGCCCTTAGTCATGTCCCACCCATAAAACACGAAGGAGGTAGTGTCACGGCATGAGAGTGCTCGGTGGCAACTGCTGGTGGTACAATGTTCGTCTGTTAAAGACGCATACATTGAAAAAAGTACAAAAATGTACTCAAAAACAGACCGATACTGTCTCTTCCGAAGATTTTCGAATAGTCCCGCGGAATCTGTTAAATTCCAACCAGACGATGTACCCTGCTAGAAATTTGCCGCAACCTATGTAATTTATCCCGGACACATTGACGGTTGAAATGATATTTTGCTACTCCGGCATTGCAACCCTTTGAAAACAGATATCATCGTGTTCATTCATACATGTATACACTTGAATATGCGGTAGAGAGCATAGAAATGTAGACCTCACCTTTCACAGGTAGGTGCCCAAGTCATAATATCAATGCGCTTTATACATCCAACGCCTCTACTGTTCCATTTGGCACGGGAGGTCGTTGGAACACGGGTTGCGGCCGACTCAGCGGTCCTGATCGTGGTACGTGATAACAAAAGGTCATCTAGACCTGCGACCTCGGCTCCGTTCATCTGATTCATTGGTCGAGAGCACTCTTGAACAACATGATCCACATCATGTTGCTCAACCGACTGTAATACAATGCGCATCACATATAAAGGGTGACCTAAAATGATCTGACATTTTAATGAATTGATAAAACGTATTATTTATTGGAACAGTACGCATATTTCAATTTTCGTATAAGGTACAAACATGTAGGTTATGTGTGGAAGACAGTATCCGATAAACGGCATGGACTTGAATGACATATTCGTTCAACAAGATGGTGCAAACTGCCAGACTACGGATGAAACAATGCAGTCATTGCAGACGAAGGTTCATGGTCGCGTTATCTCGCGCTGTGGCGATGTGAATTGGCCACGAAAATCGTGCGATGTGACGATATTGGACTTCTTAATTTGGGGTTCTCTGAATCGAAAAGTGTATGCCAATGATCCACAGACCATTCCGGAGTTCAAGCAAGTAATTGGATGAAGCATTAATGAAATTAGCCCGAAACTATGCCAAAATGTTATTGTAACTTTCGTGAAAAAGTGAACGTTTGCAAACAGGGACGAAGCGACCATTTATCGAATATTCTGTTCCACACATAATCTCCATGTTTGTACCTTGTATTTAAATAACATGATACGCACTTTTCAAATGAATCAAACGTTTTATAAATAGATACAAATTTCAGGTCATTTTAAGACACCCTATAGTGGAAGGACATTACGCACGCGAATTACATGCTTGTGGTTGGTCAACCAAATACATACACATATCTCTCCGCAATATGAAAGCTTAGAAAATAATTGTCCTTAGACGCTTCAAGTGTCTGGCTCATACGTGGCCTCTCACTACCATTTCACGAATTGAGACATACTATATTTTCAGAATATAATTCTGGATTTCTCGATATACTAAGTTAAGGAAGCTTTTCAGTGTGACAGCCCGAAAAATCGCTGTTTTTCGCGATTTTTTTTTTTAAAGAAAAAATAATCTAATCGGTCTGGTTTTTTTTTTGTATATTAATTGGGTATTGAAGAATACAAAACAATTTTTTAAAGATCGATTTATTTATCAATTAATATCGATAAAAATGATGAAACAATTGTTGCAGAAAATGCACTTGGATGTGGTGTCCACGTTGGGGGTCACAATTTTGATCTGAAACAAAAAACACAAAAAGATTATTGATCGGTATATAATTGGCTTTCGTGCTATGGAGGCTTTTTTTTTTTTTTTTTTTGCAAAAATGGCGCCGGTTTGAACAAAAAGTATCGATTTTAGCATTTTTTTTGGCAGTTTTTTTTACAAAAAAATAGGAAGATGTCAAAAAAAAAAAAAAGCTTCCATAGCACGATAAACAATGACGTTAAGAATATTGTGTAAAAAATTCAACTCGATAGCTTTAAAACCCTGCCCTCCAAGCTGGACACCGTTTTGAAAAATGCTGTTTCGAGAAAAACGCGTTCAAAGTTTCGCTGTAGCTGTAGCGCTCCGTTGCCTTCTTCCAAGAAATGCTCTACAGTAACCGAAATAATCTGAATTTCGGCATGAAAATTTCAGGGAATATTCGGAAGAGTGTATACTATTCGATAAAGCAAAAAAAAATCGATTTTTTGAAAATTTCACACTGGAAAGCTCCCTTAATGTTCAACATATAATCTAATAAACATATTTTGAGGACTTGAAATCTGACCCATGAATATTCTACACGTTCCTTTCAAATTGTATGACTTCTGTTTCAATGAAAAATCCGCGTAGCCATTCTACAGAAATAAAGAGTCGGTGGTTTATAATGCATATATACTATTTGTACAACAAGCATGGAAGTTGAGAAGTGAGAAGGAGGGGAGTATAAAACGAGAGAGCGAAGAGAATACAACCATGATGCTTTCGTACTCTCCATTGAAGAGCTTTTCATGAAAACAGCGAAGCAATAGTAAAAAAGCTACTTTAAGAGTTAGAGAATAATTTTTTTCGTTTACCACTCCGTACAAGAATGTTATTGCATGACGCAGAACTGAACTGCTTCTGCACACAACGGGGATAGATCGGATGAGTATAACGGCGGGAATTATATTTTGAACTTTCAAGTGCAACGGCTCTATACGGCCGAATGTCTATACAACCATGACGACAATCGTCGTACAGAGCCATTTTCCAAGAAAAAAAGAAAGACCACCGCTATGACCCTGAACGAGACACTCGAGATTCGAGCAACCCCCGTTACGAAGGCGAGTTTCGACCACAGGGGTGATTTCCTTGGGCAAAAGTTGCTCATGTGCATCGAGGACGATCACTATTTATGTGTACCATCCCTCCTCGTTTTCTTCTCTCCCCCACATTATTTATTTCCTAACGAGATTAAGGGGGTCAACGCCGCTAGTACTATAGTGCCCTGGTCATTGGAGTATGAGAAAGAATATTCCGAAGTGTACTGGTACGATGAATATTTAATGAGCTCCATATAACCCGATGGAAGCAGTGGGTATATACTATCGACCGTTGGGGAAACTACGACGATACCATTTCTTGAGGGATTTGTTTACAAATCTGTATTAGCCAATGTCGCGGCGCCAAATTATTATGATTTTATATAAATAAAAGTATATCTTCATTTCTATAAGATTTTTTCTTATATCGAGGTTTCACTCTCTTCAAGTTGTGCTGAAGGCTCTCTATTCATACTTATTGCGCGCTTTCTACGATAATGGTCATTAATCGGTCTGCTAAAAAATATTCCTTGCAAACGTGCTCAAAAATAATTTTAACCAATTTATCGCAAGTTCGCGGTTTACATTTTTTTTATCGGAAAAAGCAGTTCTATAAACTTGCGAGGTATTGGAGAAATCCGATACTTATTCATAATAAGACGAAGATTGAATGCCATAAAAGTTTATTTAACAATACCATTTTTTTCTCTGACTGCAATATTAAATCGAAAAGTTTTAATCACCTCGCGCGAGGTTGAACACTGTTACGAACGTCCTACACTAGCCCCAACAAGGAAAGTGTATGTGTGGGCGTGAGTCTCTGCGAGGAAAAATGTTTGAAGCATTTAATAGGTATCGTATTTGGTTACGCTCCGGACCATTGTATGCTCTTAATAAGGGGAAGATAAATGTTATCGTCGTATAAGATATTCATCATTTGCGTCTATTGGTGCATTATTTTGGAGCTCTCCTTATGTTAGTTAGATTTTAGGACGCTTCACCGTGTGCTCGCAAAACGACCGATAATTGAGGCAACCACCTGTGGAGTTCAAGCAACCGCTTGAGGCAATAATAAGGGCAAAAAGGTTATCACCTTTTTGCCCTTATTATTGGTGCAAAGGTAGGAAGGGCATGCGAGATGCGGTATAACAACTTTAGCGTTCTATACATGTATTCATCTATACGTTCGTGCTTTACGTTTGCTGGGAGCAAACCGAGATCATTATACATCGAGATCAGTCATATACTTATTAAACCGGAACGCTTTGCATACATATAACATAGATAGTATGTTCTAAATGAATTCGGGAAAAACCGATCAACCGCTTTCCATTTCGAGGCAGCTTAATTTTTTTATTATCATGACCTTTACAATTTCTCAGACATGTGCTTAAACTTCTATAGGTATTCGATTATCATATGTATTATTTTTAGATTAAACTGTGGAAACAATTGGCGAGGTTCTCCATTTTAAGTTCGAATTTTCAGACATATGATTGTTATGCTGCACCTAGATAATAAGTCATGATATCGCGATAAACTTGTGAACAGGTAGTTTGTAGAGAAAATACTACGTATTGAATTTTGCGAAAATAGGTGAAACGTTTTGGATTTTAAGGAAGAATTCATTGTCCGAAAACAAAGATCATCGGATGCTTTCTTGATTATTCATTTTCAAAACAAATTATTTAACTTTTTTCAACCCGGTTCACTGGAATTCACATTTTACATACTTACATTCTACCGTTAGTGGACAGAAGTACAGGTCTCAAAAACATTTACCAAAGTAGTGTAAGGTACAATATATGTCGGGATCCAATTTTAATAAGACCGTTGAGAGGATTGGGTTTTAAGGAAGCTCCGTCACGAAAGACTAACCTTCAGAAGAAAAATTATTTCCAAGTATATCATAGATAAAGTACCCATATTCCCGTATGCAAAATTTCAGGTAAGGTCAACGACTAAATAAGAGAGATACAAATTGTTGAATTTAGGACTTTTAACACAGGGCTTATGAAAGAGTCACCCTTAGAAGACTTGTATCAATTGATATCCTTGCACTCACGCAACGAATATTGACCAAAAATTCCAATAATGTTGATTACGTTACGAGGATCCCAAATACAATTAAAAAAGTTTTCGATAACGACTTATGTGAAAAGATATTTAATGTTAAAATGTCGAAATACTTAAAGTTCCGAGAGATCTCGCGACTGTGTGAAGATTCGGCAGCGTCGCAGAAATCAAATGTTCTGTATAACGTATCAGCTCCCTATCCTTAAATTCGTTTGTGATTAACGTATACGTAGAACAATTGCATTCATCATAATAAAATAACAAATTTAATTGTCTTATGAAACCTGTCATTTATTTCACAACAATAATAAAAAATAAATTTGTATTAAAAAGTAAACAGACATCTTTTAAATTTCATATCACAGAGCGTTCATTAAAAATAATAAAAATCTTAAAACAAAAATCAAAGCAAAACAAATGTATGAAATTAAGTCTCTCCAAGCTGCTAAGCTATTTTATCAATAATCTTTGTCCTTTTTGTTACTCTTGGTCTATCTCCAATATGTTCTGCTGATAAGATATGTAGGCTTTCGTCGCAACCAGCTGGGAAAGCTCTCTTTAGCAATACTTCGTCAATACCAGCCTTGGACATTTTAGTTTTCATATGGTCTGAGATTTCAGAAAACTTATCTAAAGAAGCTTCATTGCATGCATGTTTCCTAGCAGTTTCATCTGATTTTAATATAAATGGAACGCTTAGTGTAAGTTTGGTGATCAGCGATCTATCAACTTCCGTTGATGTTTTTGGCCTATTGTGATTGGCCTGATTGATGTTTTTGGCCTATTGTAGCTGCGATCCTAATATCAAAAGATTCCCATCCTGCATAAAATTTAGATTTCGGACGTTTGCTAGCAACAATATTGTTAAAACTTCCATTAGGTTGGCTTGACGCACGAAGTGCTAGTTTATCGGCAGTGCCAGCAAAACGGTCAAATAATTTTAACATAGGATCTCTGAGGCCTACATCGGAAGAGGCTTACAACGTGGAAGATTCGCATGAACAAAATCATCTCCCATGAATTTGTAATTGGACCATTGACCACACTTACTGCGGTCACCAAGCACATGGGGTACTTACATTCTTCAGCGAAGCCTCCACAGCAATAGGGTTTCCCTTATTTTGTTAACCGCAAAAGAAAAGCAATTAGAAAAATATTTAATTAGTTTAGGCTGCAGCTTCATTAAGTACAGAGCATTTTTAAATGCCTTGTACGCGTGATTGAACTCCGACCACTTCTCTATTTGTTCTCCAGCCTCTCTTCAGGTTATTTTTGTTTACTGATTCTACAGCCTCCATGGCCTTTGCAGACCCCGACAAGGCGCGTTTGCGTTAGCGGTCCTCTGTCTTCTGACCTGCTCCACGTTGCCTACATTTCTTGCTGCGCTTACAATAGTGTCAATTATTGAACTATAACCTGCACGATACATTATTCATGTAATATACAAATATTCTTGTTGTACTTTTCGCTTGAGGAACTTGGATAAATTGTACATATAATCACCAGACAAACTGTTGTACGCATGACCGGCGCATCGCCGGAATAAATTGACTTACAATTAGACTCAGGTATTTGGTCGGTAATTTACAATAACAATAATTTATTCAGTATTATGGATGCGATACAATATAAAATTAACGCCATGTATGAGTGTAATGTGTTGTTCGTGTTGTTTTTGTGTTTTTCGCAATATTGTTCTCGGTCGGTAAAATATAACATCCTCGCGTGGTAAGTAGGATTCAACGCGATCGCTTATCGCCGTCGATAGCGGTTACCCCCTCTTCCCTAGTTCTTTCGCCTGAGTCGCGACGCGCTCTCGCTTGCGGCGCTATGGGTCGCGACGCTCAACCTCGGTCCACGCGGCGCTTCCCTCTCTTTCAATTTCCTACGCTTAGGGCGCGTTCAGTCGCGATCACGGTCTTATATACAGGTTTGGAAACTCCGTCAGTTGAGGGGGGTCGCTTACTGACGAATTTTTTTTAATACACTGGCCGGTAGGGGCTTTGCTATCTAAAAAGAGTTGGCGGCGAAGTGTGGTACAGGGGCAGACGGAGGTATTGAAAAAAGACAGAGCTAATCGCCGGAATACTTTGCATCTGCCTGTCTCCGTAACACCTCATTTCAATTATTGGTTCTGCAGTATATATATTGGTGGTATATCTAGCAATATAGCTAATTATAATGAATAAAATAAAGCGGTGAACCAACCCAACAAGCCGCCAAATCTAATTAAACCCCAAGCGTGGCTATAACTTAAATGTTAGAAAACTGTCTTATTCGTGCAATGATAATCGTGGTCGCACGGATAGGGTGCTGAGCTACCGTTTTGAAGGAGCCGAGTTCCATCCCCGACGAGTGGGCTTGTTTAGAAAAATTATTTTTGATGGTTATGTTCAACTGGGGGCAAGATTGCAGCGCCGCGTAGTGTCAATTCTCAACGAATATTTTCGTCCGTAAGCGGCCTACCCCCACCATGCGAATTCTGGCAGAGTTTCCAGACCTGTACGTAAGACCGTGGTTGCGAAGCGCTCCCGCTCGCAGCGCTGTAGATTGCGACGCTCGTTAGCGGTGGGTGTGCCCTATCGCTCGGTGACGCTATTCCTCCCCCTTCCCCACTGACCGTGTCGCGGCTCCCCGTGCGTGCTCTCGATCGATTTATCGTAGTGCGATCAATTATCGCGCGTCGATGCCCGCTGTTTATATGGGAGTTTCGGATGCCCTTTTTCCTTTATACGATTTCTTACTCTTGCGGATTCGGGCTACCTCCTCACCCTTTTTGCATTCCTGATACAAATTTCGATATCGGTGTGTTTGAGTGAGTGAGTGTGTGTGGGTGTGTGTGCGCGTGTTGAGAGTGATTTTGCACCTCCTGTTACCATGTCCCTTTATTTTCTCCTGATACAATTTTGCTATTTAAATTTCAATAATTCGCTCCCTTTCGCTATTAATAAATTATTTAATAATTCCTTTTTTTATTCGACTCGTCTTTCCTTGATCCGCGAGCCGGTATCGCGAGAGGTTCCCTATTTTAACCTAACTAATGATTTTTCTTGTATGCTTTTTCCTAATATTCCTCTCATGCTCCTTCTCCCTTGGACCAGTAATCGTGCGAAGTTGAGGATGTTGTGTCCAAAATTGAAAATGGTAATAAAATTTTAAAAATTTGATAGGTCATTATGTAAAACATTTGAAAGGTTGGGTAAACATTTCACGACGATTAGGAAGCTGGCTACTGAGAAATTAGAATTCACAAATTACACGCAGCCTTATGAAAACTGAAGTAACTTTGCAATTATTATTTTTTTTTGTTATAAAAAATGATGCCAAAAATACAAAAAAAATCACTTGAGGAAAAACATATAAGAATATAGTGGCAACGTTGCATAGACCGAAAGTGGCGGGAAATTTAAATACTCATTTTCGTTCACGGACGATGTCGTTCCTTGCACCATAAAGCCACTTTTGTTTTTGATATATTTGAAATAAAAAAACGATCATTCATAAATGTTTCTTCTACTTCGAGAAAACAAATAGCAAAGTTTGCTATTTGCTAATAGAATTGCAAAGTTACTTCAGTTTCCATAAGGCTGCGTGTAATTTATTAATTCTAATTTCTCAGTAGCCAGCTTCCTAATCGTCGTGAAATGTTTATACAACCTTTCACATGTTTTACATAATGACCTATCTAATTTGTAAAATTTTATTACCATTTTCAATTTTGCACATTCCCTTAAATAAATTAATTATCTTTTCTCTTTTTAGCAATCCTCCTACTTTTCTTATCTTGAAATATTTTGCTCCTTTCAGGTTCCCTTTCTTTTTCTTTCCTCCTTAGACACTTTCCCCACCCTTAGGGTTAGTAATCGTGTCACGGAGTAATTGTCCAATTCGCGAAATGTGAAAGTGCTTTTTGTAAGCAGACGACTCCACTCGTTTTGTTGTTTCGGTTTTCCTCAGTAATACTTTCCCTACCCTTGGGGTTAGTAATCGCGTCACTTCGTACTTCTCGATTCTCCAGAGAAAGAAGGAGTGCAATTCTTCCAAAATTCCCGTCCTTTTATACACCGATTTTACCGCCTTTTCTTTCCCCTTCTCTTACTCATTACCCATAATTCCCTTTATTGTTAACTTTTTCCTTTGGAATAAATTTTACTTCTCTGTTTTTGTGGTTTTCTTTGTTTTCGTTTTAGTATTTCACCTCTTGTTTTGTTTTGCCGCTTCTACTTTCCCCTTGCCTTACTCTTTGTTATTGTTAATAAATTTTACTTTTATTCTGTTTTTGTGGCTTTCTTTGTTTTCTTTCCATTGTCCCTTTTCCCGTTGGTGACTTCGTTTTTCTGTACGTCCTACCTAATGGAACTTGTTTTTGTGTTTGGTGGTCCGTTATTCCCCCCTCCCCTACTCTTACCACGAAGTCGGTTATTTTGCCAATATGGTGGAGGTTATTTATTTATGGGACGTACCTGTACGTCTCAGTATATATTGATATTCAAAACTATCGTAGACAGATGCTCTTACATTTCAATATCAAGTGAATTGAAGGTGCAAAAATTATTAAAAATTTTAAATGTAAATTGGAAAAAGGAGAAAACCACAATGAAACGAATCAATTAATAAATAAACAAAAAAAAAATTCCTGTTCTGTACAAATGTATAAGGGTATAAAATTCAAACTTGCTTGGGCTGTGCTGAACATCATCACCACTTATTATTATGATTGATGAAATGCTGACGGTAATGTTCTAGAAAAAACTTCTGGTAGTAAATATTTTCCGTATTATAAGTTCTGTTCTATATAATTTTACATTTGAACTATACCAGAGGTACGAACTATTTTTTTCATCCGTCGATGCCACTAGTTGAAGGCATAGCTAAAGCGTTAAAATTACTTTTTTGTAATTCACAATAAGGTTTTTTTAATTTTTATTAGTGCCCTTAGTCTGCACACAACTTGTAAGTACTGGAAATATTAATCCGCAAATTTACTTGTCAGCTCTATCAATATTTATCGACAGTTAGATACTTGCAAATTCGCACTGTCGTTTTTTTTTTTTGACGGCCCGCAGTGATAAGGGAAGGTCACGATTTTGGCACCATAACTACTTCCCCAGCGTACCTTACGTGAGAGTATATCAATTTTACCGTATTTTTGTTATCGATGTACATCTAATAAGTTCCGTATAAAATTACCAATAATACGATTATAATTATCTGTCTTATGACTAACATGCGTATCACTAAAAAAGGCCCTGCTTATGCGCCCACGCAACCCCGCCCTTCGTGACGGCGCCTCCTTAAGAAACTTTGAATTTTCCAAAAACCGTGTTCTTATCCTGTATTTTATCTTAAATGTGAGATATTTGGATAAGTTGCTGTACATACAAAGTTATAATACAAGGTGTATATTTGGCATAGCAATGGTAAACAGCATTGTACATTGCATCATTAAAATAGTTTTGTTTCCAAACCGCACGTCAATGTGCGGATTAAACATTTGCACAGCGCTTCCTCGTAATGTTATGTTTCTTACAAAGGTCTCTCCATGAGCACGCCGGCATTCCGAAATTGCTTTCCTTATTAAGAAAACTCTGTGACCGAGATGGAGAGAATGGTTCCAATTTACACAATGTTTCTTCAAACGTTCCTAACCGTCGCTATGCCAAACATAATCCTCGCATCACAACTTGGTGTATACAAAAAGTTGTTCGGACATTTAAAATTTTGAGAATATCATAATTATGTTATAATTTTTTTTAAAGTTATATGTAACCACGTCGCGGACACAATTACTCCGTGATAAGAATAATCTTATATTGACGATCGACTGTGCATGAGTCTTTTTTGCTATGTGCAGTTTGGCTTTCATAAAGAAGAATCTGTTAATTTTTTGTTTCGAATCCATGCTATAAACAAACCCTTCTGTAATTCTGCTCTGTCCTTCAGCCGTTTTATTCTATCCTCTCCCGATTCTGCTCAGTTCGTTCTTACCTGAAAGAAGAAAAAGAAAAAATACATTGAAATTTGTTTGTACACTGAAAGATGGTTTAAAGAGGGTCAGGTGTTTCGTAGATTGATGCTATATCATATTCAAAAAATGGGTGGCATTAAACAAATCATATAGATTCATAAATATGTATAGAAATGTGCAATAAAAGTTTAACGTCAAAGCTCCCGTAAATTCACTTAATCGATTCCAAGGACAAAAAAAACAAAATGTAGGTAATTTTATATAATACGCGATGAAAACTCGCGAATTGCATTAGTGTTAGAAATTTGCTTGCTGCACATTATGTACGTGAGAGATTATTACGTGCATCTGAATTCGTGATTTGTTTATAAAAAAACTGTGACGAATTGTCGATGGAGAAAATTTATCTTCTCAAAAACATGCAGCGGGTTTTTGAGAATTTTGAATTCGACCTTACGTCGGACACGCGGATGTTCATTTAAAAAATTCCGTTCTCAAAGACTAATTCACGGAAGGGCTTTTGGATGATTGTTACTGTAAAGGCAATCAGAGTAAGCGATTGATGTTTTCACAATTGAAAGCTGGACGTCTAATGAATTCTTAATTAAAGTGGCAAATGAGTGCGCAATTTCTGCGGCCTGCCCCGCATGTTGGTACCACTTTTTCACATACACATGCACACGATTAATTATACAACCCGAAGAGAAAGTTAAAAGAATAGATTTGAAGTAATGAATCGCAAAAACCTAAACAAGCAGATATCGCGGATCTTTTCTTTTTTTTTTAAATCGTCCCGCCCCACCCTAATCATCATGCGTACGATTTAAACGATATCGTCTTTAAGTACCATTATCAATCATGCCAAATTACGGAGATGCTTTATTAACATAAATTCATATTTCGTTATACTAGCACCGAGTATAAATGCAATTATTACACTCGACGGTATTTTGCAATGTTCGCACTGGGTGCTATTAAAAGTTTTGAAAGCGAATGCGCGAGCGATGAGCCAAGTCTGTATCCTCCTGGCGCTCATCGTCTTCCCCAGCTTTTCAAATTCTTATCTTTACTAAATGAAATATATTTCCTGGACGTTCGTATCTTCATCCTCGTGGCGGCTATTTGCTTGCATTACGATGTAATAATAATAACAATACTAATAACCGTAACACGAATGATAACAAATTATGCTATCATTGAGTTATCAAAAAATAAACGTGAGAACGTCGAGGTAGAAAAATCCCATAAATTTGAGCACTTGGCTCCACGTATTTCCCTTTCCGTGCCTTTCACCTTGTCTCTTTTTCCCTTTTCTTGCGTTACCTCTTGCATTACCCAGGCTGGCTAAAATGTCGTGAAAAAGCCAACAGGAATCGTAGGTCCCAGATTCTCTAGAATTAAAGTCAGAGGAAAAATCATGTGTCACATGACTCCCCTGGTCATATACATACGCGCGCACTCACTAACACACACGCGCGCGCGCACGCACACAGACTTTTAAAAGAAGACAGACACCGATTATGCGGGAAATTTTCACGCTCGGAACCCGTGAAAAATTTGCCGGCGCTTAAGATGCGGCCGACGCTTGGTACGATATTCAGCACCAACCACTAATACCCAGCGTTGGTCCTTTATACGGGCCAATGATTTGGCCATGATTCTGCCAGTGCTCATTTGAAGCATGGCAAACCAACGAACACCCAACCTTGGGCCAAATATCGATTGCCAACTGTCAGCCAACTATCGGGTCCCGGTGTTGGCCCTGAACGTGAGCCAATCGGTTGATCATGGGTTTGCCAGTCTCGAATTGAAGCTCGGCACACCATCGAAGAGCCAACGCTGGGCCAGTACTAATTAATGACCGTCGGCCAATTGTTGGGGCGAGCGCAGGCCTTGAGTCTGAGCCAATCGTTTGACCGTTGTTTTGCCAATGCTTAGTTTTAGTATGGCAAACTGACGAATTGCCAATCCTGGCCCAACACTGGCTTTGAACGGTCTAACAGTTGGCCGGGTATTGGCCCAACATTGGGCCCAATGCTGGGCCAATACCCGGCCAACTGTTAGACCTTTCGGTAAGCCTACTATCGGACAACCGTACATCCCAGCGTTGGGCCGAAGAGATCACTCCTACCGTGGCGCAACACTAAACCGGTAGTGCTGCCGTTCATCGGCCAATGGTAGAATATGATTGGCGTGACGCTGGCCGAGGTTGGGTCGGTTGCGTCGTTTTTCACGGGAAATGGGAAATTTTCACCCTCGGAAGTGGGAAATTGCCTCTGCAATTGTGGGCACCGATTTAGAAGTGGATATCGGTGTTCTAATTTCGAAAGGTTTTCTTATCCGTAGACTTGATTATGCATGATATGCCCCTTTGGCTTCCGGCCATTGGGCTGTTCTGTGAATTCCTCGCGTACACGATTCTCCATTATGGAATTCCGAAGGATCTGCACCACAGGAGGGCGAAGGAATCCCGTCGCTTTTCTCCCCGTCCCGGTCCCTCGGATGCCCTATAGGACCGATCTTTCTTTCTATGCGGTTACCACTACTGCACAAACCTCGCTCTGGTTTTGATAGGGGAATAAGAAAAAGAGGGAGGGGGAAGGAGAGACAGGATACGGCGACAACAGGGCACAGCGGGGAAAGATCAGGAAAAGTATATAAAAGAAAGAAAAGAGGGATATGTAGGAGAATAGCGTGCAGCGCGTCGCTTCCCCACATTGAATTCACGAACGGAATAATTTATGCTCGCTCTCTTTCGCGTGCGACAAACGTTTTGTCCCAAAGGCTCTTGAGGATTTATATTCCGGGTGAGAATTCTATTTCGAGGGGATGAGACGACTGGCTATAAATCACGCAATTCTCCATTTTTCTGAAGTGGCGTTAATTCTTTGTGAAATTAGGAGAATAATGGGAACATATACGATAATATTAGGTGAAAAAGCGGAATGTTATATTAAAGAGAGGGTTCGTCAAGAGGTAACGATGACAGGGATACAAAATCGATTTCATTATCAGTCACCTATTTTACGCTGACTTTGATTGATGGGAAAAATCGTAATTGCAACGCTTGACTTTCGTTGTCGTAAATATTAAGTCCTTGCATTAAAACCCATTGTTTCTTTTTTGTTCCTTGAGTATTTATTTTGTAGAAACTCTTGGGACTGCAGTCAACAAAACATTTTCCGTTCGATGTTGCTACTCTCTCGTACGTCTCTGGTTTGGGTTGCTGAACCCCACGTCGAATAAAGGCCTTGCTTTTTTACGCTATCCACTTATACGTCCACTTTTTCACTTCCTCGTAATCACGGAAGTATGTATCTACTAAGACGTGTTGCATCGATCGGAATAAGTAATAATCACTTGGGACACGGTCCGGAAAATATGCTGGGCGAGGGAGAACCTCCATTTCCGCTCCGTTAGAGTTTTTGTCACTGTTAATGCAACGTGGCCCGATCGCTGTTGTGAAGCAGAATCACCTTTAGGCGATTTAACGCTATTGACAGCCTTTTTTAAATTAAACTATCGTTCAAAAGCTTCAGCTGCTGCTTGTATCATGACAGTGACTGTTCTCTTGGGTTTCGGAGCTCGTGAAGCAATATCCGTTTCCATATCCCACCAGACACGAAGCATGGCTTTGTGATCATGTTTTGATGTCGCTGTTGATGGTTAGCCACGGCCAACCCATGATTTTCTGCCATCAGGGAATTGTCGAAATAAAGCAATTTTTCATCTCTAGTTACAATGCTCCGCATGAGACGTTTTTTCGGTCCCTCGCAAGCAACGATATTTTTGGTATCTTCCCTATGGTACGCAAACGTCGGGATACTTTTGACTTGTCGACATTGAGATGTTCAGTCAATTCTTTAACCTTTTGAGAAGTGTTTTCATACAGCATACTTGGCAACTGGGCATCTCCAAATTTTTATTATCCCCTTTGATGTCACTAACAATAAAATCATGTTACATTACAGGATGACTTCATTAATGATCGAATTATGAATAGGAATAAGATTTTCTTTTGGTGTGGGGAAGTCGTTGCGAAACTTCTGGTGCACTCGATCGATCAAATTTAGGATGAGAGAACTTTTTCCTTGTTTGTCCTTCCTCGTAATTATCTGCGTTGAGAGCATGAATGGAAATCCTGCATACATACAGTTTTTATGTAAGGAAAGAGAGAAATAAGTCCGTGGTAAAAAGATGGTCGAAGAATAGAGACGAGTCACAGTGTCCATTTATGAATTGGATGTCAAGATTTTTTCACCCCAAAGTTACAGATACTCCTATGACGTATCAGTGCTCAAACGTTCTAGGGTGATACATAAAGATATCCAGAGATTTTTCTTATCTTCACCATCGCGTAAAATGTACGGCGACTCGTCTCAATGCCGGGATAGTGATTGCTTTTATTTATATATACGCACAATACGACTAAGTATAAATCGATGTTTTGCCGCGAACGTCGCATTATGCCGTGACGCGTCAGATATCAGTAATATACTGGGGTATCCATAACTCCGAGGGATGATAATATTTTTACCAATTTTCTTTCAATTGCGCAAATGCTTGGTGAATAAAGAGAAACCGAAATAGAGAGAGAGAAAGAGAGAGAGAGAGAGAGAGAGAGAGAGAGAGAGAGAGACGGTCTTTGTTCAAATGCAATACTACTAAATGCGCCACTTATCGGAGTGGCGCAATCAATTTGCATCAATCCTATCTACGCATATTCGATTTTGCCTACTCGTATGGATACTACAGTGATTTTTTGATATCAAAAACGATCGTTCGACATTGATATCTATTTGACCAAGCAGTGCGAGCTATCGTACACAAATTATTCATGACAAAACCCCTTGGAGCGTGAAGCGCTCACGCACTAAATGAATTCGAATTGAAAACATAGAAACAACACATACTGGAATACGCGTGCTAGCGCGCGCGCGCGCGTGTGTGTGTGTCGATCCTATTATTATGGAAGAGTCAGAGGTCAAACAACGGCCCCCTGCGATGCGGAAATTTTGAAGGGTGTATACTCGTTTAGGGTGGTGTGCAACGAGTGATTTTTTCCAATTTGCCAAACGCTTCATAAATAACAAAATGGTGGTGAATGACGGGGGGCCACAGAGGCTTCATGAAATACATAAGTTCTGTAGGCCGACCGAACAAGTTCAGTGCCAGAAGGGCTCTCTTCTGTTAGTAATGAGATTTAGCTTTCACTGGGGTAGACTGATCTCGCTCCCTCTGCACGTTTTCCTGTTTATCTCGGTCTTTCCTTTTTCTGTGGTGCTATCTATCTATTTCTGCTTCTCTTTGAGTATTTCTATAACACATGTCTCAATATTATCGTCCCTTCGTTATTCCTCTCTTAAAGGTGCTTTTCATCTCGCTTATGAGGGAATGCACACAACGCAATCAATAGATAATGTTTGCACCCCAGGTGAGTTTGTTCAACGTTGCGCTAAAAACGAAGTTTAGATTATCCAAAGTCGAGACGGAAAAACATGGTTGAATATATTCAAGGTACACCTGCGGACCTGTTACAAAACGTTTAGTCAAGGTAGAGATATTTTTTCTGTGAAGGGACTATGGGGCCCTGAATACTAAAGAATTCACACGCGTTCAAATAGTTCAGCTGTATAATAGAAATACTTAATACACTCGACGGAAATTTTCGTCAGAACCATCAGGAGTTCAAACGCATCCGACGCTTCGATGCAAACTGCCACTGACTCATCCCAGCAATAGACGAGTAAATGTAAAGAAACGAGATTAGGTAGCCCTTCGGTTGATGAAACAATTCCGGCCAACGTAGTAAAAAAAAGTATCTTCTTAGGCGAGCACAATTCGAGACGAAAATATCCTTGTCCCTCATTGATACATTATTAGGAAAGCTTTTGGACGAGTTGCCTTGCCCCTTAGGGATCCCTAAAATGATAAATCCCGTATTCTGTCACAAAGTGTCAAACCACCAGCGGTAGGCACTCCGATACCATAGGGCGAGCTTAATAAATGGCACTCGGAGTTCTACGAGTATCTAATACCTTTCCACGCACAGATTATCCCCGTGACCAATTGCATGCAGACAATGCCAATCCTCTGCCTCTGACGCAGATATTGCTGCGGAGGGTACTTTACATCACCCGGGACTTGGTAATTAGGAGTGAAATAAATTTGTTTTTTCTTAACCGTAGCAGAAACGTCGTAGCAGAAACGAATCTTCAGCGTTTTTCTCAAAATACCGTCTTCAAAGCCTACAAACATCTCCAATAATGCTTGTTGAATCATCTTAGATGCCCATGGCGATTTTACATTTAAAAAAAGGGAAACATTTTTTTTAAGTATGAAAAAGCGACCGCTTCTCATAGATTGCCAATGATTTCATTTCATTTGATCCCCTCTCTTTGTTGCTATATAAAAATCTACCAACAAAATCGGCGACTGTCAACGACTCGTAGTTGTTGTTAACTTAAGTAACCTATTTCGTTTTTAATTTTAGATCGACCGCTTCGCGCAAAGAGCGTCTACCGCCGAACGTCTCACAAAAAACCATCGGGCAGCAGCCACTATTTTCCGATATTTTTAGACGATGTTTTTAGACTCGAGATTTTACCATCTCCAAAGTAATCCAAAGAATCCAAAATTCGGGCTTTTTTCACGCCCCTAGATGGGCGTTGCCTCTTGAACGAAAACGGAATCACTGATCCTTCTTTCATCTGCTATAGATGTGCCCTTATGCATTCTCCCACGATGAAGTTCGATCGATGGCAAATCCAGCTACATGAAATGACATTGATATTTTCCGGAGGGATTGAGGATAATTTTTTACAAGACACTGAGGATGCGTTACACTACCTCGGTCTGTAGGATTCTTGCCTATTGTCCTCCACTTTTCACGCACCTGGCATCTATATCGAGTTAGTCCGGCTCGCTCAGAGGCTGATTGTTTCTCAAACTTGCCCCCGAACTCAGCAGTACTTACTGCAACCTGCCTTTTACATTTCTCGCTAAGCGAAACTTGCGCTGTGTTGCAGATTCTAAGTTTCTTGTGATCCTCATCATTTTAGCTTTTTGTGATGGTCTACTAAAAATAAGTTTAATTTTTCTCTTCGTATTATTCCTTGCGGCTATCGTCGTTTGTATTGGCTGTATATTGGCAGTCCCATATAAGTATATTCAATTATCATTGAAATATCAAGATACTTAAGTTTGGCACAGCCAATCGCTTGTAACATCACTTTTTTAGTTAGCGGGATCAAAAGTGGTGAATGACGTCCGTCCGTTGAGTGAATATTCATAAGTCGGCTCATATATTCTCTGTTCTTATATATTATCTAAGAGAGTAAATTAAAAAGTTCTTGGCGTGACCAAAATCGAGCAACATTTCAGTCATATCCCAATACTTTTCTAATCGATTCCACTAAAGGAAACACAAAGAGCTAAGTCCCATTGCACCGCGATAAAAGGTCGTCGTTTGAAAGGGAAGTCTTCTACATGAATTAAAGCTAAATTAGGTTCAATATACGCAGATACTGCGCCTTACGAAACGAACGGAACGGTTTGAGCGACGAAAAATCACAACGACTGAGGAGGTGGTCGATTATATTTACTGCATCATGATGGAGGTCTGTCGGTTAACTTTGAGAAAGATAGCGGAAGCTGATAACATCTCATATGAACTGGCGCATAACATTGTACACGAGGAACTTATGAGAACATGCAGTGAAACGAGTGCACGTTAAGTGCTGTATTTGTTTAATGCACCGATACGTAAAAGAGGTGAAATTACACAATGAAAGTACGAATTGATTCCTCATCCATCGTGTCCTCGAGATTTGGCTGAATGCAACTTCTTTCTCTTCCCAGGTTTGTAAAATCGTTATATGGGAAGGAATGTTTATAACAAATCTCAAATCTTTTGGTGTCGATAAAAACAATCTTAGAGGACGGATGATGACTTGACCATTCAATTACTATATAAAAATTCATCAATATTACAATACACAAATATATAGTGCGAGATATGGCATTATCATAAGTGAAAGTATTTCCGATTTCTTTATTATTTACGAGCAAAGCATGATTCATTGCTTGTTAATTTTGATTTGTTTATTTAAAGCGTTCGTAGTTGCATGTGGTTGTTTGTTGGTGGTTTTTGCTTATTTATTTCTTATATTTTTGTTTTTTTTTCGTTTGTTTACTTATTTGTTTGTTCGGAATAATTGTTAAAAAAAAATTCTAAAAATGCAAAAATGCCACATTACTCCTGATTATTTCTAAGGTTTTATTAATTGATTTGTTTGTAGTTGATTCTTGTTGCCGTGAGTTCATTTAAGATTAACATTATGATTGCTTATTGCTGATTTGCTGTTATCTTAATCAACTATGCACCGTAATGTTCAGTAACTTTAGCCGTTTTCCAGACTCAGAGCCATGTTTTTTAAAAAATATTCATTAAAACTGATTGCGCAGTTCTCGAGTTATAATAGGGGCAATGTAAAAACAATTCTTTTTGTTCCTTTTTTTCACTTGATCTCGTTATTCAATGTCGACAATATGTGAAGGAATTTTCCGGAATTTAAAAAAATTACGGAAATATATAACTTTTATAGAGGTATTACAGTAGTAATTTTCAAATTTAAAGTGCTTTTCCCCAAGAATTTTAACTTTCGGTGAAATTGATTTTCAAATTGCTCCTGCACGAATATACTACACGTTTGAAGCGCGTTCAATGGCGTATGGGAATTCGTCGATACTGGTGGATGGGCGTTCGGGGTACTTTGAGTTATGCAGCGCTGTACATAGCCGCACACTTGGAGCGGTCACCACTCAGCCGTCCGCTAACTGGTGCATCGACCAGTGGGCGGAAGGCCAATACTTTTGAAAACATGGTATAGATACTTGAGTAAAACGTACGTGCACCAAAGAATTAGAAAAATATGTGGTTGTCTATGTCAGTACGGGTTTTTCACACTTCCCCCGTATGCTCGGGAAATGTGGTATAGTGCAGCTTAAGGGGTTAGGTCACTCTAGAATTTTGGAAAACTTCAGAAACATTTTTCACCTTTAGCGTTTCCTTAGGTTCTTGGAAAAGATATACGCGGTAAAAATCTCTCAGTACACCGAACAGCAATAATCTTTACCTAGAGGCGGTCGCGTTGCGCATCAAGCTTTTCGAACAAGCGCCGCCTGAAGTTGCAAAAGACGCATGTATCAGCTTTAGAGCACTCACAAGGAACATCCCTCAGGTGACACCCTTCGATTTTGTTGAAATTTGGATATGTTATAAAGCACCGAAAAGTAAGCGATACGTATTTTTTTTTATCGGCGGAAAAACGGTTTTAAGGGGTGAAACGCGCCCTCGAAATTAGGGGTGTTTTTCGTTTTTCGTCGATAATGGTATCGTTCTCATCTCCAATGTATAGTACACGAAAAAATAAACATTGTTGCAATTTGAATTTTTTTTATATCTCATACCGTTAAAACGTTATCGACGAAAAACGAAAAAACATCCCCATTTTCGAGGGTGCGTTTCACCCCTCAAAACCGTTTTTCCGCCGATAAAAAAAAATACGTGTCTCAAAATTTTTGATGCTCTATCACATATATGAGTTTCAACAAAATCGGAGACGGACACCTGAGGGATGTTCCTTGTCAGAAACAGAAGAGCAGGGCATCAATGCGGAACGCAGATTCGGAGTATATAAGAATTTTGTACGATTTCGTAATACTAAAAACTGTAATGCTAAATACACTTTGTAATACTAAAAACTCTGTCAAAAACATATAAAACGAAAGATTTGCCCACCTTACTCCACGGTCGCACGGTCCCGGAGAGCAGTAAAATATTATTTTTCCACCAAAACAATAAGATTTACAATATGCCCAGCAAGAAATCGCTATTATGCGATGGTTGGGCGGTATTTTCACATATATTTTTTGTTTCACGTATTTCTTTATAGAAAAATTTTATAACATTAAAAACATAAATGACTCAACTTTTTTTATCAAAAGGCTAAATAAGTGTTTGTTTCTGTTGTACCTTCCGTGGTAATCAGACGTGCTCTTATATATGTTAGTACATAGCAACGACTTTGGCATTTGTATTCTGGACCTTATGATCTTGCTTTTACGATGACTTCGGCTGTTTATGGACTAAACTCATTACGTACAGTTTGTGAATTTTTTGTTTTCGTGAAAATTATTATTTTTCGGTAAGTAACTTCATTATTTTGTTTTGGATTCAGTTAATTTTATAATTGAATCGTATGACGTGATATTATATTTGTCCGTTAATATTGATATTAATATTATGCCTTTTGACGAAAGAAGAACGAAACGTTCTTGATATCAACACTTTAAAGAAACCTCTATCGCTGTAAGCGTAGCTACATGTGAGAGAAGCTTCTCAAAATTTATGTTACTCAAAAATGTCCGTCGCTCGTCCATGAGCAATGCAAGGCTAAATAACCTTGCAATTTTGTTAATTGAACGAGATATTGCCAATACAATCGACTTCGGAGGTGTAATAAGCAAGTTTGCTAGCCTTAAGGCCTGTTGGATTCGTCTTTGAAGAAACCAATGAATACGAAAATGGGGTTTGAGATAAGCAAACTTATTGAAGGGAGGATACCACTGTAACTGCTCATTTTCGACCGTTTTCTTTGGAATTTTCTTTAAAGAAAGGAAAATAAAATACATACTCAAAAGAACTCATAGGTTAATTAGGTAGATATTGAAGTATGCGAAAAAAATGTTTGTCGCATGGCGACGCACGAGTCGCTATAGCACTACGGGTTTTCAGCCAACCCTCTCCGCGGCATGCAGTAGAACTGTCATAAATTTAATCCTGGTACTGGGAAATATTTTCGTTATTTATATTAGTTTGAGTAGTCATGGGGGGGGGGGGGGGGGTAATGATAAAATTACGGACGAGTTTTTAATAAAGTTCGTTTTTTTCAAACATCATTTTTATATAAAAAGTGATATATTTTTTACAATCTTCAAAGCAATCTAAGAAGCTAGAGTTCAATTCCAAGTCGATTGGACGAAAATTGTTCGAGTTCTACTGCGTGCCGATTTAAAAAACATGGCTTTGAGAAAAACGTGTTTGAAGTAGACGGTTTATACATGGTACAGCTGATTAATTTTTTTTCCCGTCATCTAATGCCACCTATCTGTAGAAAATAAAACTATTTTAAGTCGGTAACGGTAGTGGGGTTTCCCCAAAGATAATAGGCTTACAAAAGTTGAGCACTGTGTCTACCAGTGTGTCATCGCCGAAGGCGCTTTTCAGCGCTCGGAGAGTCAAAGATAGCTCGAAAGCAACTTAAAAACCATTTTTTTTCAGCTGTCAACGAATATGCATCATGTTTTTTAAGGTTCAACGGATTTTTTTAAAAGGATTTCGAAAAAATCCATTTTTCGAAAACCTTAAAGTGGTGTCCTCCTTTAATACGTTTATAAAATATTGCCAATATCTCGTTGGAAAGGTTGTGTCATGCATGATTTATGAAAATTGCATGGTTGTGTTATGAATGATTTATGGAGTTTTAATTTTTTTTAATTGGAATTAAATTTCTTCTTGTTACACTCTTCATTTTAAGGGCACCACATTTTTTATTCGACTCAGGGCACCCACAAGCTTTAGTACGCCACTGGCTTCTATCAACTTCGACCGGCATTTGACGACTACAGATATTGGACATAACCTCAACACTGACCAATCAACTGTTTCGAGACTTTACAGAAGGTTGCGATGGTAAACAGGCTTGGTGTTTGGGTGGCGCACGAATTGAGCTGATAGAATTTCGTGGACTTTATGGACATTTTCAAAGCGAATGTTTACCGGAGATAAAAAGTGGCTTGTCTATAAAAATGTCAGTCAAAAAAGATCACGGTCGCGGCGCGTGGAGGCTGCTCAGATGGCCGCAAAGGCTGGATTACACCCGAAGGAGGGCGTGCTCTGTATTTGGTAGGATTGGACAGGAATCATCGATTATGAGCTGCTGTCAGCCAGCGAAACAATTGATTTCACCAAGTATCGCCACAACTGGCCAAATTAAAGCAAGCAAAGGTCAGAAGCGGCCCGAATCAGCGAATGGGAAGGGCGTTGTGTTCGACAAGGACAACGGTAGATCACACGATTGCCTAGTGACCCGGAAAAAGTTATTGCAGCTTGGGTGAGATGTTTTGGTGCATTCACCGTATAGCCCGGACCTTGCATCTTCAGACGTGTTCCGGGCGCTCCAGAACAATAGAAATAATAAAACCCTCAGTTCCCTGGACGCCCTCAAAAACCCCTTGGAGTACTTTTTTGCTCGAAGATTTAAAGACTTCTATGAAACAGGGATAATGAAGCTCGTGGAGAGGTAGCCGGAAGTCATTGAACAGAGTGGAAAGTGACTCGTTTATTAAAATAGCTTGATTAAATAAATATCTTGCGTTTGAAATTTACTTTTTTTTCGCTGCGAAAATATGCATAGACCCAATAATAAAGACATGTGCACAGAATTGTGATTTGTGTTATTATCGTAATTAACAAATTTTCCAAAGTATGCCCATATTTTCTTCCTCTGGAATGGCCTCACTTCTTAAAACGGCTGAGGACGCAACGGAAGTTAGGTTAGATTAGCGAAATCAAAGCAAATTAGTGTAACATATAGAAATTCTTATGCCTGAATGGAGCTCTAGATTTGAAGTTAAAATTTGAGTCAAATCCAACACGTCTTGGATTTTGGTTCCCTTTTGGAATGATCGCCAACCTTAACCCTTTGCCGAAATGTTAAAATATCTTGCGGGGTGTTTCGTACCTCGAATTTGAGTACTAGACATCTGAACAATCGCGTCAGACGTCTACCATCCCCTCATACCGTTTTAAAAATGTCCTTTTGCCTTGTTAAGTATTCCATCAAGTGAAATCGTACGCTATAAGCTTACTTCCAAATATATATGGACGTATAGATATAAATATACTGTGTACGATGTATCGGCGGGTCGGTTTATGGATAAATATATAAATATCTCTATCTTGTTTTAAAAAACCACAAGAATTTGTGGCAACTGTTGAGTTACATGGAATTCAGCTTTCACCCACGGGAAATTACGAGTTCCTACATACACACAATTCGCTCTTCTATTAGGTACCCGTAACCATCCATCCTAGTTCCAGTAGTGTGTATCAGCCTACATTGGATACAAGAGACAACATTACGAAGTTCGTGGTCATAAAACCTCCAGCTACAGAGGTAGAGGCTCGTTATAACTGGAAGAGGAATTGCAAATGACCTATGAAGTGAATCATAAAGGATTTGAATATTTTGTAAGGTGTATTGGGTGCGCGAAATGTCCGACAGAGTTTCGGCTACAAACTAGAGAAAACTCTCCGTATATTGGCACAGAGATAACGTCGACAATAAATAGATAGGGGAAGAGACAGATAGAGAGGGGAGGAGTAATATTTTATAAACCAAAAGGATGTTCACTATTTCTGTGAATCGTAATCCCTGAAAGGACAATGAATAATCTAGCGTCTTTGGGATGTTCTAATTTCATGTCACAAGGGTCGCCAGCACCGAAGCAGTGCAGGAGAGCTTGGACCACTAGCTTTACAGCTTATGAATTTCCAGCGCGCCTTAACATTCACGAGTGGAATGCCGTTCGAGCGGATGGCACATTTCTATAAGAAGTTTCTTGCCCCTAAGCCTTGCACCAACCCGAGCCAAAAAGCATGAGGTTCGGGTCTACGATAATGTGCCGCGTGCACCATTTCCTCGCCAACCCCTTGCAATGAGGATGACGGTACCTCGTTCGTGAAACGATGAGATCCATAGTAGAACGTGGCAAAGGTAGAGGACCATTTGGCTGGATGAGAGCCAAATACAGTGCCATTGTTCGTTGACTTGCAAAGTGAACTTTCAAGAAAATCAGTCGAACACCACGTCTCCCCATGAGAAAAGAAGACAAACAGAGTTCACCGATATAAAGCCACCCGATGCATACTCTCCAATATGCGTTCAAAACTTTGACGACATGCATTTATTGCAATATATTGCACAATCGATCTTATCGAATTGTGTTAACGTTAATCCTTAAGATATCTTAGCAACATACTAAAATGGTCCTACTAAGGCCGTCGCTGATAAGATCCTACTAAGGCTTTCCCTGATAAAATCCTACTAAAGCTTTCCCTGATAAGGCCATAAACCGGCGTGCCCTATAACTGCCGCAGAAGTCGATAGATGCAGATAAACTCTTATTTTCCACATGGAAACCTCCATTCGACAGCATCGTAGCCCTGGAGTTTCGATGTATTCCTGAATTCCGTAAAAAAAGGTGTTATGGATTATCACGACGAAAATGTTTATGCAACTCAGATGCGTGTTAGCAGATTTCGGCAGCTTTGTAAATCTCAGAGCACAGATCAGAAAGTGTCGTTGCCGTGGGACCAAGGTATATATAACCTAACCGTGTTTATGGGTGTTTAACATTTCATCCATATATTCAAGGTGTCGGGGGCGGATCAATCATATGCATAAGGCTTAATGAATGCCTTAACTGCATGTATGTAAACATCAATGTTCAATGTTCATTTTATAGGAGTCACCACACAATGTGCAAGCACAATGTTCAAGCACAATGTTCATTTTATAGGAGACACCATAACAAAACATTCCAACACCGAGAACGCAGCTGTGATATGTACGAACAATGTTGAACAAGCCGTAGGAAAAGGGATTAACAAAATGAAGGATTGTGAGGGTAACCGCACGATTCCGAATAAAAATACTACTACATAAAATTGGTTCGGTACCGTACAATTATGTTACTCAAAGTAATATGACCATGGAGTATTGTAAACTTTAAGTATAATAGCATAGCATGACTATACCGTGCAAGTATATTACTTAAATAATATACTGCAATTATTAAAGTAATATAACTTCGTTCTTTTGTAACCAAGTTTAATAAAAAAAAATATGTCGACAAATATATACTAGGGCTTGAAATTGATTGTAGAGTCCGTATGTGCTCTGACTGCGTTAGGGAATATTATAATGACCTGATCAAGCAATTTTATGAACGTCTCATCAAGCAACCCGATAGCGGCCTGAATCGGACTCCATCAAAATTTCTAGGCGGGTGAATACGATGCAATTCGAATTTCCATTGCATCGCATAAGAAAATAAAACCGCAATTTTCGTCCGTAAAAAGTTCACGCGATCAACGACAGTTCTTAATTGCAGCTGAGGGTAAGTGATTGACTGCAAAGAACGGCTGGCTGGATGTCCCAACCGGTTAAGCAATATTACCGGTGAGCAATAAACCTTCACTGCACTGCTTTGCTTTTTGCTTTTTCGACGTCTTCCCTTGGACTTCTTCAATGTAGACTGTAATACTTCATTGTATAAGAGAGACAAACACGTGATCGAATTAATTTCGACGAATGAGCATCACAGGAGGAGAGACAGTAGACAGCAACTGTTCTTGCTGAAGTGTTTTACCGCAGTGCCGAATATAGGTAGACAGAGTCGAGACTGGCGTACGGATAACTGGGTTGCCGCATAGTGACGTCACAATCACGGTAACCTACTTCAGGGAAATGAGAAGAGCGAGCGAAATAGAGAGAGTGAGTGAAAGAGACAGAGAGAGAGAGAGAGAGAGAGAGAGAGAGAGAGAGAGAGAGAAGGTGGAAAGAGGAAGAGAAGTATGAGAGTATGAGAAAGAGCACTTGGCCAACCATACAACCCAAAAAGCTCCCGCCTTCGTCTGGTATTCCGCGGGCATCGCCCAGGAAATTACCTCTTCTTCCTCGACCCTGGTACATGGCCTCTTTCTCTTGCTGTCGCGACGTCAATCCGCTCGTTCAGCAAATTTATATCTCTTTCTATCCACGTAACAAGATGCGAAACTAAATTGCCTTGCCCTTTTGAGGTTGACCGAGAAATAGTGCGGTAAAAAATCTATTGTCACCATTCGCATGATTATACAATGGATTCGACGGGGGCATATATCGATAAGGTACAGTTGCAGCTCTTTGTCGATCACGGGTTGAAATTTATGATAAACCCTTTTTGCCAGCTTCCTACGAATATTGTCACGATCGAAAGGAGACCGTTTTTTTACATCGACTTCGGGATATCTATTATTGATCCAATAGTCACGAAATATCGTCAATTCACATTCGCTACAACGCTGGCATTTAATGTCGATAATTTCCAATTCTCGTCTTTTTGTACTCCTTATATCTCTGAAACGTTAAGTTCAGGATTGATTATTTTTTACATGCATGCTCTTGAAATAATGTTATACACGACCAAATCTAGATTGGCTGTTATGTATGCAAGCCCTCGTTTCCGGTTAATATAGTTTGGATATCAGTTCGAGATATTTTGAATCAAGCAGAGCAACTCCCCTCACAAGCATACAAATATGCACGGTCGCATCATGACGCTGACCTGAATTCTATATCGAACGAAGAAGCCTGCAACGCATAGCGACCTTACTAGGTGTTCCAATTTCTCCGAGCATCGCGCGACTTAGGAAGCCTACTTATAACCTATATGTATATGTTAGTAAAATTTGTTACATAGCGTATGTCGATTGCTAAGAGGAAAAAGGACTTTGATTAGGGTATGAAACGATGTCAGGGCAAGCTCTTTTGCCTCTTGAGGATAAAGATTATGCCTTTCAGAGAACTCGAACGATGTATTTAAAACACTTGCACATTGTTTTCTTATCAATTTATTTCGCCCTCAAAATTAAGCATATGAACATTGTTTCTCTACACAAACAACTCTACACAAATAACTACCAATGACCAAATCTGAATTTAAATCGTTAGTACGTTAGTTCCATATATATTCAGCTTTTGAAGCAAAATACGCGAACGAGAAAATTTAAACAAAAAAAAACGTTTCACACTTACATCATTTTATGTTGCATAATAACGTTTAAAAATATTTTTAAAAAAGAAATTCTTTCAGCATCCCCATTCATTTTCAAGTTTAAATCATTCAAGAATTTCAAACGCATTTGAAATTTAAATTTTTCGCCGACTTCGGCTGAACTGAAATATTACACGCTTCCTACAGCACTTATGTACAAACAATTATTCAACAGACGTTCACACACAGCACGCACGACAACGTTTTTTTTTTTGGCATTTCGGAACATTCTGAACATATTTCTATAAACATCTCGAAAGTTCTTCCGTCGTATGACATCGACGCTCTTCTTGTGGGAGAGCAAAATAAACTATGCATTTTATCCATTCTTCAATCAACTTGGTAGACTTTTTTTTCCATTCACGCACCTTCGTACAAGCCTTTGATAATTAACAGGATATTTGGTAAATTGAATTTCCTGGAACTGGTCTGTAGCGAGGGTTGAAATGGGGATGACAACGAAGACGATGACACGACCTGCTCCGCATGCCTGTATGCAGGCTGCTCGATGGAAAAAGTTCTAACTAGTTGAACAACGAGTTCCCAGTGCTGATCAGCTGGAAGTTAAGATATGTTATAAAAATACGAAGCCGGGACTTTCCACCGTAATACAAAGTACAATCTGTCCACTGAACTCGTTCCTCCGTTTTGGCTCGAACTTATTCCGTTGAAGGCGTTACCACCACTTGTAGCGCAAAAAAAGGCCTTTTTCATGCATTTTTTTAAAGAAAACTACAAAACTTTTCTAATCGATCAATATACCATCTTAAAGAACACATCTTGAAGAACTTTCAGTAATTTTTTTATTGAAAAATATTACATTGTTTAGTGGCAAATGGCCGTCAATGAAATAATGTTTTTATATGCACGGTTTGCAGTGACAAACATTGCGGCGAAGTCGATCATCTGAAAAAAAAATGCGGATGGATTTAGTCAAATATAAGTATAAACTAGTCTTTAATCGAAGGATTTTAAAAAATATTCATTTTTCACAAAATGGCGGACAGTAAAGTTAATGGTTCGATTTTAACGAAAAAAATCGAACGATTAAAGACTACATTTTTATGTATTAAATAAGCCTGCAAAATTTCAAGAAGATCGGTTCATTACTGTTTGAGTAATCTTGGTCACCGACTTCAGAAATGCCATTTTGAGAAAAACGCGTTTAAAGTTTCAATTTCAGTTCTTCAATTCACGGATTCTTCTCTTTCAACGCTCATATCTCAGTCAATTTTGTTCGGACCGACTTGACATTTTCAGGACTTATTCTCAGATACTTACACTTCAAAAAAATGCAATAAAAAAAATCGATTTTTTCACAATCGCAAGTGGGGGTAACCCCTGAAATAAAGAATGAGCGTTTGTTTTTTTTGTTCATGCTTGCTTACCTCTCGCCTTCGAAATCACTTTCAGCACACAATAAATGCAGAACCATTCATTTTTTCAATCCCGTTTTTTTTTAATTTAGGAAATCGATTTAATGTAAGAAGAGATGAAACAATTTGTTATGAAAACATCAGAAAGGAATGTTGAAGTTTGTATCTTTTACTTTATTTTTCTCGTTTCGCGAATGTTTTTTTTACAGACTTAGGCTGTAAATCTTTGAAGGGACATAAAAAGACATTTCAGTGATTGTCCGAGCCTTAATCAGTCCAAAGAATTTTGGGAACGAAGACAATTATGTCTTTTGTTCCGATGAAGCAAACTTTAATATCATGAGATTTGAAGAATCAAATTTAATACATGATATTTCATATTTGAGGAGGAAAAAAATCTGCTTTCCATAACTTTTTCCTTCGGACGCGTTTTCCAAAAGCACGCAATAATTTTGACCACTAATTAAATACTTATTCTTAATTAAGTGGGTCCACGACAAAAAGACTATGGTGAATGTTAATAAAAGTGGGTATCAATAATGTCGCACATTGATTCAGCGGCGATCTCAAACTTTTACCAAACAATGTCTGAGTCACTGCGCTCGAATGCAGGATGAGACGATTAACTCGAATGAATGGTACGTATGCCGAGAGGTCTCGACACTAAAAGGGTCTTCGGGTTGATGGTTACTAACGAGTGAGGACATTAGACCTGTTGAGTCGAGCTTCAAAACCCCTTACGACAGTTTGTCTTCTGACAGTGTGGCAGGCATGCCGCTCTATACGTCCTCTTACAAATATCTTCCCGGCGGCGAAACAAAACACGATGCACAGGTCTTGTGAATATCATGCAATTATTGATCATGGAAGAACTTTATTTTTTGCCGTTACATCCATTGATATATAGATTGTTTATAAGAATTATAATTTGGGTGAATCGTTGCAAGTAGGACATTTGTTTTCGTTTAATATGTCGAATCCATGATCTCAAGCTATTCGATCGATGTGTTTAGCCCCACCAATACCATTGTCCACCAGTAGGCTCGGGAATTGACTGAGATTTCGGTTGGGATCGGCCTTCTGGTGTATTGTACCCAGCGCAGAATTCGAGTGTCTGCACGAAATAAATGAGTAAGTGCAACGAATTCGACTGAAATTCGCATTTGTTGTAGTTTTTTTTTTTAAATATTATCTTCATATAGACTAAACTTACGTTACAAAGGGCAGCATTCTTTTCAGTGGCGCAATAAACCTCTGGGCCTTTTTCGCAAATGCTTTCGACCATCTAAAAATTCGTAAGACCTCCCTATTAGCTATTCGCACATAATTAAAATTTCCTTTGCCAACCAATGTTAGTTCTGGAAGATCGTAATTAAATTCATGATGCACTGTAATTCGAATTGTTGCATTTTCAATAGGATTTGGCTCTTTCCGGCAAAGATTTTGACAGTCAAAGAATTTTTTGTCCTAAAACCTTGCCACCATTACAAGAACTCCGCAAAACAAAAAGATTTTTCATCACTTTTTCATTTCATGTATACGTAATGCTGTAAATTGACGCTGGTTCGAGCCTTAAAATGTCTTTTGTCAATAGCTCAAAATTTGATTAATAATATTCAACCGACTTTCCAAACAATTATTTTCACGTTAAACAATAATGTGTGTTGTGAGCATAGCCAAGTTTTATGTATTACTATTATATTAATAGAACTTTTGACGCATGCGGAATAAACTTACTTTTGCATAACAACTGGTCAGTGCGAGAAGCACGAGAAATGTGATAGTGACTTTCATGTCTGCGAGATATTTGACTCGGAACCTTCTGGACAGTCGTGAGGCGCACGTGAAACTAAGCGAAGACTCTCTGTGATCGAGCATTCTGGTAATCCTATATATATATATATATATGCGAGAGAGAAAAAAACATGAAAATCGTAGGGGGTCAAATTTGTGAACGTTATTTGAGAACACGCATCGCTGGAATAATACAATGTGAAACCATTTTTTATTTGTTCATTATGACGTGGATGGAATGTTATCGAAACGTGCGGATAATGTTTTCCTGTACATTTGAGGATAATCAGTAATTGTATGATTGGGGATAATCATGGGTTTTCTTCCACAGCTGTTTGACCGCTGTCGATACTTGAAACTTTTGAAAGCCGGTTTCATGGAAATAATTAAATCAAGGAGTTATCGAACCTCTGGGCATCCATCTGAATAAATTTCTACATGAGCGATCATTTATTTTATTCATGCAGAAAGCGTTTGACTCCAATTTCTTCCTGGCTATATAGTGAAACGTGTTACAACAATGAGTCGATTAATCCAAATCACCGATATTTGTCAGAATTGCGATTCAATAATTGTTAATTTTGCCAACAGAGTACGGACGTGCTATAAGCGTTTTCGAAATGTTATCTTTCTGGGAACTCAAAGCACTGCTACGTGTCTCGGTATTTTTTTGTCTAATTTAAGGGCGGGGTAAAGTTAATTCGGCGAAAAAAAGGCATGTTTTTAAGATTTTTTTTTGGCGTAACGAATAGTGTTCGTTTATTGAAAAATTTACATATAATAAAGTAACATTTGAACAACATTCTCCTAAATTTGCATTGCAAAATATTCAAAATTGAGCGAGTGAAAATTAAACCCCGGAGGCGCCTCGAAAAAAAGTTGGTTTGCGGTGTGCACCATAACTCGCAACAGAATCGTCTGAAACAAAAAAATCAAAATGCATTTGTTAAAGGAGATGTTTCTCGAGGTAATGACGGGAGAATTTTTTTTTTCGATTTTTCGTAGCACTTGGGAGCCAAAAACCTGATTTTCGCTAAAAAAATCGGCTAATTTGTTGTTGAAAAATTAGTAATTATTTTACAAAACAAAAAAGCTCCCGACAATACCTGGTGAATTATGTGAAGAAGTACTGTGCAAAATTTCAAAGCGATAGGTCCAGTAGATTTTGAGTTATCGTGCACACGGACTTCAAATATGCCAAGTCTCAGAAAAACGGTTTGAAAAACGCAGAAGAGTTTGGTCGCTTAGCGCTCATTGCACATAAGTTTGAGAACACTTCTCGATTGCATAAAAATCTGAGAAAATTCATGCATATTAAAGGTACTCAAAAGATTAATTTTGCATAAGAATAATTCCAAAATGTTATTAACAAAATGATGAAAAAAAAAATTAGTCAACAAATTTCCCCGCAACCCAATTTTTTTTCGTGATTCGTTCATTTTTCTGAATACATATGAATTTTTTCAGATTTTTCAAGTATCTTTGAATTTTTAGAAATTCAAAATAAAACTCGATAATTTTCTTATACTCACTCAAAGTCGTCGATGCCAGGTCCGTAGAGCAAAAGGCTTCCATCAAGATGATCGAGAGCAACTTTTTGCGTTTGTCTACGCAAAACTCATAAACATAACTCATAAACATAAACTCAAAAAACATAACGGGACCGGAACAGGCCCGTTTATCAAGAAATTTATTCGCGGTCGAAAAATACAATAGCGCGCCGCGCAGCTGCCGCCCAGGTATAAAACCCGGCATGGAGCAATAGACGCTCAAATACTCATAACTTCGTCAATTTTACTCCGATCGACTTGAAATTTTAACACAATATTCATTCATTTGAAAAATTTAAAAAAAAAAATTTAATTCTTTACTCCGCCCCGCATTTTCGGCCAAGAATAGGGAATGGTTTTAAATTCATTAATTGTCATTTTATCTGAGGAAACAATTAATTCTTATGGGTTGATAATTTTTTCAAAATCACTATACGTGGGCAATTTAAAGGTCGAATTAGTTTTTTTTACGTCAGTTCTTGTTTCGAATAGTCACTGCAGTATTCAGTAAATATACGATGGTATGTATAAAATCAGACTACTAGTGTAGGAAGAATAATGGATGATGGAATCTTAGAATTTTACAATGACAGTTTTAATTTATTCGATCCGCCCGGATGGTCAGAGTTCTACGATATAGCTCCGGATTAAATAACTCTGGCGTTTCACCCGATCAAGACTCATGTACGCCGATATCCGACAGGGCCTTGTCGACGCATAAAGAAAATCAACGACGACCTTTTATCACACTATAAAGTAATGTTGCTAAAAGTGTATGCACGACGCAAAGGATAAAACTATCAATTTTAAGTCTGCTGGAACAATGAGTTTGAAGATTCAAATTAGCCTGCGGTCTAGTCATGTATCTCGATTTCGCTCAAAGCTTTCACAATACTTTCACAAAAGGCACTTTTGCCAGGACGTTTTTTTTTTGCAAAGTCCGGTTCCGTACGTGCCCCACTGTCTACTATTATTAGATGGAAGCCAATGCTACACACGTTTTTGATTCCCGGGGTCCAGCATATATTCAAAGGGGCAGGTCTACGAGACAACTTTCTGAAGAACAATTCGCCGGAGGCTACAGGAAAAATAGCAGAGAAGGGAAAAAAGTAATACGCGGTGGTGGTCTTGTGTGATAAAGGGACCAATGTTCCGATGTAAACAGCTCACCATCACGCTTCTACAAGAACGACAATCAGAAGGAAAGTAAGGCGGACGCAAAAAAAATCAGGGTCGAAAGTACGAATGTCAAAGATTAAAGAATAGAAAAAAACGGGTGAAGTATGTGCATAGCCTCCAGCGAATTGTAGTAACTTTTGAATAGTAGGTTGTAACAACGACGAGGTTGGCTTCCCGCGAGTTGTTAGTAGATAAATTCTTCGACGAAATGTTTACTTCGGTGTTCGTTTTCGGATTTATAATAAGCACTTCAATTTGATTCTATTTCTAGAATTGAGCACTGAAAATTTCCGTCCATCCTCTATTAAATTGTCATTAAACTTGGTCTACATATCGTAGGTTTTAAATTTTGAATGTCCAGTTGTTTCTTGTACCATCTGACATACCTCCAAAGCGCCGAATCAATTGATCATGTCACGCGCGAGATTTCGGACTCCAATTTTCGAAGGGCTATCGATCAGGGGCTGAATTTAAACTCCCTCTAGTAATTGGTCATTGGGAGCCAATTCTGTGTCAGGAGTGAGAAGGCTATACAGGGCGAGGCATGTATAGTGACCCAGGAAATTTTCTCCCAAACGAAGCGAGATACGAAAAAATATTCAATACATTAGTTTCATGGTTTCGAGGGGGACACAAGATGGTGTCTGAATTTTTCGCAACGTCGAAGGATCACGGTCATTCGAGGGTCAACTTTGATTTTTCGAATAGGTTGAATTCGCTGTTCAAGAAATCGAAAGAGCATTCAATTCCAGGTCTAAAAGTACTGATGTGCCATGGTCTCAAAACTGAAGAGACATGGGACATTCATTGAAAAAGAAAAATAAATCGGTTTACTTTTTAACCCGTAGTGGTCGCACTGGGTCCAGATGACCCCAGGCAATTTTTGAGTTGATGAAGATTCCAAGAAACGGTTTCAAATGGAATCGGTCACGCCATTTGTTGTTGTTTGAAGGTACTACAATAACTTCCAATGGTTTTCGAAAGCCTGCGTGTCATCAGAGCGTCGGTAGACATCGATTTGTACGGACGTCTTTTTTGCTATGGTGAACTAGAGCCAGTGTGATCATAGTGTGCTAAAGGTGAAAAAAACGTGTGCTGAAAAAATTGTTTTTTTATCGTCAAAGTGTGATAAACAACGTAAGTATCAGTGCACGGACTGTTATTTTTTTTTGCCAGAAAATAATTTTAATCACGTTAATATAATGAGATGCTATATAATTTCCGATCACGATCACGAGCAGGCATCAAGACCATTTTTAACAGAAATGTAGAGCCAGTTATTGAGGAAAGAGTCGAGTAGGCGAGCAGGAAACGATGCAGTATTTGCAAGCGAGGAAGCGACAGGAAGACCAAGTATAAATGTCGGTCATGTCTGCGACATATGTGCGACGAACATCGCACATCTTTATAAACAAATTTCATATATTTGTTTACCTCGTTTAATGTTATACTTCATAAAGTATATAGTTTTTCAAATAAAAAAAACTTTTTTCACTTTATTTCACACCTTCAAAATGGATTTATCTCATTTCACGAGTTTCATACATATACTTTTTGAAAAACTTGATATAATCCTATTATTTTGCTTGATCTAAAACATTGAAATTTTGAGGTTTTTTGTAGTAAAAAATCAAATAAAAAAGAAAAAATTCTCGTGTTTTTTCAATGTGAAAAATGTAGAACAGAAGAAAAAACTATTGGATTATGAAGAGAAAGTCTTAAACTTCATTCTCGCGCTAGATTGGATTCGAAACATAAAAAAGAATGCAAGTCGCAACTGTTTTTCTGTGTGGGTTCAACTGGACCGAGTGTGAACAATACGTAATTTTTAGGAGGTGTGACCACTACGGGTTAATGGCGTAGACATTGCGAGGGCAAGGTTCTTTCGATGAAATTTCACAACAAAGTTTCGAAATGTTGGCCATTCACTTCGATACATTTTTCATAACGTCCAATGTAAGAACGTTGCACAGTGTCATCCTTGATCCTGACACAGGCATCAATGATGCGCTGGCACATGTTATCGGGTGTTGTCGGTACTTCCTTGGAAATGTTTACTTTTGTGTATCCTCATTAAGGGGTTACCCCCACTTGCGATTTTGAAAAAATCGATTTTTTTTATTGCATTTTTTTGAAGTATAAGTATCTGAGAATACGTCCTGAAAATTTCAAGTCGATCCGAACAAAATTGACTGAGATATGAGCGTTGAAAGAGAAGAATCCGTTGCCCAATGTAAGAATGTTCCTTTTCTTATTGAACTTGTTGCAATCGCGATGCCAAGATAAACAATGACTCTCGATAGCAACCGTTGTCATTGGCAACCAGGAACTATTGATGAAGAGAAAATTACTCCTGATAAAAACCAGAAATCGTTGGCTGCTAATGACAACGATTGTTAGCAAGAGTCATTGTTTTTCTTGACATTGAGATTTTCCCCCGCAATGCCTACGCCCTTAACAAGTAAACCAATTTATTTTTCTTTTTCAATGCATGCCCAAGCTCCTTCAGTGTTGAGACCATGGCATACCAGTACTTTTGGACCTGGAATTGAATGCTCTTTCAATTTCCGAAACAACAAATACACCATCTCCTTTAAAAAACCAAAGTTGTCCCTCAAATGACCTTGATATTTCAACTTTGGTAATTTAAAGACACCATCTCATGTGCCCCTCGAAACCATGAAACTACTGTATCGAACATTTTTGTGTATCTCGCTTGCCCGGGTCACTATAAGTGGCTCACCCTTTATATAAAGCAGTCATCCCCAGAGGTTATATGCGTAATTAAAGAGAAACGAAGCAAGCAATGTTAATCCGATGGTCACAGGAGTCCGAGCTGGGCAATAATACATCCAAACTAGCGTTAAAGGTTCCAATAAAGACGCACCTCATAACTACGCGGTTGTTTACTCAACTTCATCAATTCCAGCTCCGATTCTCCCTCAAATTTTGTAATCTGTGTTTCGCTTTTCTATACAACGGCCAATTATGCATACAGGCGCCGTACATAAGCTGCCGTTGATAATTCTCGAAAATTGATCTGACCTCTGCGACATCTACGTGTGACTGCATAATTTATAGCCAACATCTACGCACTGCTTCTAAATACAGTTACTTTTTCCAGCGAGTGAAATAATACGCTTGCGCACTTGGAATTCGCGGGACGTGTTGCCTCTGTACCGTGAATTCAAACATACAAATAATTCATAGTCGCAATCTGTTCATAATTTTCAACTACGCTTGGCTCGAGCGTATAAATTAACAGTAAATTTCCGCTATATTTTTCCGGTTCCTCGCAAAGGCCGCTTTCCGTTTCCATTGAAACGGTCGGATATACACTCGCAGGTGTTGGGAATTCAGCGAACTTTATGATCACGAGCTGCTAGCCGAAAAGCAGATTTGGCTATGGAGCGAAACCCAAGGCTACGAATAAATCCAACACCGTCTTGTATTGATAATTTTAGGTGGATTCGATGATTGATCCACGAAATTTGTAGATTTATTTTGAATGCGTCAAAAATTGTCCGCACTCGTTCGTTGGTCTGTCTATTACGCCGGACAGAGGCGACCGTCCTATTTTTTTGAACGTCAGTCCTGCTCCAGCGAGTCACAAAGTTACACAGACCTGCCGTAATTGAACGAATCGGGCCACTCGTTAATTCAGAGGCGATCTCTCACCAGCATTTCTGCATTTCCCAGACGACCAATAGTTAGGCGAGGACATTTTTTTTAGGTAGAAAGTGACCGTACGTCAGTGATCATTACAGTCCAAGTAATTTGACAAGCAACGGGTGTCATGTGCTTCTCCAATTATTACGATTTCCACGACTTTTCGAGTCTCACAATCACCTTATCTGAACGTCCGGCTTGTCAGGGACCAAGGCTGAGATGAAAATGACAGCGGAAAGCTCAAGCTCAGGATGCGAAATCGCCGGCAGCTGAATTTAAACGAATGGTGGGTTCTTCTTTGCCGTCCCTCGGGCATGATGTAGTCCAATTATGTATTCGTTGCTTACGCCTGGAAAAGTGGGTTTGTAAGCAATTTATTATTGGCTACTGCAGTTTCCGGTAGGTACTGTAATTGAACCGTGTTGATTCCCTATAGAATAGAAACTAACGCTCCGAACATCTAATCAACTTTTTTCTATCAGTAAACCCAAGACGAACAATATCTTTTTTACATGGCGTGACTTATTAATTTATTCATTAGTCTCAACGATTGAGTTCGTCCGTCAGTTGTTCGAAACCGAAGCTCTGAAAGGGGACCTAATATTTCGAACGTCGTTAAGTGCAAATATAGACAAAGAGTCAACATCGGGACAGCTATCATTGTATATCTCTGGTCTATAGATATAGAGTGTGAGCGCGGAAACACAATGTACGCGACCAAAAGGCACCAGCAAACAAAGGTGCGTGTTGACGAGTTCTCTAGAACGCGCACGCACTTGCGTGCGAAAGGACTAGTCGGACGGTAAATCTCGCAAAGTGAACAACGGTAACACGCGCGTAGGTATCGATCGGTGGTAAAAGGGCACGCAATGAGTTCAAGCGCTTATACAAGGTAGCAGCCGGTCAACTCAATCGATCCCAATCTTTCCTGAATTGCAAGTTTATTACAAGCACACAAATCGCTCTTTATCGCCGTTACGATCCCAAGACAGTGGAACAATATGTAGCGTGACACAGCATTACGAGCTTCGAAAATACAGAATGTGCAGTTTTCTCATATGAACGGTGGCTTATTGTTTTACTGATCATATACAACGATATTATCAAATATGACCATGTCATTGTTCCCATTTCGTTAATATTTGATGACATTTCATCGTTTTTCTAAACGCTGCGTCTAGCCATCCGGTTATCGGACGAATAAGCGTACGTTATTCGTCCGCAAAGCGGCTCAGTTCACGCGGTTCACACTGTACAGCGCCCCAAACAAACAATTCCAAACACACAAACCCAAACAAACACACCCACACAAAAAAACCCAAAAAACAAACTCAGAATAACGAACGCAAACAAACCCAAACGCAAACAAACACACCCAGAGAAACCAAACCGAAATCCAAACACACACCCAATCAACACAAACCCAAACAAGCCCAAATAAAACCAAACAAAACCAAACAATCCAAACGCAAATGAACCCAAACAAACCAAACACGAACGAATCCAAACAAACCAATCCAAACAACACAAATAAACAAACCCAAACAAAACCGATCAACCGAAACCAAACAAACCCAAACACAACCAACCATCCCGAACCAAACGACCAATCCAAGCCACACAAACCCGAACAATATAACAAAGATTTTATTCGGATGACCACGTGTAAGTTATTGCTCCGGATAATACAATTCAATACATTCTATCCGGACAATTATATATATGTTATTCGTTCGGATACTAGCTTATACGAATCACAATAATATGTACGCCTACTAGATATCCAGCGTGAACTGAGCCGCTATCCGGACGAATAACACACGTTTATTCGTCCGATAACCGGACGGGGAGACACTCCGTTTTTTAAATCTTCATTCTACACGCTGATATTCCCGTCAATGTGGTTTGTTGATGGATCCTAAGGGAGACTACTAATCTAGAGCGCGGAAAAATTGTGAATTCTGACAACTTTTTATGAATACCCATTGAAAATGAAAATTCCATTTAGCGGTCTTTATCTACTGATCTTAAAGTATCTTCAAACGATTCTGTAACAAAATGGCGGCGCTGAAGCAAGATGAAGCCAGTCACTTTAGTCCAACAGTGTCCTCCGGCCGGCAAGTTCTCCAATTTTTTGTGTGGAACGAAAATTCTTAATGATTCGAGTATAAGATAAGATTTTGCTTCGAAGAATATAGGGAAATCGAAAAATATCGATTTTCTAGAAAATGGCGCATGTTTAGACAAAAATTGTTGTCGGAAACAAAATCGCCTTGAATATTAGTTGCGAAAAGTTTTCAACAAATCAAAAATCCTACACGTGTCTTGGTAAAATGTTATTGAAAGGTTCCAAAAAAAATCAAGTCAATCGGCGAAGAATGGGCGATGTGATGTTGCCAGCCGCAGGACACTATCAGATAAAGGTGGCTTCATTCAACTTCAACATCAACATTTTGTGAGAAAATCTTTAGAAAAAATGTGTAACGATACTTAAAGATATGTAGAATAAAGGTCACCAAATGGCATTTTCATTCTATCAATTCAGTATCCATGAAAACTGATCAAAATTCACCTTCTTCGGGCTCTAGACTAGTAGTTTCCTTTAACACTTTTGAGGTCTTATTGTTCGATGATGAAGGATAATAATGTTTACCAGTTATTTTTCTTTCAGTATGGTATGAGTGGAGGGGATCTTCTCACTACGCATTAAAATCAGGATATGCGGCAGACGGTAATCTTCGTTCAATGTATATTCGATTTTCTTATTTGATATGACAAATACATACCATATAAGATATATATGTTATGGTTTAAAAACCGAAATTTTTACACTGATACGTTCGAATATCTGCGGTGTGGGGGTATTCAATATTGCCGGTAGAGATCGCCATATTTCTTATCCCCCCTCATTGAAACTGCATGTGGAGGATGACTCATGATTTGCGATATATGATACCGGAAGCTCGTAAACGAAACTGCGCGTTTCCGGGCTCCCGGAGCCCACACGAGCATTTTTTCGCCGCTTCGCTCTTCGGCGAACTTGCTCGAAATGGTTTCCCAATCTCGTAGGGACCCTTGGTGATGTAGGTGATCACTGTAGGAAATCGAGACAGCCGCGATTAATATTTCATGAGACAGTATTGTACGTACCCTCGCGTCGACTTGTCGACACAGACTGCGGGATTACTAGAACTTCCGAATGGTATACATAAGGTTGACAGCAGCAAGAGAATATGTTCTCATACTTTGGGACCACCATTTTTCATTTTACTTCCCACATGCTGACTTCCGTTTACCTCTGGGGTATTATTCGGTCGTTAGTTCTGACGGTACACTTGATCTATTATAAAAATCAATTGTACAGTGGTGTTAGAACCCATTTTTCACAACAACTTTCAATCGACAATATTTGAAATAAGGTTCAAAATACAACGATAAGTAATCATTTGTTTACTTCGACGTTTGGAAACATTTTACAGAATGGTTCAGATGTGGCGTTCGAATTTCGTTCAATCCTCTCTATACAGTTATGATGAACAGGGTTCGTCTGAAAGCGCCTAAAGCCAATGAAAGAAATATATTGTACATATACATCAGGATCAAACTGAATGATTGTAGGTAGCAGTAACTTGATCTACCTTACGATAGATTATTGCTGATATGTTGGTGGCGCACTATACCAATATCTTTGCTATTTAAACGGTCCTATTAAATCGGTGAAAACGTCATGGAATTGTAATAAGGAAGATAGAAAAGAAGATAGAAAACAGTATTCCGTAAAAGTTTTATTTCACAACGAGTTGGCGGGTTAAAAAAATGAAATTGCTAGCGCGAAGTGATAAATAAGCAGATAAGGAAAGAGAGAGAGAGAGAGAGAGAGAGAGAGAGAGAGAGAGAGAGAGAGAGAGAGAGAGAGAAGATGGGAAGCAGCGGAAAATTCGTGAAGGCTATTTTGCTACGTCGACCCTAGCGGCTGCACACGGTGGTAATGTTTAACAAAACGTTTCACGGTAGGTAGATTCGACGGAGAAGTACCAGCAGGCGACAGCATAGAGGACCAAGCAGAGGATTCACGGGAAAAAATGGAAATTTATCGCACGTACCCGTCTTTTTACCTCACTAATATACAAGCGAAAGAGAACGAGTCAGGATGTATGAAAGTGAATCCTAACTCCCCGTGGGCGCGACGCACCGAGCGAAGGGTTCAAAATAGTAAAAAGCTCACAACGGAACAACTGAAGCTAAAGACTGAATGTTAATTATAGAGCGCCAAGTTGGTCTCTTAAACTTGTTTGTTTTTTTTTCCTTTCTTTCTGTCTCGGTTGGATGACAACGACGAGCGAATAGTAGTATACTTTTTTCATCTCGCTACAATCCAAGATACTTTTACAGGCTTTTTCCGCTCGATATCCCAATTCTCTGTGATATGCCACGCAGGTTGCCTCTCCTTCGAGATACGAATCCAATAAGTGTTCACCGAATCTGCGGGCTATCACTTGATTTCGACTTAAAAAATCTCTTTTTCTAGCAAGGTAAAGATATTTTGCACAAAACTAATTGCCACAATGATCCGTTTTAACTATTGATACGTCGTACTAATTTGGGAAAGATCCGGGCAAACGGTATTGGGGTATGCTGGTAGAACGATTGTTCGCAACATTCACCTCAATAATGCAATTGGTATGGAGTAGTTTCTGTAAAATTACCGTTTACTGTGATAGTTCCTAATCAAATACTTGAAGTCCATCGACAATTCCTAATACCTTCATGAGTTTGTTTGGGGGTAGTATCCTAAAAGTCAAACTGGGGATATTTTCGAGCCATACGCCGTTCACAAGAATGGAAACTTTCATTAAATATTGTTCTGTCTTTCATATAGTACGTCTGTTTATTGTAGTACTAGATTATCAGATATTAAACTTCCAGATACGAGTCGAGTGGCTTTGATTACTTTGTTATTTACTGGAGGAAAATATCTGAATAATTCGCGTTAGCTCTTCACTTCCACGCGTCACAATTTGCAATGCCTTCTTTCTCTCTTAGGGTAAATGTGATGGAAAGGTTTATCGTTGGGAGATAACATATGATAAAAGGTTGCGTGCGTTGCATTCAGCCTGAATTCAGTGCGGGATATGAAATCCTACATTTAATTGGGGTTTTCTATAATTATATACTTAGCCATAATAGGTGGTGAAATTGGCACCGACTCTATAAGTCAATTTACTTGCTTCATTTTCTCCGCGGCCTTATAAGCTCCCTTCACAGCTCGCGAACGCGTAGCTTTTTAAATTGATCCCCCGGGATTGTTTTTATTCACTGCAGCATCTCCATAAAGATTCCAATTCACAAACGCTTTGAATGTGTTTATATCGCCATCACTGATATCATTCACTGAATCCACGATGTGTAAATTTTGCGAACGTCGATACGTGCCGTGGCTTTTATCCTCAAGCCCTACGTAACCTTGGTAATTTTCAACATTTTTAAATATCCTACCCACTTCTCACACACTAAAGTGGAGAATGTAAAAAATAGTCTTCTTTTAAAGTTTCTCTGTAATGTGTTTGTTTTAGAGATCGGAACGACCAGTTGAAGATTCGATTTAGGAAATCATAAATCAGTGGATATAATGGATGAAAAATTATGAATGGATGTTTAAAATTGCAAATTAATTTTGGCCGTAAAATTCCTATGGTTCGGTGAATCCGTATACTGCAAACGAATAATTGATTGGTACAGTGGAAGCTATAATTCGGGACGAAGCTTACGCATATGGTGCTTAATTATAAGGCGTAATAACCCTTTTTATTCAGATGGGAGTTATAGAATCATAACATAACGAATCGGCATCAAAAACATTTGTCTCCTGACTTTTACGTTTCGTACATTTCCGTATAGAGGCTTCAATTCTGGGGTTACATATAGATGAGGGAAGGTAATTCTAGTTGCATTGCGCAGCACCAAATGTACAGTGAAAATACAAGTTATGGGACAATTCTCGAAACGGACGATCCCACTGTCCCCGAAATGTAGCTATCCTGACGTATCCCCTTCTCCTTCCTCTATCCCGGCGCGCACACAGATATAGCACAACGTGAAAACACCCAGAATCGTTTGTTCCATTCTGGCGAAGCAAGGGATGGGACGGAGGCACAGGTTTTGTGTGAGGGGGTGGGAAGGTGTTTGGCGTTATACCTTCCGCCGTATTCACACTCACAGTGGCCGACGTGAGCTATTTTTATTTTACCGTTGCCCCGTGGCGACATTAGGCTCTGTGCCAACGGAAACGAGCTGTGAATTTTTCATTTTATTTTACCCTTTTTTCTCTTCTTTCGTCTCCCCTTTCTCCCATCTAAAATGCTCGACTGTGTCGTGATGAATTTCGTGGAAATGGGGGGAAGAATGAATTTAGGGAAAAAATAACAAAAATAAGGAGCTCTTTTGCTCACAGGTTTCTACGACGGACGAGTTTTTTCCATATTATATTTTTCATCCATTCGGTCGAATTTTGGTTAAGCGATGCTTCGTTTTTGTTTGGTTTTTGAAGTTGTCTTATTGATATTTAAATTAAAATATTGGCGAAGTAAAACCATCACATGCTTATCACATCACATGCCTGGCTCGTTTGAATAGTTGAGCAGGGTAAAGCCAGGGTCTTCTGGCTTTTGAAGTATGGTCGAATACGGAATATCAAGAAAGACATGACCTGGAGGTTAAGGGAAGGGTAGGGGTTTCAGCGTGAAAAAAACACTTTTTTGCGATTTTTTTCATCTATATGGATAGAGTATATTCATTTAAACCTTTTGTACATTGTTAATTATCATTTCAAGACCATTTCGTGAAATTTGCACGCGAAAATATCCACAAACAAGCCGGTGACAAAGCTTTTCCAAGAACGCCTTTGGAAAAACACGATTTGCGGGTTCACTGTATCTCAGCTAGAAATTATCTGAAATCAAGTACCATTAAAATTTAGTGAAAGTATCATCAAATCCTTCCCCCAACGGTCTTTGATATTTTTTCTTTCATTTCTAAATTTTTGGTGATCATGTAAGGTGAAAAGTGCTATTTTTCACGAAAAATTCCGCCATCTTTGGGGTGGAAAACCCCCTCAATGTAAAAAAAAATCTCAAACTAACCGTTGGGGCGAGGTATTGTATATGTAGAAAGTGCGTACCAAGTTTGAAATAAATCGGTCATGTAGTTTTCAAATGGCAGTGAACACGGACTTTGAAAAAGTGGTTTCGGGAAAAATGCGTTTGAAGTGTTAGCTACAGTTTGAAACGCGAGCTACAGTGTTAGAGGAGCGGGACTAAATAGTCAATAACTTGGAGAGTGTTGCTCTGATTGACTTCAAATTTTGGGATTATATTCTTGAAATGTTTAACTATAAGAAAAGACAAAAAAAATGATTATTCAAAAGTGCGAACCCCTACCCTCCCCTTAAGAAAGAATAAAGACACGAAGGAGAGACGTGTTAAGTCACGTATTCGCAGTTCCCGATCCTGAAAACGTTTACCTGCAATACAAATATTTTTTATTGAGAAATTTTGTACTGAAACTTGCTATTGAAAAAATTATTCTGGTATTTAAACAAAACCCACATTTTACTTCGAATTCATTTTCTATCAATCTCTGTGCGATTTTTCCAACGGAGTTATCGCACACCGTCGACAAGAAACGCGTTTGAATGCTGAATTCCTTGACTACAAAACTACGGGAAAAAATTGTTTTTTGAAATGTTTATCAATATCGCGCAACGTGATTCGTAAAATGTGTAAATATTGAAATTGTACACTTTTTCAAAAGTGACATAACTCTATAAAGAACCAATAAATACTTAAAGTCTTCTTGATGTTTATGAGTTGAGTATATACTAAAACAATATGCAGAAATTCAAAAACCTGGGTTTTGTCTTTCCTCGTGCCCCGGGGTCGCAAACATTTCAAGATTATTTAATCTCTCCGCTTTCATACGAAAGGCCAACTCGAGCTAAAAAATATAAAAATTCGAATAGTACCGCCGAAAGTAAAAAGTCGAATAGTACAGAATGGCAAAATTGCGTTATTTGAAGAAATTTCTGCTCTCGTTGTTCAATAAATAATATTTCTATAAAAAAATGAGAAATTATTTTCAACCGCGATTTTTGAAGATGAAGATTCACGTTACAAAACCTTTTTTATTCTTTTTCTGCCAATCATTATCACGAAGATATAGCTGTTCAAAAAAGATCGGAGTGTTGGCGAAAAAATCATGCTTCATGTGTTGCGCTCAGTGGATATTTCATTGGCAGGGTAATTACAATATAATTGTTTCCTTGCTATTATGATTGTTATACCAATAATCCATGCTATTTTCTACCACGGGCGTTTATCATAAATATCACGAATTCAGTACCTGATGCAAATGTGAACACTCTTGAGACATGACATATGAATTCGAACCTTGCCGTACAGTAGTATATATGGAAATAACTGATTGGTAAAACGGTATTGTAGTCTTGAACTCGAGAACTGTTTACAATAGAGTTGTAGGCAGATCTTCATGTTTGCACTTATTAATAGAAACGAGTAACGGGTGATGTTCCGGTTTTAGGAAGTTCGTAACTGGATTATGCACCAAGAGGAGGGAAACTACAAACAATGGACGATGCGGGTTGGAACTCCAAACCGTCTATCTGCATGTGAAAATTGATACATGCTGGTTACTCAAGCGTTTCGAGGAACAGACGCGTACTTGAGAGGCCGAAAATCGTTCTACGAGAATAGAAAGATCTGTAGGCGATATAGGACTGAATTAACACTCGTTTGAACGGTACAACAGGCATGAACAGCAAGTTGAGTTCAGACATTAGGATTCGTACAACAATACACAGAGCAGAAGTTTCAGCGTAGACGAGAGATAAATAATGTACCTGCCGATATATCTGCCCGCTTGAAGTCGAACGATTATATGAGGGTGGATTTAAATGTTTCGAATTGGTCACGAAGGAGCAACATTTCAATCAAATTTCAATATTTTTCCTATGGATGGCAGTAGAAGCAATGTAAAGAAAATGTTCGAGGAGGCTGGATGTCAATTGTTCGATTACGTTATGGCTGACAGGCTGCGAAAATGGCATTTGTTAACAATAGATAAATTTGAGTATCGTACGGTGATGAAATTCTTCAATGCAAAAGGAAAAACTTTAACCGAAATCAGAATTACTTTAGGATATGGATATGTCCGTTCCAGGCCCGGGTCCAAACTGTCATTTCAAACATTGTTTCTATATTATTAGTACAGTCGTGTTGTACATTGGAATCGAAAAAAATTAAAAGGCTAGTTTTTTGACAGGTGTTTTGTAGGTGCCCGGGTGCTAATGCCAAGTTTGCTTAAAAATCGGGGTGTAGGGATTTTTCAGGGGATTAAGGAGGATGGGGATGGATTGCTGCGAACCTAAAACCCCTACGAGGTCGGCACCATGAGACAAAATGTTCCGAAAAATCCGGGGTTCATTTTTGTCAACAGCGCCGAAGTCGGGGAAGTTCATTTTGGGGGTGAAAAAATGGGGTGAAATTTTGAAAAATCAGTTTTAATTCAATAACTCATTAGGAAAAATTAATAAATTTTTTGTTCAAATGTGAACGTTGTAGCCCTAGAAAAGACGCGTTGATCGAGTATTTGATCATCCCTCTCCGATAATATTTTCAACCCCAAAACATGATTGATATATAAAAAAGAAATTGTTCATTGAATAACTCAAAAACAATCGATTGTTCGGGTAGTGTTTAAATGTACGAAATGTAGAGAATAACATTCTCTATATTTTCGTTTCTATGGACCGCCCTCGAATTACGCTTTTTCCAACCTCTCTCGGCGGTTGAAATGTCAAAATAAGATTCTGGGAAAATTATTGATCGTACGAATTCGCCGCCATGGGAAGATTAGTAGCTTGAACTCTCGAATATATTCTTGTCCACAGCGCTAAACTCGTATCTCTTTATTTTCGGTTTACGAAAGTGGGGGGAACGTACCAAAAATCAGATTTTTGAGAATTATTCTTCGGGAGATTTTTTTTCGAACTCCATTCAAATGAAAAATTGTAGTTCTCAAAAATACGCGTCGATTGGGTATCGACGTGGTGGTCAATAGAAACGAAAATATAGAGAAAACTATTATCTACATTTAGTACATTTAAACCATACCCGAAAAATCTGTTGTTTTTGAGTTATTCCATAAACCATTTTTTTGTTGATATTTTAATAATTTTTTTAGGCTTGAAGATATTATCGGAGAGGGATGATCAAATACTCGATCGACGTGTCTTTTCAAGGGCTACAACGTTCTCATTTGAACAAAAATTGTATTAATTTTCCTCATGAATTATTCAATTGAAATTTATTTTTCAAAATTTCACCCCACTTTTTCACTCCAAAAATGAACTTCCTCAACTTCGGCGCTGTGGACAAAAATGAAGCCCGGATTTTTTTGAACATTTTACCTCATGCCGCCCACATTGTGGGGGTTTTCGATTTGCAGCAATCCACCCCCATCCCCCTTTATCCCCTAATAAATCCTACACCCCGATTTTCAGGCAATCTTGGCTTTATTATCCGCGGCACCTACAGAATCACCTTTCAAAAAACTGGCCTTCTACTTTTTTCCGATTACGGGGTTTTTTGACGACAGCACGACTGTACTATATGAGAAACGATGAATTTTTCATGTTTGATCATTTTTGCTTGTCACTGGAGAAAGTATTTGAGAATTATTTTGTTCAATTTCATTGATGTTTTCACTGTGTTGAGTTTGAGGCGCAATCCTATTTCATAAATAATTTTTAATATATCATTTTGATTAAATAATAGTATTCAAGGTTCAACATGTAATAGGCAATATATTTATACGTATTATCCTTTCAAATTCTGATATCTGCTCACCATAAAACGCAATTTTTATGTATGTAACAGGCCAATTAATTGATGACATGACTAATGCATAGCAAGGAATTGGAATATTCATGTCGCGTGAATTGCGGTGAATACAAGGAAGCGAGGTTTGAAGACATTTGTTGCAAACGTTTTTTGGATGCATTAGTGTATTCGTTATCCTCAAAAAAGTCGAAAACCCTTCAGAGTATAGGGGCAGGATGAGTCGGATTTCTTTAGGATTTGTGGACCAGACAAAGAGGTAGCAAACTGATGAATTGCGTACACCTACAAGTATTGTATCATCATTATATGTCACTTCAATGAGCCTTCCAGCATCTCGCGAATGAAATGCAGTAGAACTTGTTCAAGACATTGCATTCGAAAGTCCATTAAAAGTTATAAACTACTATACTTTATAACTTTTCATGCCATGGGGAAAATGCAGAATGAAGGAAAATCGGTGCGACGAGAGTTGAGCGAAAACACCATTGCGAATCGACGAAACATCACGAATTATTTGCTTGCGAGGCATATAAATCCTTTTCCTAGTGGCGTATTGCAACTAGGGATGAAATATGGATTTATGTCGACAACCCTAAGCGCAGCAAATCATGAATTGACCCTGGTCAATAACCCGTATCAAATATTTAGGGAAGGCAAAAACATCACAGCAGAATATAATTAATCGATTAAACGAGCTTACCTGTAAGTGAAGCTCAATCGTAATTGTATATAGGGCCTCTTCCGAAGAGATCACTTGGTAGTCCTCCACTCTGTGCCGATATTGCCACCTATTCAAAGTTTAAAAAACTGATACGGTGGCTCCTCTGCGCCCTCGCGGCGGCCACTCTCGGATACTAGCCTCATTATTCAAAGTCTGTCGTAACGTGTATAGGGCTGATCTTAATCAGCTATGGGAAGAAAGGAAAATTGTATTTTACGGGGGGGGGCTGATCTCTTCGGAAGAGGCCCTACATACAATTACGATTGAACTTCACTTACAGGTAAGCTCGTTTAATCGATTAATTGTATTTCGTGCCTCTTCCTCGAGATCACTTGGTAGATGTTTAAAGTTACGTTACGACACAACTCACATGCTGCTCCAATTATGATATTTCACGCTCAAATCGAAGATTTGTCTTGGTTAATTCTTGGCGTGAACGAGATATATATATATTTTCTTTTTCAGTTAGAAAAGAAAACAGTATTTAAACATAATGATGTTAACGTAACAGTCCTCTTATAAACTTAATATGGCCTTGGCAAATGCCGTTTTTTCCTCTACAATATTCAGATCGAAAAATCTCGCGAAGGTCTTGGACTCTTTAGTCCAGCCCGCCGTTGCCTTAATCGTGTCTAAATTGACACCTACGCGCTTTGCCGCAGATGTCGAGGCGTGGCGGGCGCTGTATGCACCAAAACAGTCACTATCGATCCCGCTCTATTTCAAAACTTTTTTGATCCATTTACTTAGAGTCTGCGTGCCCGGTGCCTTATGCGGTTTTTTGAATGATACAAATAGGGTTTCGGTACCTTCACGAATTTCTTGTGTCGATTTTAAGTAGTCGAGTAACGTTTGAGCAGCGCAGATCTCTTTTTTCTCGAAAAACGGCAGGATCAGTACAGGCTGTTTCCTCCTTGGTCCAGAGGTTTTAATTTGAGCAGATATCTTAATTTATATTTTTTCTTTTGATATAGCTATCTCATTAATGTTAATCAATGACAATGTCTGGATGCTATGACCACGTGGCTGAGTTGGTCCGTGGCTGGTTGGGTGTCCACGTGGCTAGAAGTTGAAGTACAACTTTCGGGTCCCATGTGGCATTATACTTGGGCAATTGTGGGCGAAGCTTGAACGCGCCTTTACATATCCTTTTGATCCATGGATTCTCTGCGATGCTCGGGCCAAATATAAATGACAGAGCCGATCTATAACCGTTAATCGTTGTATACGATGCTCCGTTGAAAAATTCTTCGGCGAAGAAGTCCTGAAGTTCTGTGAAGTTTATCATTAAGGGGTCCAAATTTTTCCGAATACAAAGCTGACGCCACTTTTCAATTGGACATTCGTACTGCCTTAGCGTTGATTCGGTGACTGAAGCCAAGGCGATTGTTACTGCCTTCTCAGATATTCTTCTCTTTGTTAGCGCCTTTTTGATAAAATCCCTGCTAGCAACGACAACTGTGGCCACAATGCATGGGGTTCCCTGTTAGAGGAACGCAGTAAATTAATGTCTGGCCCAAATCTTAAAGGTTTCGATTCCGTCATGCTCATAAATAGCGGATACCAGGCTTGCGACGGCCAGTCTGGCACTACTAGAATTCCCCGTGAATTTTCTTGATCAATTTTTCTTAATGCTTTGATGATCACCGAAACAGGGGGAAATGCATTAAAGAAGTAACGCACCGAATCAACCGTAAATGCGTCGACTGCGATCGACCCCGGATCTTTTTTCCATGAAATGTAAGTGTTACATTTTTTGTTAATTCAACTAGCGAATAAATCTATATCCGGATTGCCCAATACTTTTCGAATTCTTTGAAAGGCTTTTTCTGATAATGTGTATTCCGTTTCAGGCTCCAGCCGTCTAGATTCAAAATCTGCCTCAGAGTTATTTTGAGATTGAATATACGATGCGAAGAGCCAAATGTTGCGGCGTTCGCACCCTATCCACATCTTTTTCGCAGCTTCGCTTAATTTCTTACTGCCCATACCACCCATATGATTGATGTATGGCATTGCTGTTGTATTGTCAATCCTTAACAGAATATTGCGGTCGCTCAAGTTTTTAGCGAAACTTTTCAGCGCGAAAAAGGCCGCAAGTTACTCTAGGTAATTTATGTAAGATTTACGTTCCTCTTGAGACCAAAAACCGTGGATTTTTTCCTTTTGGCAACACGCCCCCCACCCCGTTAATGATGAATCAGCAAATATTTCTAACAAAAATTTATACTTGCGTATTGGCTTAACAATTTTTGCTATATTGTCTTTCCACCATTCGAAATCAGCGTCTAGCTCGGGGTTTATTTCGATAACGGTTTCGTAATTGTCATGACACTTCTCTAGTGCTACAACTTTTTCCCTCTCAACATTTTTTACATATACCCAACCATATGTCGCTGCTTGGCAACAAAAGCCAAGAGATCCAATAAATGAAGCAAATTCCCGAATTTTACATCTTCTGATCTTTTGATATTTACGAATTAGTTTTGATATATTTGCTCGTTTATCCATAGGCAATCCGATTTGCATTTTTTCGGAATTCAGACACAAGCCTAGAAATGTAAATTTTTGAGATGGGGACAACTAGCTTTTTTCATAATTAATAACGAAGCCAAGACTTTCTAAAAGTGATATTGTTTGCTCGGCGTTGTTCGAACAATTTGTTGCCGAGTTGCCAAATAGTAAAATACCGTCAAGATAGATAACGGACATAAGCCCTCTTTTTCTTAGAAGTGTGACAATAGGTGTCATTATTTTCGTAAAAATTAACGGCGCGCAATTTAAGTGGAATGGTAAAACCGTGAACTCAAAAAGTTGACCTTGAAACAAAAAGCGCAAGTATTTTCTATGTTTATTCGTAATAGGCACGAGGTAGTACACGTCTTTAAGGTCTATCGTTACCATGTAGCATCCGCGATACATAAGCCTCTGTGCCGTCCTGACATTTTCCATCTTAAAATGCGCTGTGTCTATAAACTCATTAAGAGGTTTATGATTTAATATTAGACGATTGGAGCCATCAGGTTTAGGCGTCAAGAAAATGTTCGATATAAATTGTCCGTTTTTAGCGTCGCATTTACGAATTGCACCTTTTTGCAATAATTTATTTATTTGTTCCGTTATGGCTTCAATTTCCTTATTCGACCACGAAGGTTCGCAAGGCTGTTGATTTTGACGAATTTCTGTTTTGAATGGTATTTTAAATCCTGCGATGGGGTTTAGAATAAACCCATCGGATATGTCTGTTCTCCAGTTTTCGGTAAAATGCTTCAGTCTACCAGCCAAATTACTCACATCCTGTCACCGCGTTTTTTGTGTGTTCTGTTGCTCGCTGAGTACAACCTGCGGGGAGAGGGCTGGTACGGCTTGTATTGCCCGCCCCATGACTTTCTCTGTGGTGGTCGTGATTGCACGTATTTCCTGTTCGTCTGTTGAAGCGGGCCCTTCGTGTTTTTTGACAAGTGTTTGAAAGCCGTCTTTTCCAGTAGTTTTAATTTTTTGGTTGATTGCTCGAGTAGTTTTGCCGCCTTTACTTGCCCTTCGAGTTGCTTACCGAACAGAAATTCATCCACTTCCGCAGTCTTGAGCGTTTCCTTCAACGAAGCCCGGATGTTGGACATAATCAGTGATCGTCGTGTTAGGGTTTCGTCTCTTTGTAAGTCGACGAGGATTCTGCAGCTGTCGCTTATTTTTTCGATTAACTCAATCGATTTCACCGCTTCTTCATTCAAAAGCTGAGATAGGATCGAACCCAACACTGATAAGCAAACTGCAACCTTCTCTTGTTTTTCAACAAGCCGATTATCTCGGTTAGCAACCAATTCATGTACGGAAGCCTTCAACTCTAAGTTGAGTTTTGGCGCTTCTTGGAATGCGACATTGGCCGGTTGGGGATGTTTGCTTATCAATTCTGCTTTTATATCTTTTGGCAAGCCATCTTTGTATATTTCCTCCCAGCAAATTTGTATGTCCTTGTGCACGGGCTCTGTTAATTTTTTGTCTGACCGTAGCCGTTTGCCAATAACGAGTAACATATCTTCGCCCAGCGTCACGTCCTCCTTTACCGACCGAGTGGCCTGGCCGCTCGCGTCTTCTGTTGGTTCTTTGTAGACTCCTGGTTGAGGTTATGATTCCCAGCTGAACTCGTATTTTCCTCTTGCGTCTGGATTGCATCGTTTGATTGAGAGCAGGAGCGGACACAAGAACGTGAACGCAAGCTGTCGCGCGAGCGAGAGCGATAACGAGAACGCGAGCGTGAAGCCCTACGTCGCCTCGACGCGTGTGAGCACGATCGTCTCTCACTCTCATTCTCCTGATCGCTTGTCTCGCTGCTGCTTTCACTGCTCCTATCGCTGCTGCATGGCGACAAATAGTCATAACCTGCGGCCAGGAGAAAGGAAGGATCCGCTCTTTTAAAATGCATGTCAATATTCCTCGGATAAAAATAAAGCGTTCGCTGTATTTAGCAGTCCTGAACTGCTGGAAGTGTGGGCCTGGCCCGCTTCCATTGTAATATTCTCCGCCTTACGTAGATATATATATATACATATATATATTTTTTTTTCCAGTCAGTTACTCTTTGGCCTAGCCATCGAGCATGAAAGAGATAACGATGTTGGCCTCGTCAGCCTCGTTGTATTGGTGTTGAGTTGAACTGCAACAAATTAGAGGTTAACTTACGTTTCCTATGATGTTTTCGCTTTTTCTTTTTCCGCATCTTCTTCTCGAGCCGTCTTATACGGTCTCGAAGATCATTTTCTTCGTCCCTTGAGCTTTTCTTCCCCATTTTCCTTGAAACTTTTTTTTTGTTTTGTTTTTTTTTTTCACGAAACGCGTGGTTCCTTCGGCACCAAAATGAAGAATGTGGCTAGTATCCGAGAGTGGCCGCCGCGAGGGCGCAGAGAAGCCACCGTCTCAGTTTTTTAAACTTTGAATAGGTGGTAATATCGGCACAGAGTGGAGGACTACCAAGTGATCTCGAGGAAGAGGCACGAAATACAATTTCGGATTATTGCACGGTTCACTCGGAAACTGCACCGCTACATCAGCTGACAGTTGCGATGGCGAAAATACACGAACGAATTCATGAAGTACGAATTCATTTCTCATGCATCTTACTCTCCACATTCAGTCCCTCACGACTCCTTCCTTTTCCCAAATTTATAAAAATGGCGATCGCGGAAGAATAAAAAACAATACTAAAGTGATAAGTGCTATTGACGACTATTTTTTCAGCGTTAAGAAAGACTAATATTCTGAGTGACTAGAGGGCCTTAAGGAACACCGGACGAAGTGTATTGAATGAAACAGAGACTACGTTGAAAAATAAATTTCGTGTGCCTCGAATTTTTTTTTCCCAGTAGGTCACAAGTTCAATCCACCCTCGAATTACTCCGGATAAAATGTAATCGCCACTCCAGTACGTATTTGTCCCTTAATGGCCTTACGCCGACAACGCTAATTTTTTGTAATGAACTTTGATATTCCGTATTTTCGAATAAGAAGAAAAATGATGCGTTATAAAATGTAACACACTGACATCGATGAAAGACAACATATTATAGGTCAAGGTTTCATCTAGGCTAAGGATTTGTCAGCGGCGTGAATTGAAGGATTTGTCAGCAGCGTTGAAGGATTTTTCATAGCAGCTCCAACGGAAGTTCTCACATTTCGTATTCCGGAGGTTTAACTAAATGCATATCCACGGATGGGTCCAGATTTTAATATTTCCTCATCAAAACTGCAAATATTATTTAACACTTTAGAATAAATTAGTTTCCAGTGAACTGAATGTATGAACAAGGGGTTTACATTATTCAACGACTGGGATTGGACTATCAAACAACATAAAAAGAGGCACAAGCTTTGAGCTGTTCGAGGAGAATCGTATGGCGTATGGTAAAAATACGTATATTTTTATCAAAATTTAAAAATAGGTTATTCGTCTCACAAGTTCATATTTAATTCTTTTTTCCAGTCTCTTTGTCTTAAAGGGAGGACAATTTTCCTCTCGTATTAGGATATCGAATAAATAAATGCGCATGTTGAATTTTTCGCGTCTTATAGGTCATCAGAACATTTTGTTTGTATTGTTGGGATTGGAGGAATTTAGATTTCCAACGAGTAATGTACGCTTTCAGATATTATAATGAAATTGAATTCGCTGAACGATTTGTCTGGTTATGTAATGTTAACTAAAACTGTACGTGTAATCTGTATGCATCCGGTATTTATTCAACGAATGAAACAACATTCTTCCCGATCAATCGTGCAAACCTTGTTTTCCGATCTATCTATTACTTTCACCCTACCGCAGGAATGAATAGGGTGGAGAGTTTGTCAGAAACCATGAGTCATTTATCCTCGGCGAAAAAGTAACCCCCATGTGGCCATATATTTAGATTCATCATTATAACCCCACCGCACAGTACAAATATGAAGCGGAACGACGAGCGACATATTAAAATGTTCACGACCGTTTGATTCACGACGCTGAACAGTACACAACAGCAGAAAATACTCGATGAAGGTCCACTCTCCACCTCCTTCCTTGTGTATGGTGAATGCTAGTATGTATGCATACGGCAAGGGGATCAAGTATTATAATCCTGACACCCTTTATATCCACGACTGAACGATAGTCCGTTGGTTTTGTTCCCCTCCCATTCCTTTCTTTTTCTCTCTCGCTTTATCTCTTTTATAGGCGAAGAGGAATTGCTTACGTTACAAGCCTGAAAACCAAAGTAACTATTGACATTCGTAGTTATCACCAACGTCAGAGAAGGCTTGATGAGGAAGCAAAAAAATCCAATCGTCGAATGTACCGATATGTGAACTTGTGGTGAGTCACAGAGAAAAAAAAGTAAGCCGAAGCGAGACAATAAAAGATGAGCAACCCTCTCGAAAGACTGTGGTGACATGTTTGTGCCTCAATCAACTCGTTGTGCCACAGTCCAGCTCACATTGCATCTACTCTCGTGACGCATTGCATAAGTACGTTCTTTCTCTTTTTCCTTGACACCCTCTCCTTCACTCTCTCGACAAGGGATCCTCGCGTTAGCTGGTTATGGCCGCCCCTTCTAAAAACCCGTTACCCCTGTTTACCTAACGTCTGTCATGCAAATGAGCCTTTCAACAATCGGGTTCACTTTTGCCATGCGGTTCACCGTCATTGTGACACGAACGTAAACGACCGAAAGCGCGGGCCTACGATGATCACGAGATATAAACTCGCACCGATGCGGTATATACATACATACACATGTATGTAAGTATCCATACATAGCACGCATAGTATAATACGCGGGGCCCTGTGAGTCGGGTAAAGTTTGCTACAGACACCGCTTTTCATAACTTTTTTGATTTATTTTTCGCGGCAGAACAAACTCCCCTAAAGCAGACGTAGACATGTACGAGGTGCACATATACCAACACACATACGCACAATATGTGCAGGGAGCCCAGGATAACATATGGGACTTATGTGTCCGTCCGTTTCTGTCTTCGCTTGGTAAGTATTTCTCATCACGTGCACTCAAGGGTTAAAGCGGAAGAAAAGTTTGTGGGTTTGCAGGGTAATGTCATTATACCCGACCTTCCGGGCCTTTAAGCCCGGTCTGGTTCAATCGAATATAGGTCTAGTTTTTCCTATTCCCTGTACAACAGTCAAAGCTAGCAGATCAAGTCCTCGAAGAGTCGACATGGGAAACTTGCGCTGGATAAGCATATACTGGGTTAATTGCCATTTTGTTAGGGGGTAGGTAGATTGATCTGATCATTTATGTGGTATTTGTGGAAGACTTCGATTTCAAGACAAATTTTCATCAAGATGAAACTTCAATAAATCTTTCCTATCAGCTAAGATACTTTGGGATTGTTGATGCCTGGTATTCAAGCTTTGTCTTCTGTATGAGTGTGTGGCCATTGTGGCATTTCTCCACTGTGACTATAGCACTTAAAATCTCGAAGGAAATACATCAAGATCCCAGGAAAAGCAACGAAGAACTAAGACATTCAAACTGTCGGCGTGAAAACTTGAATCGCCGAGTGGGGAACAAACAGAAAAGCCGGAGCGGAGCCTCTCGATCTTCGTTCGCCTCAAACCCCGTCGGCTACATGACTCGCAAGAAACGTTTCGAAGCACATTCCACTCTTCTGCGCAACCCTGGGATTCTCTATGAGATCCTTACAGTCCTTCCGTTTTTCCCTCGACTATGCACGGCACCATTTTCCTTATACTTCTCACTATCACAGTACCAAACCTCACTCACTCAATCCTCGCTCTCTCCTTCCTATTCTGTCTGTTTTTCTAAGCCCGTTCATCTTACTCAGTTTTTGTGACCAACCAAGCTCTTTTTTTGTCTTACTCCAGCAGTGGACGTTGCGTTTTATCACCGTCATTTTTTACGTATTTATTTTCCAACTGTTTGAGGCTGTCGCCAGACGTCTGATAATTTCCGTGGCCGGACGCCGAGGACAACAGGAAACAAGGTGATGGCCATGCAGCCGTGAGGGGATCGCGTATGTCGTAATGAAAATTGAAAAATGAACGAAAGGTGGACAACGACTTCCGGGAAAACCGGAAATAAGAAGTTTCTTCCGACTACTTCAGTTGTACTTCTGTGGATGCTTTATACATCCGAGAAATGCCAGCTGGTCTCTTCCATTCGCCTCCATTCTTATTTTCCAGTCTCTTTGCGTGTACAACCGTTTCGTCTCGGCTGCATTCAATTGGGCAGCCTCGCCAATTTTCATTCGGTTTCTATACCAGTACCCGCAAGATGATCGTCGTCACATTAGCAAGAGAAAAAGAAAAAGTAAACTTACAATATGGAAGCTGGATGACTGAAATAGCAAGCTGAATCATTTTACAGTCAAATAAAGCCCTCATAGAAATATACCGCTGTTAACGGACTTTTGCCTGGCGGCCGACAAACGTTTCATTGACGGCGAGTGTTCTCTCCTGATAGCTCCTTCCATTCCGTTCCTTTCATTCTTTCTCTCCCTTCTTCTCTTATTGTTTATTGATCGCAGTCGTGGAATACTTTTATTTTATTTGTTCCTCAAGTATCAAGTACAGTGGTATCGAATTCTGAGATTCTTATGGGTGTTGTAGCAACTGAGGATTTCCCTGGGTAGCACCGCAATATCAATGATCAACTCGTGACATGTTTTCCTGTTTATTCATTCCCGCGTGTATGGGGTGATGTCGCCCTGGGAACGTAAGAGACGTGTTTTAGCATAAGATTCGGTCGTTGAACTTTTATGACTGGCTCGAGAGACGTCCCATTTTCCGCGATGCAAGTACCCGTTCTTTTGCGACGCCCCCATTCCCGACTGCCTAACGTACCCGAGTTTGTCTGTGGGATGGACGTGAGCATCACCGAGGTGATGGCCTGATACTCCTTATGTGGGAGGAAAAAAGTATAAAGTTACCTCGAGAAGAGTAAATAGGTTCAAGATATACCTCATGAAATATCTGTCCGTATATCATCCATCTTCCTCGAAATTCTACGTATCGGCGATAGTCCTGGTAGACGTGATCATAGATAATACTTTTATTGGTCCCGTGAGGGTTTGTGTCCAATAAACGTTAACTGCGCATCAACTAATCATCTATGAGAACCGCGATGACCGACACTATTGTACATCTGGTTACCATTTTAAACAAATGGCAGTAATGGATTATGAAATATACACAGTCTTTTCTATCATTCTCCAATAATAGATCAATTGATATACAGAATTGAAGCACCTTGCACCTCCAATTTATTGGCATAACATTGGGCCATCTACCAAAGTTCTATCAGCGCATTGTTTTGATCATCTCGTAACTAGTCGATATTTAAATGCTCCATCTTACGAATAAGATGCCCGCTATTATTCAGGAGAACCAGGTACGTAAATAACAAACGTGATTCGAAATCACGTAAAGTAAGAGCGGAGCAGTGTGCGAATACGACAGAAACAAATGCGGTGGAAATTCGGCTTGTTCCGCTTTGGTACACATCAGACAAGGAGGCTCGCCGCAAATTACGCCCGGAAGGAAAGCTGCGTGGCCTCAGAGTTGGACCACCAGCGGTGTGCAACGACAGCAGCAACAGTAGGAAGCCTAAGTGGCTCGTTAGCGGTGGTTCGGCTTACGTGCTGATTTTTCCTCTGGTGAGTCAGAAATAAGATAACAAGAACACAATACCCCGCTTCGTCTTATTCCATCTAATTCAGCCTCACTATGTACGGCCAAGCTTGGAGTTATTTACAAGAACTATACGACTATCCGCAGGAAGACTGAGCTGCCGTCTTGTAATCATCATGATCATCAATTTAGTTGAAACATGAATTGAAAATTTTCGTATTAAAAAAATCAAGCATTGTCTCATTGTGCTTCAATTTTGTGTGATTTTTTATAACGTTCTCAAGAGCAGAATTCCGAAATCTCAAGTGTTATACGTGTAGCAGGCGGTTGGAGCCAAGCTGTGGTCACTTCGGTCCGTGTGATTCGATCGCAGGGTGATTGTCTATCCTAGACACGAATAGTAGGAAGTCCCATGCGAATCGTTCATCAGTTCGCAGCTTTTCATCCAGCCCCGTACCCTGTATATATACACTGCCGGCCAACAGTATGGATAAACCTAGAAAAATGTCGTGCCGCACTAAAAGTTTGATATCTCTGTGAAAAAAAAAGATATCCGGATTTTCAAGGTGGCATTTTAAAAGGGACAAATGAAGCTTCACTTTGCGTTTTGGAAATTTTTTTTTTTGATTTTTCTTAGACCCGGGGCGTCATTTTGAGAATGGCCGTTTTTTGGCTTTTTTGGCTGTTTAAAATCGGCTGCACGCCTTCAGGACATTTTTTTTCAATGAACCTTAAAAGATAGAGCAATAGCTATAGTGTCCTTGATCAGAAAGTTTCGTACGATTTTTTTTCACCAAGTTATCGCATTTTTTTTTCAAAAAGACAATTTTGAAAAGATGCTGCTTAAATGAGAAATTTTGAGGTTTAGAGAAAATTGCCAAAAGGAAAAGAAGTTGCGTTACATCGTATTGAATCGAGCAGAATTTTTTTTGAAATTTTTTCTCCCACAATGAATAAAAAAAAATCTATTTTTTTTCTTAATTTTAGCCGCACAAAACATCCACCTCTTACCTCTTACTTCATCTAAACGCCCTTTTCGTCGAAAAACCCACCTCTGGCTTTCAGCACTGCATCAACGATTCGTGGTATCCGATCGATTAATGAATCCAGCTGAGCTGAGCGAAGGGATCTCCACGCAGCTTGCAGTTTCTGCCACAGATCTTCGGCCGATGTAGGGCAGGTCATTCGTATATTTCGATCGAGCTCTTCCCAGAGAAGTTCGATGGGATTTAGGTCGGGTGATTGTGGCGGCCGCACCATATTCACGATTTTTTTTCTTTACCTCGTTCTCCAAATATTCTCGACAGAGACGGGAACTGTGTTTCGGATCCTTGTCTTGTTGCATGGTAAAACCACGCCCCATCGTTCTTAGCCCCGATGGAATCGCATGATTTATGAGAATTTCTTTATACTCTTCTTTTCTCATTATGCCGTCAATTTTCACAAAGTCTCCGACACCACCCATGTGCGAATATCGGTATTGCGCGAGAGTTACCAGTACGGCCCAGAATTGTGCAAGTCCTCGCGACTGACTCTCACTTAGCGGTACTGCCCCAGTATTGGAAACCGAACGCATCGGTACCGTCCCAGTCTTGGTTACCGAGTCTTGGGTGAAGTACTACCCCAGTATTGGTAAACAATTCTGTCAGTACGGTGCCAGTCCTGGTAACCAATGTTGGTTGAGTCTTGGCTGGATGTATTGCCTCAGCAGTGGCAACTGAAAGTGCCAGTGTCGATTACCAATTCTTGGGTTAAGTACTGTCCCCGTATCGGTAAACAATTTTATTAGTACCGTGCCATTCTTGGTAACCAAGGTTGGTTGAGTTTCGGCTGGTAGTACTGCCCCAGCATTGGCAACAGTACCACGCCAGTCTTGATTACCGAGTCTTGGGTCAAGTACGACCCCAGTATGGGCAAACAATTTTATTAGTACAGTACCAGTCTTGGTAACCAAGGTTGGTTGAGTCTCGGCTAGACGTACTTCCCCAGTATTGGCAATACTACCATACCAGTCTTGGTTACCAAGCTTTGGGTTAAGTACTGCCCCAGCATTGGTAAACAATTTCATCAGTACAGTGCCAGTCTTGGTAACCAAGGTTGGTTGAGTTTCGGCTGGAAGTACTGCCCCTGAATTGGTAACAGTACCACGCCAACCTTGGTTACCGAGTCTTGGGTCAAGTACTACCCCAGCATTGGCAAACAATTTTATCAGTACAGTGCCGTACAAGTACCGGGTTCTTTTTGGTTTAAAACGTTCGGGAACAGGTATTTTTTTTTTTGGAATATGTTCAGGGGTGTCCCCTGAATGTAAATCCAAGTGGGCGTCGTGGCTTAAGGTTCACTTCAGCCGCCATCTTGAAAAACACGTTTTAGTAAATATCTCGCGAACCGCGCATCGTACGACAAAAATTGTAGAGATCATTATTGTAGATAATAATATTTGCCATCTTTTTTATTCGAAACTTTTTTTTGTATAACGCATAGATTTTTAATTATAGCGTTCCAAACTTTTTTCAATATGGTTTTTGCTAAATATAAATAGAGGTGGATGTTGAAAAAATTTTGCTCGATTCATTATGATGTAACGCAACTTTTTTTCCTTCAGGCAATTTTCTCTAAACCTGAAAGTTTCTCATTTCAGCAGCATCTTTTCGAAATTGTCTTTTTGAGAAAAAAATGCGATAACTCGGTGAAGAAAAATCGTACGAAACTTTCTAAAAAAGGAAACTATAGCTAATGCTCTATATTTTAAGGTTTTTTGAAAAAAAATGTCCTGTGCAGCCGATTTTAAACAGCCAACAACGCCAAAAAACCGTGCCAAATTTTTTTTTCCAAAACGCAAACTGAAGCTTCATTTGTCCTTTTTAAAATGCCGCCTTGGAAATCCGGATATCTTTTTTTTCATAGAGATATCAAACTTTTAGTGCAGCGCGAAATTTTTCTAGGTGTATCGATACTTTTGGCCGGCAGTGTACATATAAAAACCTTACGATAACAAGGGGAGGTCGAATACTTTTTTCTGGATCTCGTCATACTGATTAGATAGAAACACAATTTCTTAGTTATCACCGGTAAGTGCAAGGGAGCAAGTAAAAACGTAAAAGTGGAATTAGAATGGCGTATTGACGCTAGAGGATATCTCATGTCGTTCTTATTTGGAATGTATGTTTTTTCATGTGTTTGTTTGGGTTATATATTGATATATATATACATTTAGAGAGGTTGAAACAGAGCGAAAGATTTGATGGTTTCGTTCAAATCAAAGAGGAACAATGAGTGTACATACATTGACGCGTCATAGATAGCCAAACTTTTGTGAGGCTGTACTGTCGTTTTGATTGGGCTCTCCGACACCGAGCTTGGTTTGCAGTATTTTGAATGAGCATATTAAGCTTCGTATCCACATGGGCAAATGCGTCTAGGTCTCGTAAATAATTGATTCCACTTGCACAGGCAAGCCTAGTGTTAAGAGTGCCTATACATAATTTGCAGTTACGGGTTACGAAACGTAAGGTCCATTGGGGTCATCTCGACTTCCTGCCATGAGGCAATCCGAACATTGCAGTTATCTAGAGAAAAGTGTGAACCATCGACAATATTTTAACAGAGCAACAAAAGAAGGTGCGAAATATATATGATAATGATTTTAGTCTTGTTTTACATGAAGTACTTTCAGTTAGTTAATTCTTATCCCCAGATAATCCCGTACTTTTTTTAGTCGGTATACACAGTCAATATGAAACTGTTTCCATGTGTCAGACAACAAATGTATTTTGGGATTGGTTGTCGAGTGCCTTGTTCCGAAAAGCAGCGTACGTCCAATAATTAGAAATGTTAGAAGTCATATTTTTTAGAGGATTTTTTAGAGGAAAAGGTAGTGATCAATTACTGAGAACGACAAGATATCTTTCAGAGCGGAATGCTTCAGAACTATACACTACAGATTAAATTCTGTGAACTTTAACAAAGTGTAAATGATATTGAACACATTGATCGAGCCGTAAAGTACGTTTTAGGCATGTGGAGTGAGGCAGAAAAATGGAGAAAACTGATGAGAGAATGTTGCGAGCAAAGCAAAAAAGGCAAAGAGATTTCAAAAGACAGAGAAAGGGAAAGAAAGAGGTGTCAAATACAGAGAAGATTGGTAGCGAAGCGTCCGATAATATAGCTAAGGTGAAAGCCGGGGACAGCAATTGTGGGTACCTCGACGGCCGACAATATGTGCATTTCAACGGCACTGCATAGAGTAATAGTATATGCATTGCACGCTATCAATGTACGGCCTGATTAACGTTCTGGCTTGTCGGGCGAGTCCAATGGCGTTTGACGCTATGTACCATCGGACATTCTCACATCACGGTGATACAGGCCTAGCTTGTGGTACTAGAAATCTTGAGCATGCGATTAGTCAGAGGTTAGATAGCTAACACACTCTCAGACAGACGCCCGCGCTCATCCATGTATATACATATGCAGCCAAGTATATATAATATATCGTGATACAGCGCAGGTCTGTATCAAGGGTAACCATAGCCTCGATACTAATGAGATAGAAGGAGACCTCAATAACCAGACGCTTGCACCTCCTCAAACTTCAATCGATACTGTGTCTAGTTCTCTCTCTCTCTCTCTCTCTCTCTCTCTCTCTCTCTCTCTCTCGGATTTTCCGTGTAAGTGCTGGTTCCGGATATATTGGAATAGCTGTCAGCAAACTTGAATTGCCCGTAGATTAGTCGAACACATCGGTGACGCAGCTCCGATAACGATATGACAATATACACGATAAATTATTGATGAAAATGCATTGATAATACGTACGAAGAGCCTGCGGATTTTCGTAAGTGTTAGCAGCTGCGCTAATGACAGGTTGACTCGATTTGCACATTCGTACTCTTTCGGCCCACGTGATCCATCCCTATACTTCGGCTCGTAGTAACAAGATGGTGCAGTTTAGCACGAATCAATAATTATATGGTGATCAGGTTAGTACTTTTTTCTTATGACTGTCATAAATGAGGCATGAAACGTGATGGAGCAGTTTTGCACGAATCAACAATTATATGGCGATGGGATTGATACTCTTTTTCTTATGCCTGCCATAAATGGTGCATAAGACTGTTACCATGAGGTAGCGACGACAATGCGATCGTCGTAGCGTTTTGGAACCGTCATTGAATATTGAATATGTGATCAACCGTAAGAAGTCTATACTCATTCCTAATAATGAGGTTTTTTTTCAAAGTAACGTCAATGTTCGCGATCTCCGATAACGACGAACTTGAAATACAGACGTTGTTTGTACGATTTGAACGCGTTTTCTGCTTTTATCGATTTTTGAGAGCTTCATAAACATTGTATATTTGCAAACAGAAATAAATATATAAATATTTAGTTAGCTCGAGCTATAATAATCTCGACATGCACATGAATCTTCAATGGCCTCGTCCTTTAGCATGACTCAACGTTTTTAATTTTTAATTAATCGTTTGATGAAGCCCTTCAAGTTGAACCAAATACTTTCATATTTAGGTAGGACTTTCATATCCACAAGGCTATGCGGCAAGTATGAGCCTCTTGTGCTAATATAGTAAACTCAACAGTATAAGGTATTAGTTAACTTGCATTTCTGCTAGAGTAACACCATCCCTGTATGTTGATGAATGCATTAAAACTCGCTTCTCGGGTGAAGATGTCTCGAGATTCGTACTTCAGTACGGACACATATCGCTTATGTCACTTCAAAGAGTGGCCCTGTGTTAACTTCCAGCTAATAGACGCAACATTTAGTTGAGACACGGACCTCGAACGAGCAAGTTACAGATAGAACGTGACAAATTTATTTTTCGATGTGTATATTTGCACTACCTCGATTTGAAAAAAAGTGTAGGGAGGTATGACCGATTTATAGGATGTTCCAATTCTGGGTGACAATAAGTACTCCGAAATATTTTGTCAGCACTCTTTATTATTTCTGGTTACCGTTACGCGTGTTCGGGTTGAACTGGAACTCGATCGAGTTAGCGTCGTCTCTCTGACCACCCAGGTCCGATACATACTATTTGTATGTATCATAAAAACGGTATCATATTTTATTGTTCTCGCAACAAGTTCCGAGGTCGCGATAATCCTCGCAATCGTATACGGCCTTGCGTCGCTCTAACGGATTTTCTACATTACGAGCCGTATAGCGCAAAAGTAAAGCTGTGACTCACCAATTTCTTACAGAGACCTATAGTGAGACCACAATATCCGAAACCGTGTGTAGAGATCGGTAAAGACGATTCAACAGTGACGTTTGTGACGCTAATGACGAGCAATGACCAGATTAGTTGGAAAAATTCGAAGATGTCGAATTACAAAGTTTACTGAATGCAAATTCTTCTCAAACCCTTAAAGAATTAATAGCTCCATGTTGACGCGTTCACAATATTCTGACGATTCCATACCATGGAGAAGATACAGAAAGGATGCGAATGATGGCTACTTAAAAAAACGAGCTGGGTGCGAACGCCATTGAAAATAGACTAAACATGACCATTCCTTTGCTTGTGAGACACAGAAGAAACGTATTTTTTTCACGTATTGTGGCTCGAAATGAAAGATGGATTTGTTCCAAGACTAGACGCAGAAAATTACGCGTTAAACCTGACTAATACCAACATTGAGGCCAGAATAGAATATCTATGATCATAAAGTGATATCGTGTGTCTGGTGGAATATGAAGAGGGTAGTGCTTTGTGAGCTCTTAAAACCCAAGGCAATGAGAAGAAAGTAGTAACATTCCAGTGAAAATACTTCGATTGGTGTAATACAAGTTTTTACAAAATGAATACTTTAAAAGAAATGGAAAAAACGGCGGGCTTCAATGCAACCCCTCAATACTAAACGTTTCTCTATATAGTCAAATCTCCAGCGTATGACAGTATAAAAATCTCATATGCACGGTCTTCCATAGTACGTATAAATAAACATAAATGTACTTTATTTACAATTCGTTGTGTAACGCTCTACGAACAGCGTATGTTTATCGTTGACTTGAAAATATATTTAAGAGCAAATGCCGATCTCTGTTAAAAATGAATAACTTTTCTATAATTATATTAAATCACCATTAATATCGATTCACCGTTAACATTAACCATTAATATTACCACCCATTATTCACCATTAATATCCCCCACGGCAAAAATGGCTGATTGCATCTATATCTTTACATACGTCGTTTATACTTGCTCGATTATTTTTCGCAACCGTTTGTTTCCGTCAACATTTTTTATATCATTAGAAAACAAAGTAATGATAACCAAACTCAGTAATGCGTCTACTACTTTTTAAATATTTGATAAATTTGAAAAATTCTACGCAAAAATACGCCGATCCTTTGTCAACCAGCAAAATTAGGACATTAGGGTAAATGAAAGAAACGGATTTCTCAAACAAACAGTTTTGATTCGCTATTCAGTAAGATTCTTGATTACCGGCGGTTTACCTCACATTTCGAGTAAATGCAACGGTCCTCATTAAGATATTTCCTGAAGCATTCGCTGATTCGATCCGCCTCCTTGCTTCCCCGTGCATATATTCGTCGTAGGTACATGATCGTATTTAATTCGTTCAATAACGTTAAGGGCGATAAAACGGACGCGTTGAATTACATGCATTCGTTGGTGAAGCACGCAGTGCGAACGAGCTTTGGTGTAAAGCTGAGTCACGAAGGCCGCGTGAATCAGCAATCTCGTTTACTGAGGTGGCGCGTATTGAGCGAGATTCTTGGTAGCATCGCTTTTATACTGCCCATATACGCTTACATATTACGTATACGGATAGTCATGTGGTATACCCAGTATGGATGTGTGTGTGTATGTGTGTGTGTGTGCGCGCGCGTGTGTGTGTATGTGTGCGCGCATAGAGGGTGTCTTTCTTCAATTGCTCACCCTAAATAAATCGCTCCACTGAAGACGGATTAAAAACTATTTCCTACAGAAGATTCATGTTGTCGAGGGGGTGGTCGACGGCGATATCGTTAACATCTATTCATAGTCATATTAGAAATCTTGGTATTACAAATTTGAATGTATGTCACCATCGACTATACCGACTCTAATTTCTCTAGCAATAACGTGTGAAAGTTTGTAAGTACGAACAACCCCAGTAGATGATGTTGTGATTGGAATTCTTCGCAAAATTGCAATGTTGCGTGCTCAGGGTAAAATACTAAATACTGCGTCGATCGAGGAAACATTGCTGATTATTTACACCGCGAGCACAAAGCGTTCTACTATATACAAGACGATTGAGATTAATTCCAAAACGACGAGGTTTTTCAGAAGTATTTTGGAAAAGTAAACTTTTGTACGTATTTGAAAAGTTTGTCTTGATGCCATGGGATGATGAGATCGTTCGGTCGAATCAAGACACACTGTACGTACATATGTTTGAATGGCTTTAGTCCGCATTTTGCGGCGCACAGCCAGCGACCGTGAAGCTTTCGCCACGGCGCCTCGACTTCTGATCCGTATTGCGGAGCTGCATTGGAACGCTGCCGCCAAAGCGGCGTTCTTTGCTATATTGCACATACGCGTAGGCGAAATATAAATAAAAAAAAAAACGTACACGGCTACTGCAGTCGGGAATAAATATATATGTTTCTACCCATCCCCGACTGCTCCCCGTACCTAGCACTTCTGGTTACGTAGATGCACGTACGGTCCGTAAGAGCCATCGTAAATTTCATTCTTCCTCTGGTGCTGCGATATCGGCTTTCCACTGCGGCGCGACGGTGACCTATGCCACAAAATAAATTGAAAGGGAACGAGCGACAGGGCCACCCCGTTACGCATAACCCCCTGGCTCATCCGTAATGCCAGATGGCGTTGAGGTTACCCTAAATGTAACTCGAGCGACAAAAAATACAAATACACGTACTTCGTAGTCGACGTTCTTATTCTTATTTCGCCGCTCCTTTTTCTTATTAGGTTCTATATCGATGACATCTGCTCAATTTTCCAATGCTATTCAAATGCACAGGAGAAACGAGATGATTCATCATGACGATAATTTGGGAGAAACGAATGATGCATGTGGGCATCATGTTACACGCAAATTATAGGATCGGAAAACCTTAAGGGGTTAGGCGACTGTGAAATTTTCAGTTCTGGTTCGTCGCTGGCGGCAGCTCAAAATTAAGGGGAAGATCCAACATATGGTACAGGAATCGCAGATTCGAGGTAAACTTATGATTACAATGATGGAACTGCTAGTAAAACTTAAAACGATTTTTCTCGAAACTATGTTTTTCATAACATTGACTTGAAATTTGGTACACTTATTTAGTGTAATAGTAGTTTAGTCTTGATCGAGGTATTTTTTTCTAAAAAATACAATAAAAATGTTTTTTTTTTAATGTTTAAAACACGATAACAAAAAACAAGTTCGGTCTAGTCTTAGCCAACGAAATGAAACCATTGGACAGAAATATGATAGCCAATATTCTTTAGAATTTTTCCAGTTTCTGTGGGAAGCTACCGTTTGGAGGTTTCCTAAGATCGAAAGATTCACAAAGTTTGAGAATATTTGGATATATACATGACTTCAGGGGTTTTTGTTGCGAAACAACGATACTATGTAACTTCAATAAAATTTCACGAGAATCGTATAGCGAGGAAGAACGAAGATGAGGTGGAATAAACATCGAGGAATACCAGTTATTGTTTAGTCGTTAACGGACTACGGAGAATTTTTATCACAGCTGCAAATTGTTAGAGTAAACAAAAAAATGTATAGCAAAGAGTTACGTAATAACCATTACGAAGGGAGAAAGCTCAAGAGCACATGGATATTCGATAGCTCCATGATAACAGGGAGATAGCACAGCTAAGCGGTACGGCTAATTCGTAGAATTGAAATACTCGAAATTATCGAATCTAAACGAGGACAATTCAGTCTTTCCACCCACATATAACATTCTCTTGTTAATCGAGGAGACCTGATATGGCAGAGTTATATAGATACATATACGATAGCAACCGAAACGCCGAGAAAATTAGAAAGAACGGGAGGAGTAACGTGCTTGGGTCACGACATCGAACATGGAGTATGAGATCGTGAGAAAACGATCGGCTATGTTCGAGGGAGACTTCGCTGGGACGATCATAGTAACGAGTGTTTGCTGTTTCCTGCCTCTTCGATCAGGCATCAACAATCTAGGGTCACGCAAGATTCTCGTTTCATTAATGACAGCATTATGGCCCGAGTTTATAAAGCATTGCTCCTAGAGGCTCTACATGGACGAACATTATTTTCCCTAACTCGAGGCCCGTCTTAATTAATTTGGTAGCAACGTTGGAACATATAACTTGAACGGTTTTTCTCTGATCTTTTCATATTGTTCACAGACAATAAAAATATCGAAATTCTGGCGTAAATTCAATGATAACCTTGCGTGAGATAGAAATGAGTAAAACTCGTGAGACACAAGTGCCGATTTTTTTGTGGCAAGGAGTTAAACAAGGAGTTACACTTACACCTCTTACAAGGAATCTTTTTTTGGTCGGCGAAAAAACGGTTTTAAGGGGTGAAAGTGGCCCTCGAATAGGGGTGATTCACCCCTTTATTGTTTTTTGCTATAACTCGCTAGTGGATTTTTCATCGCTTCGGATTATAGGAACTTTCGTTTTTGTTTCATTGCGATCGGACGACTGCTTGTGGGCGAAACTGCAACATTACCCCTAGACTTCCCTCTCTTCGAGGGCTGGTTTCGCCCCTTAAAACGTTTTCGCGCCGATAAAAAAGATAAAAGTCGCTTAGTTTTCAATGCTTCATAACACATATAAGTTTTAACCAAATCGAGGATTACACATGAGGGATGATCCTTGTTAGAGTGACATTTCATGAGCAGTAGAAAGCAGCAGAACTTTAATTACTAGTTGTTATTAACCTACACCCACAGGGTGTTGAATCAGCAAACCAACTCTAGTAGTTACGAAGCTGCTGTTTGTCGGCCACAGAATGTTGACCTAATTCGTGAGAATTCCTTTATCGTATCTGAAACGATTCTAACTGGATGAAAAACGACAGTATTCGTGAAAATACCGAAGCCTCAGAGAAATCGGGCGTGGAAAAGGCAGTAAAGTTTTGTGCTGGCGGAATAATGTACGCCCGTCGCATTATAGAAGTTTAACGGCGCAACCCACATACCGAAATTTCGATCTGGGATGAAGCGAGAGAGCTGGAGAACAAAAAAGAAAGAACAGAGAGAGCCATAGATTTACCATTTTCCAATTCGAGAACTATTTCATCAGAATTGTAACCCGAATATATATTGCAGTCGGGCGATAAATCCAGATTTTTTCAAAGACGTACGTAGATTTACATTGGCCGAATTGGGATCGATAAAATTATAATACTGCAATAGATACAGGAATTTGCGCTGAGATATTTATACGACTACGACGAGCTCAAATATTCCTCGACAATACGATTTGTTTCCGCTGTTGTAGAACATACTTTTTCACCAACGTTGCCTCCTTTATTGAAATTTTTTCATGAACTTTCTTATTTTTATTGAAAAATCTTCGAAAATAATAAGATCGAAGATACTCGTTTTTGGGAATAGTGAAAGAGAGGTGGTTTATCTGGTTGTTCGACCGTAATAATCCCCCCAAACTTACCTCCAATGCGATACTCAAAAAAACGCATGCATAATCTACTAAGCATAAACTAAAAATTAATGTCGGTCGGAAAACCCCGTTAAGGCCGTATTCTAGTGTGAACGCCCATTTACAAGGTAATTTTTCTGGAATCAAATTCAGAGAAACTGTCAAATCTAAAGTGTTAGTATTTCACAGTTATATTTATACATGTTTAAAGTAAGATCGTTGATGTTTTTAAAGCATTTAATTCGAAATTCTGTATGACATTTGATGTTGCGCAGGTCATGGTGCAACAACATTTTTAGTATGTTCCTTAGAAACTACTGTGCCGATCGAGTTGGAATTTTGCTTTGCAATTACTATTTTACCGAGTCGCGGGTCAGAGAGTCCTTCGAGTTTTGCAATAAAACTTTCACTTCCCGTGGCCCGGAGAAATAGAAATTATAAAGCAATAAAGAAAGATGAAACACCAAACGATAGGCCGACATGTACTGTGTAAAATTGCAAGTCGGTCGGCCAAGTAGTTTCTGAAAAAAATATACGCCCGATTTGAAAATGTTTCTTGCGACATAACCTGTGCAATATCAAATATGTCATGTACAGTTTCGAATAAAATGCTTGAAAAAAACTAAAGCCGTTGCGTCAAACATGCATGAATATAACTGTGAAGTAGGACTAACTAGATTTAACGGATTCTCTAAATTCGATTCGTAACACTGGGTCAATCCGACCCAGTGTTACAAGCCTATCAGTCGGATAAGCATGAAAAAAATCACGAAATACCTCAAATATTGCATAATCTGTGTCCAAAATGATGATATTAAAAATCAGATGGCATAACGCAACAAAAATGCAAAGAGAAATAGTTGCAAAAAAAACTTGGCGACGCTGGGTCTTTTAGACCCGCAGTGACATCGAAGAGTTAAGCAGGTAAATAACGTTTGAAAACAAAAACCATCTACGGAATAAATTAATCGAATGGAAAATCGAGCCCTGTTCCCGCTACTACCGCCTTCGATGTCCTCCGAAGGTCAGCTCAAGGCTGGCTGAAGAGTAGCTCATTAAGAGACCTCTCAACGAGTTACGACACGGAGTAAAGGCGACTGCTCTTCTTATCCAGTCCTTCAATTCTAACGTTTCCTCTTATGTTCTATATCCTTTTTTACAAGACGGTAGCCTCTTCAGTGCGGCGTTAAGAATTATCCGAGTATATAGCGAGCAACTAGCACAAGTCCGGGGGCTGCTTGTCTGCCCGCTATATCTTCTCGTGAACGGTTCTAGTGAGAGCCGTCTCCGAACCGAGAACAATGTCAAAGAGTCGCAAAAAGGAAAGAAGAAAAAGAAACTAGCTGAATGACAGGGAATAAGAAACGGAGCTTCTCTCATCAATTTTCTCTCGTCTAGTCTTATCCAATCTGTGACAATGCGTATCTCCTTGTGCTTTCTTCAAGGGATAAAATATATACGGTTCATTAGTTTCAAGTTTCGAATCCATCTGTTCAATTCGATATAGTCATACCAACGGACATTTCAACGATTCCCTTTTTGTAGGTCTTCTGCCTCATCTGTCCTCATTCTTTCATTCCGTTGGCCGATCATTGTTTCCATCCCCATTTTTTTCTAGTGCTTTTCGTTTCATTCCTTGTCCTCCACTTCCGGCGTTGCCCCCTTGCCCCGACTCTTCAAATCTCACCATTTCCCGTTTCTCCTGGCCAAACTGAAACGTACTCCATACCAAGGAATCCACGATTAAACATGATCCCGGGACTGGTTCTTCCATTGGCTGATTCACGCCCAAAGTAATCAGGAGAATCTGAAGATTCGCTTGCTTCGGAGAATGAAGGTGAAATCGAAAAGCAGAACGCCGAAACGACCGACATTTTTTATGTCGTTTATCACAGTAGCGTGGTAGGTAATATTGCGTAATAATCTGCAATATAAGCATAATTTTATTTGCAGTTCATTTACTATTGCAATTTAAGGCGTAACGACTCTCGCGTCGTTTCAACTGTTCGGTAATTTCATTACGTAATACATTTTTCCCTCTGCATCACGAGGAACTTGTGTGGTCACAATGCATTATCGCATACGCCGTAGACATGTTTACTAATATATTTAACTTTCAAAATAAAACACTTTCGATCGATTGGATATCAAAGCCGCAACTGGCAAACATTGGCTGATTAAGTTTTCAGTTCATAGATGATCAGGTTATTTGTCACAATCTATATGCCTCTATTCTTTCCATACATTATGAAATTGCACGAGGGACGAGAATATACCAAAAGTGCCTATGAATATATTCACACTATTAATATCTTCATTGGCACGTGTGTAACGTTTTGCGCTTGGTCGATAATACATAATTGACCAAGCAGTTGTGTTGGTCCATTTTGGTCAAACTTGTTCGATACAAAATTGACCAAGCAGGGGCGTTGGTCAGTTTTGGTCAAACTTGTTCCATACAAAGTGGCACAAAATCTCAGATACAATCTTATTTTCTCGCTTCCACAATAATATGCGTCTATACACATGGTTCCTTATTACTTACACGTACATTTAATCAATCAAATGAAAAAACGTTCTCACGTAAACGTGAATTTAATGAAATGACGTCGATACTCTGTCGTTTCTTTTGATAAGGATATTTACCTTGCTTTGCGTAAGAAGTCAATAACCAATCATCATTTATGCAGATTCTATGCCATAGTTAGTGCATAGTAAGAGAGTTGCACGGAGTGTCTAATGGACGAGCGTGATCGGTATAGAATAACTAAGTACTCCAATTTCTACAATACATGTCGATAAGCATTATATGTTCTCTCGACCAGTATCAAGTGTTTGCAAAACTTAATAGTCAACCAGTGTCATAGTCTAATAGTTGGACTGCTTGTTTGTAAGATAGAACATGAGGAGTTCACAGGTTAAGATTGCGCTTTTGTAGTTCCGTTAAAAATAAAAATGTAGGTCCAAGGTAGATCCAGATAAGATTGGGTTTTGTAAACGGACTGAACGCGTCGATGTTTATATATGTAGCTGTAGCTTGTGTTTATATTCTTAACAAAACAGAACTGTACCACAGAACTGTGAACTACACCTGAGACTGCCTGTATTGGTATAGATTTTCCGCAGTTTCACTATGCCCCTGAATAAATGCTGTGGTGAATGCAATAGATAGGTGGAAGCCAGCTGCGCCCGCAAGGCGAGGGTTCGCAATAGAAGAAGCAGCATGTAGACGGGAAAGGACCCTGTACATTTCGAACAACTATACAAAAAAGTCCCCTGTCACTTTATGACGCAGGTGACTATTTTATACTCCAAGGGACTATTATACCTGCATTTTCTAGCATTGTCAGATATCAATTATCTTCTCACTACTGGGACCTACAGTATATGACGTTTCTTTTAGGTAATGACGACTTTTGTGATGACCAATTCGAGCGTTAAAATCTCGGAACAGTGGAGTACGACGGAAGGATACAAACTTGACGTCGATGACATTCACATAGACTCCGAATGTAAAAACGCGTCTAGGCGCGGTTTTAAGACGCAGGATAATGCTATTTGAGATTATAGAGTAGAGACTGTAGAGACTGCAGAGACGGAAGTTGCGTATAATATTCCGTCTAATACCGAATTTGAAAACGTTGCTGGGCAAAGTTCAATTTCAATCAGCTAATATAACAATGGTGACGACGTCTTTAGTTAAGTTTCCTGTAAAAAAAAAAAGAAATGTGGATATATGTGAATCTGATTGACTATGATCATGGCGAATTAACTGTAACTTTTCTGGAAATTTGGGACAATAAAGGTCAGGTTCAGAGTTGATGATACAAATGTTTCTGATATAGCTTGTGACCAAATATTGCCAAAATTACCAATTCCAGTTATAACCTTAACCCTAGCTTCCTACACTATGCGTACGAAACAAATAACCTACACAGGGGTTCCGCGCACCCCAGCACTTCAAGATCAACGCTGCTAAGAAACTGTTTGTCGTAAAAAAAAATCTCATCCGAACGCCTAAAGACCGAAGAATGGAATAGGATATGCAACAAAAACTTAATATAAATTTTTCGCCGTAAGAAATGCGATTGAACACAGCAAAAAAAAATGATTTTAGTATTTTTTACTTATTGTGTGGGATTTTCGGTCCCCATGTGTAGGGTCCTAAGGTTAAAAGGGAAAAGAATGTGTTATTACTTCAAGTTCCTTCTATCGGCCTATCAGAAATAAATTATGAAGGTTTAATAGTTTCTTAAAAAATAAGGATTCGACTGATTTCGTTGTAAGCTATAATGGTAATTACTGAATTACTTGCTACTAAAATTATTAGTAACAAGATGTTGACTGTGATATTTGGTAGTGGAAGATAACGTTTGTTTTGTCCGGGGCAGTTAAGGTTCCTTTATAAAGTTTATGATATGACTGACCTTGTTATTTTGAAGAGTAAGAGGTTTAATAATGATGACGTTTTTGTAAATAAAAAGTCGAGTTTAATCAGTTAAATTTCAGTTGTGCTGTGAGCACTCAAGAAGATTAGATCAAATTATGTGCGACGGATAAAAAAATTAATAATTCAGCATTTGTTTTTATGTCATTTATGAATGATTATACGCCATAAGCTGTGATATAGTTTCAACAAAAGTATAAAAACATTTGATTGGTTACATTCGATCAAAAAGACATTTTTAAATTCAAACAGTCCCCTAGAAGATATTACAGTTCCCTGTCACGAATTTTCACAAAAATCATCCATATGTTGCAAAATAAGGAAAAGATGTGTCGGCTTTTTAAAGATTTATGTTTAATTTGTTGTTGCTTTCCCCGTTGTACATGCTAATCGTACACGTGCGAGAAGCTATAGAGCCTTCTCTTTCTAATTTTTCACCAACACCAAAAATATAAGCGTTCTAGATACATCCACTCTACAAACACGTGCATCCGGAGACCACGGCGATAGGTTTCGACCATGGTTTTGTGTCACGAGCTGTGGTGCTATTTTTTCGCTCTGCAGGAGAGCAGTAATAAGTTTTCCCGAGAGAGGCTCGAGCCGTATCATAGGGATGAGTAAGGTGACATGGTGACGATTCGAAAGATTTAGTTTTTATTGGTTCTCAGGATGGACTGGACCTTCCGGAAACTAGCCGAAAAATAGTTTAGGGTCTTTCATAGAACAGTGCGATTCAGCAGAATTATCAACGTTAAACTCATAATGTTTTTATGATCAAAAAGATCAAATGACCAAGTATTCAAAGTATCGTTCACTGTGATTCCGCAACCGGTTCTTCTGTTGATGAGCGCCTGTGTATGTTAAAAGAAATTGCTAACGGGAATCATTATACGAAAATGTAACACAATGACACCGTTTCAGATAGTCAAGGGGATTTACTACATTATAATGTTTACTTACAGAGTGTACGAGATCACTTTTTATCAAATGTCAATTGAACTGTTAGGTGACTCAGGATTTTGAAGTGCTTTATTCCCAATTTCTCAAATCCATGAAAGAAATAAGACCTCTCGAGGTTTCGCAGAAAACTTTCCCCCGTTATTATTATCCCAAAGAGCACTCGTGTCTCCTTATGGTAGTAATCGGTGTACAGCGTTTGCCGCTCGATAATTATAACTCCATGAATATATATATACGAAAAATATTTTCTAAACGTCCTCGGAAATAACCCAGGTTTCTCAAAAACTGCAGATTTTTTCCGGTTGTAAAAATACTCACACACACACACACATACACACACACGCGCGCGCGCGCGGGCACGCACACATTTGTTTTTTTCTCCTAAATACATATTTTTGGCATTTTCGAACATTCTTAAGGGGTTACCCCCACTTGTAATTTTGAAAAAAACGATTTTTTTTATTGCATTTTTTGAAGTATAAGTATCTGAGAATATGTCCTGAAAATTTCAAGTCGATCCGAACAAAATTGACTGAGATACGAGCGTTGAAAGAAAAGAATCCGTGAATTGAAGAACTGAAATTGAAACTTTAAACGCGTTTTTCTCAAAATGGCATTTCTGAAGTCGGTGACCAAGATTATTCGAACACTAATGAACCGATCTTCTTGAAATTTTGCAGGCTTATTTAATACATAAAAATGTAGTCTTTCAGCAATCGATTTTTTTTTAGAAAAAAAAATGGCCGTTTTATAGCAAAAAAACGGCCGTTTTTTTTCGTTAAAATTGAACCATTAACTTTGACTGTCCGCCATTTTGTGAAATATGAATATTTTTTAAAATCCTTCGATTAAAGACTAGTTTATACTTATATTTGACTAAATCTATCCTTATTTTTTTTTCAGATGATCCACTTCAAGTGGGGGTAACGCGTTAATGTATTTTCACTAAGAACGCATTTTTTCTTTACCATACCCGTGAAAAACGACGCAACCGACCCAACCTCGAGCCAGCGTCAGGCCAATCACATTCTGCTATTGGCCGATGAACGGCAGCACTACCGGTTTAGTGTTGCGCCACGGTAGGAGTGATATCTTCGGCCCAACGCTGGGATGTACGGTTGGCCAATATTGGGCTTACCGGAAATCCTAACAGTTGGCCGGGTATTGGCCCAACATTGGGGTAAAGAGATCACGATCATTGGCTGACGGTTGGCGTGATCACCTTGAGGTTTTTTGTGATCATTCTGTACACCATCATCTAGTACTTGTCATAGGAGTTTTTTCCGTGACTTAGTTTTTGTTTTATAGGCAAATAATAACTGATTTTTGGCCCAAAAATCACTATTCATGTTCAAACGTCCGCGATTTTGTCATAAATCGATATTTTCAAAATCGGCTATGACAAGTACTAGATAATGGCGTACAGAATAACCACAAAAAATCTCAAGGCAATCGGTTCATTGGTTTTCGAGAAATTTTGGTTACCGTTTTTTTTTTAAGACGCTCCAGGGATCATACACTATCCTTGTATATTTTTGATATTTTTAAATAAGGAAAATTAAACATATTTTTTAATGTATATACTTTTAGATAATTAAAACCTATATACTTTTAGATATTTATACTTTTAGATAATTAAATAAAAGATAAAAAAATTACATTTCTTTGAAGTTCAGCCTTTGTGTGGAATCAGTAAAGGCTGCATTTCTTGGCTCGACGAAAGTAAGCCAAAAATGACTTTTTACACTGCGTAACAAGTGTATAGTAGAAATTACTCTAGCGGATACTCATAACACTGAAGATTTCGACTTTTTACACTGCGTAATCAATCTACGGAACAAAATTACTAATGAATGCTCGTTACGCTGAAGAACAAATTAAATTAATCTTACATTCAACCTTTGTGTAGAGCAACTACTCTGTATTTCCATTTATGGGACAACACCGGACAAGTGTAATATTTACAGTATTCGTAAAGTTCGCAAGGAATATGTTTACAAAGACTAGCGGGAGACCTGGATCTTATTTTTATGAATGATTAACCTATAATAACGTTGCAATTACCAATATAATCGTTGAAAAATTCCGCCATAAATCGCGTACACCATCGATGATACTGTCGATGCATGTCTGGCTCACTTTGCAATTTTCCCGGATATGAATTAAAAATTGCGCGCTGCAGCATTTCAGACGGTCACGGGGTGGTACGTTTGGCCCTATAAACGTTAACATATTCTATATTTCACTTCGAAAAGGTTTGAAAACCCCAAAACGAAATTATATGATAATGGAACTATAATCCTGATATGTATTTATATTTTAAATCATAATTTCATGTACACTCACCTTCCTCAAACGTACAATCCTCGTTATGCCGAGTAAACAGCGGTTCACTTTGAATATCGGCCTCGGGATGTTTTCATGCTACGTGTCGTTGGTAACTTTTCCATTTGGTGAATACTGCACCGCATCCGTACTGGGAGCACTTAATTTTAAAACGTGGGTCATGTTTGTGTTGTTTCACAACATGGTGCACTAAAAACTTGTGTGTTTCGCTTTTAAAATAGCATAACTCGCACTTGAAAATTTCTTTCGCAACGTCCGTTCATCACGAAAGCGAGGTTATGACTGACCGCCATATTGTCATATCAATGCAGGTGCAAGCGTGTTGTTCGTGGTACACGCGTACGAGTGAGTTGTTTTAGGACGCTTTTTGCAATGAAATGTGTTGCTTGCGTCGCGTGTAGCTACGCTAAGTGTGTTGATCTGGAGAAAATGCATCGATTCTACATACTTTATGTGCATTGCATTAAGCGTGTTCTTTGGCAACATGCAAAAAGTGTGTTGTCGCCAAGAATGATCTAGCGTGTATTGTCGCAACACGGTAAAAAAAGGAAAACATATCGTTTCAACGCATCAACTGGGTCCTACACAACTAGTAGGCGTGTTATGTGTTGCCTCAACACACTGACAACACGCTTATTTTTTTCAGCGCGCTCACTTTTATTTTAATCTTTCACAGTGTTTTAGGAAAGACACTTAAAGTACATTGTCATGAACACTACTTTTATACTCACTGCATTCCGAGATCATTTTTTTTATGTTAAATTTCGGGCAGTCCTCCTGATCGCGCGATTATTTCTCGTGCATACTTGAAGGGTAGTATGTCGCGAATGGTCCTTTTTTTAAATTTTTCTACAGCCATGATTGCGGCAGCAATTGTATCACTTTTCCAGACGCATTTATTTCATCGAACTCGACTCCTACGAAACTGGTAGAATCATTGAGATCGCACATTTTTTTACTCTATAGCATAAGAGAAAACAGCAAGGTTATGTGAGAATAACTAAATAAATAATATCTATTTTGTTTTGTGGAAAAAATAACTCGTGATTTTACTCCAGGATATTACTTACGCCGTTAAATAAAAAAAAGCACAATAAAATTATTTTCACCTATAAAAAATGCGCGTATGAAAATCCACGAGGCACCGATGAACCGCACGAGTCGTGAGCACGCGGGAGAAAAACGTTTGCCCGCGAAAATGCCAAATCGGTGGCGTTGCATATATATATGTATGGACTATACCGTTCAAAGCCAGTGTTGGGCCAGGATTGGCAATTCGTCAGTTTGCCATACTAAAACTAAGCATTGGCAAAACCACGGTCAAACGATTGGCTTGTCAGACTCAAGGCCTGCGCTCGTCCCGACAATTGGCCGACGGTCATCAATTAGTACTGGCCCACCGTTGGCTCTTGGATGGTGTGCCGAGCTTCAATTCGAGACTGGCAAACCCATGATCAACCGATTGGCCAACACTGGGACCCGATAGTTGGCTGACAGTTGGCAATCAATATTTGGCCCAAGGTTGGGTGTTCGTTGGTGTGCCATGCTTCAAATGAGCACTGGCAGAATCATGGCCAAATCATTGGCCCGTATAAAGGACCAACGCTGGGTATTAGTGGTTGGTGCTGAATATCGTACCAAGCGTCGGCCGCATCTTAAGCGCCGGCAAATTTTTCACGGGTAATAAAGCTTTTTCTATAAAAAGGGAAAAAATTATACAAGGTCGATCCATTAAGTTTTGCACAGCTATCACCGAACGTAACGTTGAGGATAGGCTATACTAGCGGCGCTGAAATCAGCTTGTATACTTTTGGTTAGCGGAGAATCTCGGTCAGACTTAGACAGGTGGAGATAACTAGCATCTTCTCGTAAAGTGAGATAGAGAGAGGGGTGTTGGAAAAGTTTGTGGTATATATAGTTATTAGTGGATGGAAGGTTTTGTAGTTATATACTAAAGCTAGTTGGAAAGAAGAGAGGACGGGTACCTACTCGTTACCCGACCGTAATTACCGCCACTAGCAGACCTCCGACTCGTTTTCTTTCCTGCCTTTCTCGCCTCGCTCTTCCTTCCCGAAGAGTTCCTCCGACTCGCTTCCGGACCGTGTCTTACAACGCCGGCTCTTCTCTCTTTCCGCCTCGAGCTTGGTTTTTTTCTTTTTCCGAAACCCCGAACGAGCTTTCGGCATTCCTATACCGAACAAGCGCCAGCATTCACGAAGAATCCCCTATCCTATTGGGAATCACGCAGAAAGCTATGTGATCGATGTAATCGTGCTGTCTTTTTAAGGCTAATGATAATTATTTTCAAGATTTGTTGGACTGATGCAATTAAGTATTTCACATACTTGAAGAAAAATTACATACGCCCTTTTGTAAACGCATCGTGTGAATTATCGAAATTCATCGATATTGGTAGCACCCCGTGCATCAAGAGCCAGATGTATCTCACAGCGTGAAATAACGACCTTAGTCATGCCGCCGTAACGCTGGCGCGAGAAAAAAATCACCCCGACATCTGGCGCCCACCCTATACGAGTATATATGACGAAACGTATAATAGGATATACGTCGATCGTTTTTCTACTTTGTCGTGGGGTATCCATAGGAATGGACAGAAGTATGAAAGTTATCCTATGAGATTGACTGAGTCCATATATATTTACTATATAGTCTTAGCCCTTGCTGCCACCCAAATTGGAAAGCGAGAAGGAAATATGGAGAGGGCAACACTGAACATTTGGGAAAATTGATAAACTGCATTTTCTCTGCGAAACTATGCAGGACTACTGAGAGGATTAGAAGTCGAAGTCGTCCGACGGGTGGATTCAGTGGAAATGATATGAACGCCTAATTTTTCGTCGGTCTTGTGGGTTATGTTCGTGATCGGTAAATCCGATTAAACATCGCCAATCGGACTCTCACACGTAATCCGATCAAGATTGTTGGAAACTTGCCGAACTTTTTTTCGCCGCGTACCTAAGCTGTGTCCCTGATTTCTTTACCTCTCGATCAGTAGGCGGGAACGTATTGAAATATGGGGAAATTGTTGCGTCAAACACATCGCCACCTGCGGCAATTAAACATACGTTATCAGTATCAGCGAAATGGAATTTTTCAAAACTTTTTTGCGTATTTACCACGTCTGTTTTACATTGATCAATATATGAAATCGTGATCTTAAACGCTTCATAAGCACCATAGTACACAGTTTTGTGCTTCGCGATCCGAAGGGTTTTGGGAAAGCCTGTTTCACTGGAACACTAGGACCATTCGTTTGAAAAGCTCCTCGTTGTACCTAGCCCCATACAGCTAGTACGATTTACTTCGAGCAATCTCAGGAGCAAGTGAGACAGAATTGTCCGACCGTTAGTTTGTAACTCGGGGGCTCATTGGCATTCGGTACATCCGAGATCCCTACATTCATCTGATTAATGAGAACCCCCTTGAAAAAATCACCGCGCGAAGCAGCACACCGAGAAGCGTATAATTTTTGTGGATAGTAGTACGTATGCAGACCAGTTGTAATGCACTTGAGAATATACGTTAGCTAGATAATTCTAAACGTTCCGAAAATTGGCAGATCCTACAGTTGAACGTATGCATAACGACACGGCTAAAAATGAGTATATGATATGCGGTTATGCTCATAAAAACTGCCATCGAAATCTGACAACTGAATTTACATGCAATGGCGAATTTACTATTTCTGTACTTCGTTTTCGACTTTGTAGAATAGTAAGACTTGTCGCAGGCCCAGCTGAGGTTATCTGCGAAATCGTTTTCGTTTTGGAAGTAAATTGATACGTTTTGCAAGTAACAAGTTTGCATAAACAGGCCAGATATATAAACAATGAGCAATATCTATTGATTCTCACATAAGGTTGTTGCGTGTACACTCAACTCTTGATCATCATTGATTATTAACTGCCCTACGGTACTTGGATGCACAAAAAGTAGCAGCGTCGATTTGTCTGGTTGAAAATCCGTTTAGGTATATCCGAGCTTCGTCCTATAAACATACGACCTTCAGCAGTCTGTCGAGTCTCAAACTTTCGACAATTCGGGCTTTTCTTATTAAATAATTATTTCGCTACACTTGACATTATAACGAGAGGGAGAGGGGGGAGAGAGAGAGAAATACAATCATGTGTAATGAAATCTTTTTTTCCAGAATGAAAAAAAGTTCAAACGAAACTAACATGGCTGGGGTAGCATATATGTACTCTTCGTGTCAGTCTGTACAACTATGGCCTCGAAAAAAGCAATTTTTCACGTGTCCATTCAGGCGAACCACCCGCCGGCACTTCACCGTCCACCACCTGATTATTTCTTGTTCCTCTACGGCCGGTTCCCCCCAATGACGATATACCGTGCTATAACGTTTGTAGCCTGCGCATTGCTGCCTATAGCTCTGCCGCCTCTCTCTCTCTCTCTCCCCCCCTCTCTCACCGCTTCCCAATCTAATAGCCGCTGAAAGTCCAACGTAGAGAGTGTTTAATGAGAAATTTATCGTCCATTTTTTGTGTGGCGACGACCAATTTTCAGGCCCTCTCATCCTTTAGTAGCACATTTTCCCACTTTTTCACCACCAATCTCTTTTATCGCATTGTCTTCTCTTAAATCTCCGCGCATATATGGGGTTGAGCAATTTTCTCACTATCTCGGGGTATGTGTATTACTTGTGGAAAGTAAAAAAAAAAAAAAAAAAAATCCGTTCAAAAGCATTGTAAATCAGCCTGTAACAGGGATTTTACTCAGAAATAATACAAAGCAACGATAAACTCGAGACCAAATTGGAGAGGGAATAAAATGCAACACTGTGGAGATGTATCCAACGAGCTTACGACGTCCAAGGGCTTGGTGATGTAGAACGTACAGATGATAAAGAATGATTTATACAGCAGTACAATTTCCTCGTGGATATCACCAGCAATGCGAATTCGTCAGGTTAACTGGGTTTTCGATCACCCGGGAGTGGCGAAGCACACTGGGGTGCATCGCACCGAAGAGAATCTCCGGTCGTCTATACCTGTTAGCTTTTACTGCAATGCAAGGGGATATCGTTCGTGTTGGTGGAATAAAATATCTAGTGTCATTCTTTTCCTGAAGCGGTCAAAAGTAAATAAAAAAATCTAGTTTCCACAAGGGTGACGTTGTAACAATGCAGCTCATAAATTCTATGCATATTTAAGTCTATAGAGGTTTCTGTTTCGTTGCGAACCGTCGAAATTAACATCCTGAACAATTAACGTGCAAACATTATTTGAACTGAAAATAATAACAATGCAGATGCTTTATCTAGAATTATATTATTCCTAGTTTAAGGCGTTATACGCAGTTGCAAGGCAAAAAAATGTCGTTTTTTTCACGAATTTTTTCTGGAAAAGGATTTCATTTGGGCAAAACGAAAAGTATTAGGCAGTGTAGTGGCATCTTTTAGCTTTAGATTTGCATTTTTTATTTTCAAAAATATTCATTAACATTGCTCCTGTAGGAAGTCTCCTGGTGGTCCCCGAAACAAATGTGCCCGGCGGCGAGCAAAGTATCTCCGGTTTGGATGATCTAAAATGAAAAAACCAAAAAGATTCTTTTAGGGGATAGATGAATCCAGGTATTGATCGAAGGAATAGTCGAAATTTTAATTTTCGACAAAATGGTGGCTCCGGAAAGAAACAATTTCGATTTTCGACCAAATTTTTTTCGATAAATCGTTGAAAAAAATTGAAATGATTATCGGAAATCTTATTCCTTCGATCAATACCTGAAGAATATATCTGACAAGGTTGGGTTAAAATTGTTGAGAAATCGTGCTCACCGACTTTGAAAACACCGTTTTGAGCAAAACGCGTCTGAAGTCTCAGCAGTCGTTCGCACATATTTAAGGATGTTGAGTCCCAAATCGCAAATGATAATAAAATTCTGAAAATTTGGTACGTTTTTGTATGAAGTATTTCAGAGGTCGTGTAAAAATTTCACGACAATTAGGAAGCTCGTTATTGAACAATTAACATTCACAAATTAAATGTTGTCTTATGGAAACTGATGTAACTTTGCAATAAGTTTTTTTTTGACCTCTCAATTTTGTAATATCTGCAATATAGTGAAAGCAACGGAAACAAAAAGAAGTTTATTGATAATTTTTTTTTATTGCATTTAAAAATTGTTCTTAGCAACATGTTAATTTTTTAATAACGAGCTTCCTAATCGTCGTGAAATTTTAACACGACCTCTTAAATAGTTCATACAAAAACATACCTGATTTTCAGAATTTTCTTATCATTTTTTATTTCAACCCTTAAGGAGGTTGAAGTAATGATAATACAATTCTGAAAATTTGGTATGTTTTTACATCAAGTATTCACGAGGTCGTGTAAAAATTTCATGACGATTAAGAAGCTATTTATTAAACAATTAACATCAACATGTTTCATAGGGACTCAACATCCTTAAAGTACAAGACTTCGCAAGAATCTGTGGATGCATGAGAAATCGTGCCAGAAGGAAGTCAGAAACCGAAGGAGCTGGGTTTTGTAAGAAATGCAACAGAATATTACTGAAACGGTTAAAATCGTCATTTATCACATAAAGAAGGCTTTGTGATAATTAGGAGGCTAGATTTAAACAGCATAACACGTCTCGAATGGACATTTGGTTGCAGCTATATAGGAATAGTTAACCCGTTAAATGATGTTTTTCGAAAAATGCAATGAACTTCATGCCTTTTCCTTTAGCGGCATTTCCCTACGCATTTGAATTCATAAGAATACGAAAAACAATTTTAATCTAATAAAGGTTCTGCAATTTTTGGCACTCCTAAATTAAAAACCGTTTGCTTGCCAATAGCGAAAGTACGGGTCGTTTTAATTTCTATGAAGAATAATATATCCTAAAGTGAACGAAATCGGATGAACAAATCGGAAAAAATATTATATCGAGGTAATCCACCCCTTAAATGAGATTAAAAAAACGTAAAAATTCGTATCTATTACTTTTTAGCTGTCTTAAATGCAAATGGTTTCGTTGAGATATACGGGACTGGTTTTCTGTTGTATAATTTTTTAAACTTTAAACCCTTATGGGTTGCTTACACTGTATCCCGCCCGAATCGACGATAGTCCATTCTTCACTATTCGTCATAGGGATGTTTGTCCAATGGGTTTGGATTGAATGTGTCTACTAGAAATATGTGAAACCAAATGGTGACCCGAAAGGTGATGAGAAACAACACCCTAAAAGTGTATAACTTTGATGGTGTATTCCACGCCTCAATACCGTTTTTCCTGCGGTAAGAAAACAATACATCTTATTTAGACTTCGATAAAGAATAACATATCACAAATGGTATGAAACCGGAAGGGGAGGCTTGGAAAACGCTTTTCTAGCCAGTCCAACCACCATCCCCGGCATGTTGTCACGTTGCAATAAAATAAGTCACAAAGCAGATGACTCGCGGATAAATATCATTAGTTAAAAGTTAGTTAATAAACCGCGTAAGATCCGAAGGCAACTAAGGTCTGGGAACGAGAAGAGAAAACGCTTTGTCGGGCCAATTAGGTTGTCTTGGCAAGAATATAGTGAAAAGATTCAAGAAAGCGACAAGGCGTGTCGTTGGGTTACACTGCAAGCCCAACGACTAATTACAACTACTAACTCGGGAAAAGTAGACCCTGGCTTCGATAAATTTGTTTTGCGGAGTGCACCAAACTGGGTATCACATACGAACACTGAACGAAGCTCTTGAAAAGCTGGGGATGATAATTCAAGGTACTCCTAAATTTCCTCGTGAACGTTAATAATCGTATGCGTATATAAACCGTACATCGTATATCATAAATGTGAATAGTTCTGTACAGGTTAGAATAAAACTGAAGCTGGTGTGAAAAAAATATAGTCTTATGTCACTCCGATGAGATTTAAAAGAAATAACATCGCCGTTTAAAATCTATATTTTTTTTATTAAGGAACTGTCTGAAAGAGTTTATTCGGTTTAAATCAAGTAAGATGTTCTCCAAGTAAAATAAGTCAGGTCGAGAACCCCGAAGGCGCTGGTCTAAGAGGGAAAGTTTTAACTTTATTGCGATTACTTGGAGAAAAAACGTCGATTTTCCAGTAAATGTACTAGACGCGATTTCGCCAACTCATTGAACTGTACACATATTTGTCAATGCAAGTTTAGGATTCGCCTTTTTGACGTATTTGTGACCGACTCGTCGAATAATACTCCGCTTCAACGCTTGTGATCTTCTCCAGAATCTTGCGTCACAATATTTTAGATACGATCTCGTAAATATTTACTATTTTTCAATGACTACGGAAAAATTTGGAAATTATTTTTATGCTTTCAATTTTACAGTTTGAATAAATATTATGAGATGCGTTCTTTCATAATACGATGACGACAAAAATGTGACCACGCATTTTAAATTCCCGTGCGGTTTTTACGTTATTTCGATACTTACCGCTTCCCTGTATTAATTATTTTAGTTTCTGTGAAATAAAAATTATTTTCCGACAACAAACACGAACGCTTGCAGATAAAAAAATCGTGAAGGTTTTAACGAACTCGTTATTATTGCACGATTATATGATTGTGACTTATACTTTTAATTTTAAGATGTAGGAGTTTCTGTCGTTCGATTGGGACCACTTTTTTCCGGCATGGCCCATAGAGAAGAATACTTTTTAGAATGACGGTGAACAACTCACAGCATCATCTACAATAAAATATCGAATGGTACTAACAATACATGGTGTTCCGTCGCATGGGACATGTTTGTAGTTTTAATTGTTAGACGATAATTTATTTAAGCTCACCTATAGCCAGATAATCACCGCTCTTTCGGACACGACGAACTCGCTAGCCTAAGGACCAATAAAAAAGGGAATTTCCCGAATTACAAGCGGGTCCGCGGGCAGCGTCGTACGTGACGATCCGCTTGAGTCGAACAATCGCTATTTGGCCAGCCGACGCGACGATTTTTAATCTCTTTACAGTGTAAGCCGTATCGTCTTTATTGCCGTAAAGAAATACTTCGAGATTTGTAAATAATAATGCATACGTGCAAAACAGCATGGGCTATCCTCGAGGACTATCCGACCAGCATAGTCGCACACCCTAATAAAGGGATTAACCTCCGCGCTCACTCGACGCACGACTCAAGCGCGGAAAACGTTTTATCATGGCGACTAGCGCGTCACGGGAATTTCCCTGTGGTGAAGCTTGGGTCCGACAGCGATGTCCACGTTGTAGCCTTCATTCCCACCAAAAACTCCCTTTCGTGATTGGTAATGAGAAAAAATCCTCCCACTCTTAATTTTGCACTAATGATAACTTCATGAAAGGCAGAGTCTTACCCTTCTCCTTTTTTGAGGACTTCTCGTCACTAACTCCGAATCGACAGTTTAGAAACTCACCTCGACCGAGACGCATCAAGAACTACTGGACAACAGTTGAGATCGTCTCGTGGCGAAAAAACCTCACACTGTGCCTTGAGAATACACTCAAGCACAATACCTAAAACTCGTTAACATAGCAACAAGTAAACCTTAAGTGATTAGTTATAAAGCGTTGAATTTACAAATAAATAACATTTGTTCTGGTCTTCGTCTTCAACAACTAACTTCACTTCCTAAACAAAAATCAAGTCGTTGGTGATTAATTTCCCTGACGACGATACCAAGGGACTACGTCACCGCCAGAGTGTAAATCAGGCCTTACAACCCCGACAGGTCGAAGTGTTACCGCGCGGTCCCGACGTATCGCACACATGGATTAGGGACTCAGCGTAAGTTTGAAATTTCAAAAATACGATTATTGCAGTGAAAAACGAGCGGAAGATTTGAGTGATCGTACTGGAGGTACTGGCATAAAGAATAAAGAAAAATCGGCTTTCACAGAGACGATGGGCATCAGAGAGTGATAATAATAATACGAGTACTGTGGCGGAGAAATAGAAAATAAGTTAATTGGATGGACAAGTAGACGTACAAGTGTATTTAAGTGAAAACGGTTTTGAATAGAAAATTTTATTTTATCAATTTACAATAAAAAAGGTCTTCGTAATTTCTTTCCTAACTCTATTAGTAATTGACATATAACCAACGAAAGTTTATCTCGCCATCGTTTCGCCCGCCCCCCCCCCACTCGTTAAAATTAGCGTCGTTTATAACTCCATTACTATGCTAACAGAGTTTGTAAACTCTGTAAACGAAGAAATCCACTTTTACAAATAAGAACTTTCATATTCTCATTCCCTAGACGTAAAAATGAAAAAATATAACAAAGATATTAGAAAGAGCTCTAAACCAGTCCGAAAAATGTAAATTTGCCTACACTTTTTTCTACCGCATTCTTCTCGGAATCATGTTTTATAAAACGGTGTGAGCTTATACAATTTTCCATCGTGATTCTTTTTGATTGGTGATTCTTTTATATGTTTAGCTATTTGTTAATAACAATTGAGTAAGTTACTTTCCTTGATCGAAATATCGATTTTCTTCTATTCCTTTCCATCTTGGAATTACCAATATTTCAGAAAAGTATCAGGACATATTCGCATCCGTTTATAATTATACTAAAAGTACATTGTTTTTTTATTTCATCACCCTAGTTGACAGAGCCGCCTACAGGGGTTGGCGATGGAGCAAGGGCGGCACTTTGTTTCGGTGATGATAATTACATGGGTCATCAATATTTTTCGATGAAAAAACTCAAACTTCACACGACCATAAATATAAATAAAATTATGAATATGACATATTCGATCTGTTTCATCTGTGCGCAGTCCTCCTTTACGGGCCCACCCTATTCCAACACCTTTTTTCACCTTGCAGCCGCAGCTAACTTTCCTTTTTGAATCGCATTCACCACGACATTTCTGTCATGGGCATTCAGGAAACTGTGGAAACCCTATAACGGTATAGCCTGTCCTAGGTCCGCTTTCTAGTTTTAGAGCTACTCCGCGGTTCGTCGAGAAATTAATTACGGATTACAGGTTGCACACACACACGTACCGATCCGTGTGCGCGACATTTGAGTACAGCTAGAGCTACCTCACGCCCGTATTTATTTTTCTTCCAGATAACAAGGTTGGGTTTCAAACCCCCAACCTCGCAATGTTCTGGTTTAGCGACGAGCACGCTAATCAGTCGACTAGCACTGCGATTTCTGCAAGACCATGTACTAATTGTGTGTAAAATCCCGACCTCGTCATCGTAACACTCTACTAAAACGAAATATTCAAAATTGGCCTATTTTTTGGGCATCATGCTTGGCCAGACCCAAAAATTTGATCTATGGTGACCATGCAAATTTCTTCAGTTTGATGCTCGACTAATTGCTATGCAATATTTATCATATTAATTGGTTCTTTCAATGGTTTGCATCGTTTGCATCGTTGGGGTGCAACGAAATTTCTCCTTTGTTTTTTTCTTCATTTCCATTATCATGTTAAATAATTTGTTGCAGATTTAGGTTACATATCCCTAGCATTAAAGTTCTCAAAAACGTTTCTGCGGTTTCGCATTCTAAATATGCCAATAAAGCTAGGCATTATGGAAAAAAAAATTTCATTGCATTCGGACAATGCAAACGTCAACCCCATTTTTTAACGGACTACACCTACCTAGGTTGGTAAAAAAACAGCGTTTTTCGAAAATATTTTTATTTGATAGTATCAACTTTTAGTTATCATCCTCAACAATTTCATTGAAATATTCCTAGAATGGAATAAGCTACAGCTTCTACCAGTCAGCCGGGCGAGTGGTAGCACCACCATACTTCAAACTTTAAACGGGTTTCCCTGGAAACACGGTTTTCAAAGTCGGTAGGCATAATATCTCGAGAACTTGGCGGATTGTTTTCAAATTTACAAGATACACGATCAGAAACCTTAGATCGTCAGAAACGTTAGATAGTCATATCGATTTTCATTTTTGAATAGTTGTATTAAAATGATTTTTTTCATAGATTTTTTATGTTCGAGTATTAATTCGTCGCCGTGTTGTTAAAGAAAAATGATTTGAAAAATCGTCTATCGTTACCGCCTGGTATTTATTGTTAACTTGAATAACCCGTTTGGTTGCTAGGTATCAGCCAGCGGGTGTCCACCGCCGAATATCGCGAAAAAATGTCATCATCAGCTGGAAGCCATGTTCTTGTTATTTTTCTGTATTTTTTTGTCACAATGCTTAAGGCTACCAATATATGTACCTTTGTGCTAAAACAAATGTGTTTCTTTTTCGCCCACTGTTGCCGGAAAAAACCGGAATTTGGCCATTTTTCTCGGGCCTCTAGACAGATGTAGCCCCTTAATAATATGATGTTCGATTCCAATCGCCGCGTACCAGATCTATGCACAATTCGAAGGTAAATGTAACGCGATGAAAATAACGTATTCATCGAAGATTTTGCCACGGAAAAGGACGTAACCCGTGAAAAATTTGCCGGCGCTTAAGATGCGGCCCACGCGTGGTACGATATTCAGCACCAACCACTAATACCCGGCGTTGGTCCTTTATACGGGCCAATGATTAGGTCATGATTCTGCCAGTGCTCATTTGAAGCATGGCAAACCAACGAACACCCAGCCTTGGGCCAAATATCGATTGCCAACTGTCAGCCAACTATCGGGTCCCAGTGTTGGCCCTGAACGTGGGCCAATCGGTTGATCATGGGTTTGCCAGTTTCGAATTGAAGCTCGGCACACCATCGAAGAGCCAACGCTGGGCCAGTACTAATTAATGACCATCGGTCAATTGTTGGGGCGAGCGCAGGCCTTGAGTCTGAGCCAATCGTTTGACCGTGGTTTTGCCAATGCTCAGTTTTAGTATGGCAAACTGACGAATTGCCAATCCTGGCCCAACACTGGCTTTGAACGGTTTAGTCCATATATATATATATATATATGCAACGCCAGCGATTTGGCATTTTGGCGGACCAACGTTTTTCTCCCGCGTGTTCACGACTCGTGCGGTTCATCGGTGCCTCGTGGATTTTCATACGCGCATTTTTTATACGTGAAAATAATTTTGTTGTGCTTTTTTTTTATTCAACGGCGTAAGTAATATCCTGGAGTAAAGTCGTGAGTTATTTTTTCCACAAAATATAAAATACATATTATTTATTTAGTTATTCTCACATAACCTTTCTGTTTGCTCTTATCCCGTGAAAAACGACGCAACCGACCCAACCTCGAGCCAGCGTCACGCCAATCACATTTTACCATTGGCCGATGAACGGCAGCACTACCGGTTTAGTGTTGCGCCACGGTAGGAGTGATCTCTTCGGCCCAACGCTGGGATGTACAGTTGTCCGATAGTGGGCTTACCGAAAGGCCTAATAGCTGGCCGAATATTGGCCCAACATTGGGCCCAATGTTGGAAGTAAAGAGTAAATGCTAGACTAAATGCTAGAGTAAAGTAATGGAATTTCGACTCGGGATATCGGGAAATCGGGATTAATGTATGTGTACGAAAAAATGGGGAACTGGTTTTTGAAGAACCGAAAAAGAGAGGTAGAGCGGAGATGGTAAGAGAAATCAGGGCCGAGACCCTCGAGAAAACGTTGTGGGCCACAGAATATTCAGAAAACGCAAGTTCGTGTATTTAAACTGCGTATTGTAAGCTATTTTCGTCTTGAGCTGTCCGCATACAGAGTTTTAACGTGTAATATTGTATATGCGCCGTTTTTCTCTCCCTATTTGTATATGCATGTGCATGCGGGACTTCTCGCGTGTCTCACAGCGTTTGAAATGAAACCATTGTCTGCAAATGGTAATAATGATAATGATAGTTGCAGACCTACCGGAAGTTTTATTGAGTAGCCACCGGAGCATGGGGTATAAAAAGCATGAAAACAATTTCACACGGTTCATGTGCGAAGAATGCATCAAAGGAAAAGAGCGACAAATGATTTGAATTTAGACTTTTTCTGAATTAAGGTAAAAGGTGATTAATTTTTTAAACATTTTCGACCAATTGGTTGTTTTTAAAAAAATAGTAATGTTCCACAAACACCATAACGATGTGAATAAATTTGTGCTGACATGTCAAATATATCAAGATGGTCTACAGAAAATATGACAAATAGAATCTGGTGAAACGGAAAACCATTGTTCCCTTTTTTCCCGAAATAAATTACTTCACAACGACCAAAACAGTTTAACTTAAAACCACCCTAAACACTATTCTCATAAACTATTTTAGATTTTCAAGCCAAAGAATCACAAGAATAGGAGAGATTTAGACACGCTGATGTAAGCGAGGGAATTATAAACGTTTTTAAGGGCTATGCAACCCTAATCAACAATGTAATTGAATAAAGAAAATATACAGTGATTATGAGTTCTTCGCGTTCTTAATTTATTCTGCAGTTGGGTTACTATTTTACAAAAATAACAATATACGAAGGACGCAGTTGGAAGAAAGTAAAAAAGAATAAAGAAACATTTTTTTCTAAAAATGTTGTTAGTAAGTTTCCAGGTTAAGGTGCCAGTCTGCACGGCAACGAAGATGACATTGTGCCCAATTAATGTTTGTTTTTTGGGGAATCGCTTATCTTGGTGTTTTGTTCAGCCTACATATTCCCACGAGATGAGAACAATGGCATCTGCGTGCCGCTGTTCACCACAATGTCATACGTGTATTGATATTTCCCGGCTCGGTCCACCCAGTGTCGCTACGAACACACACATTGTACGGAGCAACATGCCTCGCGAGTCTCATTGAATTTTCTACGTAGCCGAGTTCACGGAGTCGTCGTTAAAGTTTTGCCAGACTGGTGAGGATATGTTATCCTGGGCATGTTAATAGACGATCGGTATGTTAACCACGTATTGAGGATAAGGAGAAGGTAGAAAGTGCAAGTAGTAATCCCAGTCTGCGTCGCTCTCACCTAGATCTCACAGATGCAGATCGCAAATAGTACCTCCTCAGTACATGCATGTGGGTGTGTGTGTGTGTGTGTAGAGAAAGAGAGAGAGAGAGAGAGAGAGAGAGAGAGAGAGAGAGAAGGCTGAAGCGACTGCTATGGCATCTAAATATGCGTCCCCCATGGCTCACATCATGGCGGGCTCTAATTAATCTTCCAAATTCCGCCAGCCTCGATTTTGATCACTATTGCATCGATTTATATCCCTAATACATATGCGTGTGTATAGCCTTCGCTAGAAGTATCAGACCCTCGATTTTTCGGCCAGGTAAAGAATAATTACTGCAGTAAATGCAAAAAAAGTAAGAACTTACAAAAGATTTATCAATTTTAGGCGTATGTTTTTGAGACCATATTTCTCAACTTTTCACTATGAAAATATTATAAAATAATAAGTGGATTGTGATGGGGATGCCTGGTATCATAGGGCATATCTAGCTTCGTGACAGCACCGTGACGCCAAATAATAAGAGGATAATGAGAAAAGCCCAGACTCTGTCTGTCTGTTTGTCCGTAACGCTTGGGGCGAGGCCCGCCCCAGCGGCCCAGGCTGCCACAGTCGCAGGCCGTACAAAGAGCGCTGTCAGGGGTCGCACAGTGACCCCTCGCAGCGTCGTTTGTTTTAAAAACAATTAAGCTCTGCAGACCACGCCATGCACTCTTATATGTATGTACCGCACTTGAGAAGTTTCCAGACAATGCTTCCATCAAAACTCAAAATCTTTAGGCGGCTTCTCGCATCATTGTTTTTTTAGACAACAGAATTTGACCTAGTAATATGCCCAATTTTTTTATACGACATATGCGAAGCTGTGTCGTATATTATTGTGTCGTCTATGCGTTACTGTCTCTATGCGTTTCTATTGTATCTAAGCTGTGTCGTCTATGCGTTATTGTCTCATGAAAGTAGCGATTCGTTATTGTTGCCCTAAACTCAACCGAATGATGCAGATTAATCATCTCTCTGTAACATAATTCTTGTGCTCGATATCGCAAAATTTCTTATCCGCATTTATAACAGGACATTCTGGTAAGTGTTTTAAATGCTGCTTCCCTTTTACACAGTGCAAATGAAAGTTGTAAAGAAAATTATTACGTATCATGTATCTGCTTAAACAAAATCAGTTGAGTGTCTAGAATTAGTGTAGAAAAATGGTCAGCTGTTACTGTGATTTATCATGACGCTCGTTCTTTTGCAAAGAACCTGCATCCATAGCGATCTACCAGCATGTGGTGCTATAACATGCTTCTAAATAACCGGGTCTGCCAAGGACAAGGTTTGCACTGGGCGGCCTCGAGTGATTCCCAAATTAAACGGTCAATCCGTAGGGTTCATGTCACAGAGAAATAGCAAGCTTGCCGGAAATCCAGTCGCCGTTCAATAACAATCACCAACACTGGATATCGGTAACTACCGTCAAAAGTCGCTTACACGAACCCTCTGGGGTAGAGTTTCCACTAAAAAATAGGACCTCCGACGTGGGAACAGGGCAAAGACGTTTCAGGGTGCTCAAAATCACGAGGACTGTGCTTTGTAAGACTCCAAGAATATAGTTTGCGGTCCGGCGAATCCGAGTTCAAGGTTTTGTATAAAACGCATGTATGAAGAGCGTATGTCAGGTGCATTCGTTCAAAAAAAATTGCACCCGGATGGAGTGAGCCCTACAGTTAAAAATAGTAAGGGATTTATAAAAATATGAAGATGTGTTAGTATTTTGGGCGCGGATAATTTCTATAGAATGAAGGTGAGACTTGACCAAAAAGCGGCAACACTATTCTGAGCTGGCATTATTTTCCAGCTGACCCACGCTTATGTGGTCGTGAGGTAATCGTGTGCAGAACTTTCAGTCGGAAATAAATACTGCCCCTTATGTGTCTCACCTCCCACCGATGTTCTTCACTTTGACGTGGTGGTGGGGCTGAGGCTCGCGTCCGGCGGCTTCCCGGATAGGTTCTTTCGCTCATTGAGGGGAGGGGGGCTAAAAAGGACCTTCAAGCCAAGATATTAGCGACCGTGACAAAGGCTGCATGGCACAGGGGATGCTGTGTCGGGTACTGGTGCCTCTCGGATATCGGACAACCTCTGGGAGTAATGAGCCAAGCCCCGGCAATGATGGCTCTGACCAGGTGAGACCCTATCACCGTTGTACTCGTGAGATTCAAATGGACCAAAAACAGAACCAGAATATGGATGGACGAGATCCTTCAGAGGACAGATTCTCTGGGAAGCAAGCAACCAGAGGGAATAAACTCCAAGCGTAGAGGGAAGGCCGGAAGGCACCCATCTCTCCGCGAGCTTTTGAGGGCGACCAGGAACGAAGTGCGAAGGCAGGGGTGACCAAACCCAACAAGCCGGAGCACGATCTTGGGGTCTTGGGAAGGGGCGGGGCACTCGTCTTAACATGTGTGGACGAGCAAACCGAGGACTGGCTCAAAGGCTTCTCATCTGGTTCACGTGGAGGAGCCCGGTCTGACCGCCGAGGACGCTTTGAAGCAAAACGAGGGGTTGTCAGCCAAAGACTGGATCGTCGCCACCGGGAGTGGAAGCAGGGACGCTAAGTGCGCCCACTTCGCATGCCCCGTAGTCGATGAGTCTCCATAAGCTCTAGGGAAGTGCGACTTCAGACCATTCTGCGAGCTGGGCCGTGCCTCCCTGAAGGCCGCCAAGAAGGACCAGGGCATAGAGCGCGGAACAGCATCAGGAGGGGATAAGGGGGACTAGCAATAAACACGCCCGGTCTGCCGACCATACAGATCGATCTGCCCCATTGTGAAGCGGCCTTGGCCGTATTGGCCCGGGACATGACGATGAAGCGGACGGGGATAGCACGGGTGCAGGAGCCACATATACTGCAAGAAGCAATCAGAGGCTTGGGAGGATGCCAGGAAGATTTACAACGACCCGTCAAGCGAAAGTCCGAGGACGTGCATTGCCACCAAGGGACTGGACGCAACTTTCCTGCCCCAGATGAGTACCGATGACCTTACGGTAATCTTGCTAAAAATGAACCGTAAGGACGGGAGGCCGATGGAGGTGTTGATAGGCTCAGCATATATTCCCTATGACTCCGACGACCCTCCTCCCCCCAAACGAAGTTAGGAAACTGGTAACCTATGCGGAGTTCAGGGGACTGGAGGTCCTGATTGAGTGAGATGCTAATTCCTAACAAGGAGTCAGGAGGTTATAGACATAACCTTCTGCACGGGAAGACTGGCTGGGCTGGTGAAAAACTGGAGGTTCTCGGAAGAATCGTCGGGCTCAGATTACAGGCAGATACACCCGTCTCTCCAAAATGTGCAAGCTGCCGAATGGCGCTAAAATCCCAGGAAGATGGATAGAGAGGTGTACCGGACTGCTCTGACGGCATGGGTACCCAGAATCCCTACCAGATTCCACATCAAAGAAGAGTTAGAGGCAGCAGCAACTCAACTCAGGAACGCTGTTGTAGACGCATACGAGGCTAATTGTTAAGGCTCAGACGAGAGTAGGCCGGAGCCCCATGGAAGAAAAAGGCTCTGGCGAAGCTCAGGACAGAGGTAAGAAAGCCTTCAACAAGGCAAAAAACCTAGAAAGTCTGAGCGCTGGGCGGCTTTCAAAGCCCTCCAGTGCAGGTATAACAGGAAAATAGTCTCAGCGAAGAGGAAAAGCTGGCGAGAGTTCTATGCGAGCGTGGAAGGTGCCCGGGGGAGTCCAGACTCGGTAGAATTCAGTAAGTTCTACAGACCGATACTAGGCTGCCTCAAAATACCAAGCGGGTCGTATACGGAAGGCATGGAGGAGTCTTTGAGCCTCCTTATGGCGACATACTTTCCTGGCTTTCAAGTCCGTAATGAAGTTCGATGTGTAACAGGTCTCAGGCCAGGCCCCGACCCACCGTTCCCTTTTTCGGGAATTGATACGGAACTGGACAGGGAAATGATCAAGTACTAAAAGACTTTTGCTCTACCCGAGTAAAATATATAGTATTAGGTTTTACTGATACTTCCCGCGAAAAATTTGCCGGCGCTTAAGATGCGGCCGACGCTTGGTACGATGTTCAGCACCAACCACTAATACCCAGCGTTGGTCCTTTATACGGGCCAATGATTTGGCCACGATTCTGCCAGTGCTCATTTGAAGCATGGCAAACCAACGAACACCCAACCTTGGGCCAAATATCGATTGCCAACTGTCAGCCAACTATCGGGTCCCAGTGTTGGCCCTGAACGTGGGCCAATCGGTTGATCATGGGTTTGCCAGTCTCGAATTGAAGCTCGGCACACCATTGAAGAGCCAACGCTGGGCCACTACTAATTAATGAACGGTATAGTCCATACATATATATATGGAACGCCAGCGATTTGGCATTTTGGCAGGCCAACGTTTTTCTCCCGCGTGCTCACGACTCGTGCAGTTCATCGGTGCCTCGTGGATTTTCATACGCGCATTTTTTATACGTGAAAATAATTTTGTTGTGCTTTTTTTTATTCAACGGCGTAAGTAATATCCTGGAGTAAAGTCGTGAGTTATTTTTTCCACAAAATATAAAATGGATATTATTTATTTATTCTCACATAACCTTGCGGTTTGCTCTTATATTAACGGGTCGAACTTTTATCCGCGTACGATCGTATGTTGGTTACGCGAAGCGCTTCGCTTGAAGCCACCTGGCGGATTGGTGGGGAAATACATTCTGGTCATGTCTTTCCGGCCAGAACATTGATATTTCTTATCAAGGCGACAAGGTGTTCAAAAAATACGAATGACCGGCTTTACTCTTTTGCCTCATTAAATAATTTGGTTATTCATTATGCTCAAATAATTAGTTATTGTAATCCCGGTATTTATGATAAGCATTCTTATCCTCGTTGATTATTATTGATGCAATGAATGCTTTTAATGGGAAATAGGATTTCAACAGATGTATTATTTCCATCCTAATCAATTAAATATCTTTGATGAGGTAGATAGCAAAACAGCTTTGCGCAGTTCTTAAAACAGGCCCCCCCCTTTTTCGACATATCATCGTTCTGGCCGGGTAGATACTCCGTGAAGATGTTCTTACCTGCAATGTATCCCGACCAGAAGATCGCAATTTTCTTACATATAGGGTAAGCTGTAAATAACGATTTTGCGATCTTCGCAGTTTTCTCCACGAGAGGGCCCGGTCAGGTAAATTAGACAAGGCAAGCCTAGTCAGGGCTCTACACAAAGTACTGAATGCCCTGTCACATTTCTGCACGAGACCACCCGGTAAGGTGATAACCGCAAACACTTCTAGATTGTGCTCGAACTATCTTCATTATGAAGAGAAAAGCGAAGAGCTCAACATTACAGCATTGCCCTCTTAATCTCCGAATCTTGATCCCATTGAACTTCTTTGACTTGAATACGATCGCCAAGTCACAAGAATCTGTCCGACCTCTCGGGAACATCTTGAGAAATCCTCCAAACAGCTTAGAGTCAAATATCATATTGTGTTTTTAAAGACACGTAGAAATAATGACGTGACTGATACAAAAGGTGATAGGGTGAAACGAAAATTTTCAAATTCAAATTTTCAAAAATTTAGTTTTGAGATCAGCATTTGTTCTTATTCGAGGGATCTTCCATTTTCTTAGCTCTGATCCTAAACTAAATAAAATGTATTGGTTTTGTTCATCATAATAAATGGTTTATAAAGAATTTCAGCCGATTCAACCCGCGTGTATGTATGCTCTGAAAGTGTGGCTGTATTTCCGAATAACTGTTACGTCTGATTCTGCTAACATTTTGATAAGATCTTTTGATAATATGAGTGACTCAATAGATTTTCGGCCTAGCGCGATGGTTTTCCAAATACCAAATTAAAAAAATTAAAAACTCAAAACGCGTGTAAATCAATATCTATCATGACATGTTGCCGCTATTCCTACTATATCGACATAATCAGACCCGTTTGTGGCTCGTATCGTGATGTGTGAGTGTGTGTGTTTGTCTAGGTTTGTTTTGTATAGCTTAAGTTTTGACCTTGTTTTGATTTGCTGGTTTTTTTTAAAACTTGGTCGTATTTGTTCGCGTTTTTACTGATTGTTTGGGGTAGTTTGGGTTTTGTTAGGGATTTTTAACGCTTGGCTGTGTTCGTTCGGTTTTGTGAGTCCGTTAAGTAGGTCATCTCGATAAAGTACGGAGAGTATTAGTGCCGTATGGTAGATATAGATACACATGCATATTATTTTATCAATTTGCAAAATGCGATGCCAAATCTATTGCGATGCGCCAAAAAACCTTTTCGGAAATGACTCATATTGTCAAAAAGATTATGGGTGCAAAACACCACGTGCGTACGTGCGCGCATGTGAGTAAGTGTGGTTTAGGTCAAGTTTATTTCGTTTAAAAGCCATATTTATTGAAATTTAAATAATGGGCTTCTTCTTTTGGGATGTAAAACAAAATAAATTATTTTTTCTTTTTACACTGCCTGCTCTGACTTTTCTATGTAGCTTTCATTTATTTATTACCAATAACAAATATCGTTTTAAACCGGTTCTACACACACACGCGCGCGCGCGCACACACACAGCCACACACACGCACGCACACACACACACACACACACACACACACACACACACACACACGCGCGCGCGCGCGCATGCTTAGTGTGAGGAGCGGCTTAGAATGACCGACGAATTTGAAAATGTTAAAAGGAACTTTAGATATCGAATTACCTGCAAGATGCCGCGAGAGTCGGACAAAGTTCTTGCATATGGAGAAGTTGTACAGAGGACCGTGAAACAAGTGCCGTTAACCTCGAAAATGAATTTCCACACGAAATATTCCCTATAATATGTAAAGCGGCTGCCTTGAAACCCGCCTGTCATCAGTCTAGGACTGGAGCTGGACTCAGCAGAAGTCTAGGGATTTTATACTTTAGTGCAGATAGATGTCGCTTATAAATATCACTTGAAGGGTAGCTTTGCGGCACTAATATCCAGCAACAACACCCATATTTAGTTGAGACACGTGCCTTGAACGAGCAAGTTCAAAATAAACAAAGACAAGTTGTTTTTCCGATGTGCACTTCCACACTAAGGTAACGGTACCTAATGCTCGGACGGTTAAGGGCGTCCCTAGATTATAGGATTTATTACTCATTTCAGGACCGTTTTTTTAAAGAATATGACTGGAACTGACGTCGAGCTGATAAATTCTAGTTTTCAAAACACATGCATTAACCGTTGGAAAGTTGAATATGTTAATTTTTGTGAATGTAAATTTTGAGTTATAGCAACTGTGCCGATTTTCGGACAGCTGTTAGCGTTACGTCCCTGTGTTCGGTCACTATCATGTCGCAATTTTAGATACGTCCCTATGACTGACCGTTATGAGGTTCTAGTTTTCGGGCATCCAGAAATTAATTAAATATACATGGTTTAAATTGAACAGGTGTTTAAGATCTCTTCTATTCATCCGTGTATGGACAATAAGTAATACGACATATAGTTGTGCAACAAAATAGACTTGAAAAAAATATATGTAGGTATGCATCGAACATACAAATTGCTTCATAAGTGCGACTTTCATCTTTTGAGGAGTTGAAAATACAGCAATACTTGCAGTAGTCAACTGGAGAACAAAGATATTATTTCAGGCACGATAATTTTTTAAATTATTTTTGTCATCTTTGAAAAATAGTTATTTGCTAAGTTTCAAGATTTTATTTGTGTCATTGCATTATAGTGTTACTTTCATTACTTTTTTGGTAACTCGAGCACGTTAAGCAATAATTTGATATATTAGTTAAGAAAGTAATCCTCCGGGCACATTTCGAATATATAAGTAAGAAAAAAAGGCATCCGTGCCTCGCGGCAATGCGGGCACATTACCTCAAACTTTGTTTGCATCACGACTCGCTACGTTGTATTAAATAATTAATCTATTATATAATCTAGATGCAGGGCACACGTCCATCAATTCATATGCTCTTCTACTTCGTTTTACAAAAACTGTGAACTAAATAAGTAATGCGTACTTACATAAGTAATTTATCGCGAGGTAAGCAGCAAAACGGAAATGACAACTCTTGGTGTCCGGTGCTTCGGTCTCTGTGGCTACGTGCCCTCGTACCAGTAATCGGACATGAGATTCTACCGTGGTACATGCGTGTGATGGATGGCCCGATTAATGGACGCTGATATTATTATATAAAACCTTATTAAAACCGGATTATGACGACGAATTCGAACAGTATGTTCAATTCACTTACGAAAGGTCATAAGTCTAGAATAGAAATTGATTAACAATAAACCACTACTACCATCTCTGATTGCCGCAACTCTTTGACTCTTCGGTTTGGAAAAGTGCCCTCATGACATGACTGACTCGGACTCGTTAATACGACTCATCGATATTACTACAAAAAATTGTTATTAGCGTACAATTTTCCAGTAATTAATTAATGTTTGAAGGCTGAATGGGATACAGGTATTACTTTTCGATATCTGTAGATTATGTTGCTAATATAGCGAAATATCTAGTAATATAGTATCCGAACAGTGGGACCCGTCCGAGCATTAGTACCGTTACCTTACTTCGATTTGAAAAGTTCAGCTGGCTTATGGTGAGTCTGCCCTATACGAAAGAGTGGGTAGCGATTGGTTTCGAAATTTAAAAAGGGGCACTTGTAAACCTAGTGACAAGCAACGACCAAGGAAAAAATTGGAAATACCGATTTAAAAACCCAGACAACGCCAAACACGCAAAAAATTGACTGAACATCTCGATGTCCAGTCAACAGTACCCCAACGTTCGCATGCCATGGAGAAGATACAGAAGATATGGACCATGGCTGCCACATATGTTGAGCGAGAACACCATTGCAAATTCATTAAATATCACGTATTCTTCAATTGCGAGCCACAAAAAAGTTGATTATGGAGAATTGTAACGGGGAATCAATAGCGGATTGATTTCGACAACCCTAAATGCAGATAATCATGGGTTAATATTGACTGACCATCAATATCGAGGTCAAAATGGAATATCCATAGACACGGCCATGCTGTGGATCTGGTGGAATATGGAGGAGGCAATGCTTCATCAGCTCTTAACGCGTTACCCCCACTTGTAGCGCAAGAAAGGCCTTTTTCATGATTTTTTTTAAAGAAAACTACAAAACTTTTTTAATCGATCAATATACCATCTTAAATCACACATCTTGAAGAACTTTCAGTAATTTTTTCATTGAAAAATATTACATTGTTTAGTGGCAAATGGCCGTCAATGAAATAATGTTTTTATATACACGGTTTGCGGTGACCAACATTGCGGCGAAGTGGATCATCTGAAAAAAAGCGCAAGAAAGGCCTTTTTCATGATTTTTTTTAAAGAAAACTACAAAACTTTTTTAATCGATCAATATACCATCTTAAATCACACATCTTGAAGAACTTTCAGTAATTTTTTCATTGAAAAATATTACATTGTTTAGTGGCAAATGGCCGTCAATGAAATAATGTTTTTATATACACGGTTTGCGGTGACCAACATTGCGGCGAAGTAGATCATCTGAAAAAAAATGCGGATGGATTTAGTCAAATATAAGTATAAACTAGTCGTTAGTCGCAGGATTAAAAAAAAAATTCATTTTTCACACAATGGCGGACAGTCAAAGTTAATGGTTCGATTTTAACGAAAAAAAACGGCCGTTTTTTGGCTATAAAACGGCCATTTTTTTTCGAAAAAAAAAATCGAACGATTAAAGATTACATTTTTATGTATTAAATAAGCCTGCAAAATTTCAAGAAGATCGGTTCATTAGTGTTCGAGTAATCTTGGTCACCGACTTCAGAAATGCCATTTTGAGAAAAACGCGTTTAAAGTTTCAATTTCAGTTCTTCAATTCACGGATTCTTCTCTTTCAACGCTCATATCTCAGTCAATTTTGTTTGGATCGACTTGAAATTTTCAGGACATATTCTCAGATACTTATACTTCAAAAAAATGCAATAAAAAAATCGATTTTTTCAAAATCGCAAGTGGGGTTAACCCCTTAAACCCAAAGATACGGTTACTGCCGAACGTTACCAGAAGCAGTGAGAGCGGTTGAACGATAGTTTTAGTGAAAACTAACCGCCCGTAACATCAAATCGCCGAAAGATAATTCTGCTGCACAACAATTCTCGGCCTCACGTTGCATTGGCGGTAAAATAGTCGCGTCAGAGCCCTATTTTTTTCTCGTGAAAACCTCACGATCTCCGATTGGCTTGGTCTTTTGCAGAATTTTGGTCATCGAAATACAAGCTTATGTATCGATAAAATTGATTTTCTTTATTTGTACCAAGACCATTTAAATCGCGATTCTAAACTGACATTCTACACAATATTGGTTTATTAATACGAGTACATGTAAGTCACTTAACTACACTTGGACAAATCGAAGTAGTTTCGCTGGTAGAAAGTTCAGGCTCACTGTACGCGCCGGAATTTGGTCCTGCAACAAATTTTTTCCGGCGCTTCCTTAGCTCTCTCGATCGCTGGTACTGAAATTTGGAGGCTTTTTGGGTTCTCGACCCTTCCCTTCTTACTGAAGCTTCCTTCGATTCTAATCATTTTCGTTCCATTTATGCCGACATTCTTGTAAAATTTTGATTTGTCAACTCTGCACATTCACAAAACGTTCGTCATTGTTGTTGAAGCCGATATTACTAGCAGTTCAGGAAAAGCATCTCAAGTGCCTTCCAACAACTCTCTTGTATCTCTCTCTTACGCGCCCACCACAACAAAAGATTTCGCCACCCGCGCTAAAGACCTCGTTCGATACAATGTTACAGATGTAAACTTTCGTAATTTATCCGGTTCGTTGCTTCGTAAATTTTCACCTGGCTATCAAACTGAACTAATAGATGTTTTCACTCTAAAAAGTACAAACTCCTATACTTCTCAATGACGCAAAAAAATATTACTCGCATAAAGATGATTCGATCAGGATTTTCTGCTTATAGAGAAATCTCAATTTTCGGGAAATTTTTTCTCTTCGTGTTTTCTAGATGTCGTGAGAGAGGACGTTTTTGTAGAAAGCTTTATATCTCGTCCTAATAGTGACATTGATCGAAAAATCAATGTTCGAGAAATGTGACCGGGCATTACCTACTTTGTGTCGGGCTCCGACCAGACTTACCTTGTCTGGTTCACCTAACCGGCCTTTCCCATGGAACAAACCGGGGAGATCGCAAAATCGTTTCTTACGGCTTATCCTCTATGTTTGGAAATTACAATCTTCTGGTCGGGATACATTGCAAGCAACTACATCTTCACGTAATGTCTACCCGGCCAGAACATTGTCATGTTCGGAAGAGTGGAGCCTGTCGTTAAGACGGAATGACACCTCATCGCGGTCGGTATGGTAGAACAGAATTATAGATACCCAAAAATCTCTGAAACGGCTCTTCAGATCCTGTCGAAACTTTGCCAAACGACGTCAAATAGATAGACGAACAGCTGTCGGCCCCTCAAATTTTCTGAATTTGAGAAAAAAAACGTAGATTGGCTTATCATGCGGAACTCGAGACCGAAAAGATGAAAAATCAGATGTTTGGCTAATGTCACGACTTAGAGAAAAGTTAGACCGGGTAGCCAAATAAAAAACGAACAATTTGAGCTCTCAATCACTGCACTTCGTTGCATATCTTAGGAGAAAAGTGGTAATCTAGATTTGTCGTGTAATTGTTGATAATTGCGAGAAAATGTCGCCCGAACTTCGACGTGCTCAGTTCACGAGAATTCCGCGCGCGGCGCTCGCCGCGTGGTCTGCAGACGACGCGCACCGACACGCACGCACACATGCGTTGCGGAGCGTGTCGAGGCCCGTGGAAGGCGAGACGCAACGTCTCCGCGCGCGTCGGCGACGAACGTGCGCGGTGACATCCGCCGGTGGGGCGCAGAAGCTCGATTGAGTTCTGCCCTACCGGTCGGAAGCCGGGGCCGCATCGAAGTTTCGCGTCGGGTGTCATTCCGTCTTAAGGTCGAAAGAAAAGCTACTCTGCTTTTCACTTTATCAAATACATTTATAATTGATTGTGATGGAACCTATACATCTGTTGTAATTCTATTCATCATTGAAAGTTTTCATTTCATCAATGGTAATCGACAAGGATAACAATGCTCATCATAAATACCGGGCTTACGTTAACTAATGATTTGAGCATTAAGAATAGCCAAATTATTTTATGAGGCAAAAAAGTAAAGCAGGTCATTCGTGGTTTTTGAACGCCTTGTCGCCATGTCGGGAAATATCAATGTTCTGGCCGGGAAGACGTTACTTGAATGTATTTCGCCAACAATCCGCTTGGTGGCTACAACCGAAGTGCTTCGCGTAAGCAAGATACCATCGTATGAGGATAAAAGTTCGTCTTGTGAGTTGTACCACGTACAAAAGTGCTATGCTTACAACGTGCACTTACGCATATGATTTTGCGATACTTGGGAAATAGACCTTTGCACTCCAGGCTTGTTTCGCTCGGATATTGATCTGTATACGTTTTTCTGTCTCTTTGTTCATCAGGAAATGCGAGTAATCGTGTGTACACTCATATACTATCTTAGCAAGTAGATAACAAACAAAAAATATATTGCCGAAATACTAAATTGAATATACTCCCGATTTTACCTCCTCAAGGATTCCAAAAACGCTGAAACGTTATTTTTAATGTCCTCATCTGTTCCTGGTTATTTCCCGACCTATTTCCTGCAACTTTCCTGGCCATTTACCGCTGATTCTCCGGCCCGTTCCTGATCAATTCCCCAGAAAGGGAATGGTGGATCGGGACCTAGCCTTAGACCCGTTACATCGTGAACCCATTCCCGGGTGGAAGGCCTGACTAGAGCCTGATATTATCTAGGGAAGGCAGATCGGGGGCAGTACCATTTCCCGACTCAAATTTCTACATGGGGTTCGAAGACATTTTTATGTTTTATGTAACTTCTGATCACAAAAGTACTTCAGTGATTGTCTAGTAAATTAATTTATTAACTGAAGTGAATGAAGAAACTTGACTAGCTTGCATAACAAAAAACTCTAAAAATGATTACAAAGTTCTGTACTTCGGTGCTGGCTTTTGGGCGCTGAATGGATCTCATGCGTGCTAAATGAACGAAGCAATGTTCCTGTGTACCTAAAGCATAATTGTAATGGAATGGATATTTTTCGATAATAAAATATTCATTATTATTTCACCACGATTAGAAACAGTGGTTCTGAAACAGTTATGTTGCAACAAAAATTCTCAATATGTTCTAATTAAGTATCTTTTTCGTATTGACCTCTGACACCTATCAAGTTAACATAGAGTTTGACTCGACCGAAACGATTCTACAGATCGTATTGAAATATGGGTTCTAATTTTCCCACGCCCGCCTCACGCGATCGTGAGTATTATGCTGCATTATTTGAATCTAGAAAACGGTCGGTAGAAAACGTTTGTAACGCCAGGAGAAAATGAAACAATGCAACGACGTTGGATCGTAGAGAAATAATGGAAAATGCTTTTATAAGACTGTATAACGAAAATAGGAGTGAAGAGAGAGAGAGAGAGAGAGAGAGAGAGAGAAACAGTCATGTTAGCAACTACTTGGAAAGGCAAGGGGAAAGCCAAGCGTTTTCTTCTTTGTATCTCGCTTAGAGCTGTACGGAGCGATGTTTTTCCAACTTTTTACGAGGACACTTCCAGGACTGCCATGAACGGATCCGTAGAAAACCGGTGGCCCGTACAATATAATAATAAAAGAGTGGAGTGCACCTTTATGTCGTTCCAGGCTGCCACGGCAAATGCTATTTCGTATACGTGGAGGCAAGTGTCGAAAGAAATAGAAGAATCAGGATGGTCGAGACGCACACCTAAGTCAAAAGACATGGGGGAAAAAACTCCTTATAATCACAACACTCCTCATATCTTTTGATATAAATATAACAACAATCATAAAGATGATTTTTGTTCAATTTTCTCTTTCTGTTTAAAACCTAAACAACTTCAAAATCTACACTACAGTAGTCGATGACAACTGTCCAAAATATGACGAATTCTGGATGAAATAGCGGTACAATTTCGTTCTTATGAGCTATTAGTAACAAGTAACTTTTAGTTTATGGGACGAAACTTAACGACTTCACGGGTGAACGTGAAGTCGTTTGGGACGATCTGCGGATGGATGTAAAACGTGATTGCTATAATACTCGAGGTCGAATTTTAAGAATCGATTCCCCGTTTCTTCTATCATGTGGGAAATATTTATGAAGAGGTCCATAATTCTCATGAATGTTAGGATTGTCAAGAAAATTATGTCGCATAAATCCGCGAATGCACATTTTCTGTTCGTTTTTTCAATTGAATTATTTCCTTTGATCTACCTCTGTCCTATTTTGTTTTTAATGGTATATGATTATGCTAACAAGATTGCGGATCATTCGATCTTTTTATACTCCTCACTCACGCCCGACCAGCTGTCTGACTGATAGCGGTTGTTACTACTTGCAGAGAGTTCTCGCGTTCACGCCACGCTCTCTCGTGTCGACCTTTCGAAAATTACACGAGTCTCGCTGTTTCTTACTCTCTCGGTCGCCCTTCCTCTATTTATCTTTTCTGCGGATACTCCAGTACTGAACTATCCACTACACCAAGTTTCTACGAATAGAGAGGGCTTAATAAGCGTCCCGTGGAAGGAGATGATATATATTGAGGTTCCCTTCGGACTATTCCATCAAAAGTCGCCTCTCGAACAAAATCGGGACTTTCGGCGAGTTTTAATTGTCCAAAGAGTTTCGGTCGAAATGAATGGTCACGGTTGGACAAAAAAGGGACGATATAAAAAGCAGCCATTGAGTTGCTGGATCTTTCAAATGTTCCGCATTTGATATTTAATATTTTTCGTTATTTATAAAGTTGCGTGAAAGCAACAAAAATCTTTGGAAATAATTGACCACCGAATATCAAAACTTGTACTAGGGAAGCATCGGCAAACTTTTTGATGATTTCAATTTTTAAGATTACCTTAGAGTTCTTCTTTTAAACAATCATGAATAGTGAACAAAAGTTTAAACCATGACATTTTTTTGTAAAAACTGAAAATCAAGTTATAACTACAATTTTTGTTGTCCCAGGATGAACATTCTCTTTTAATTGAATGATACACATCTGCGCGTATGATAACCGTATATTGGTACGGCAGAAGTGGCTTCGAACTATCAATATTCCTTCGAAACTGAACTACCGATGGACGTAGCGACACACGGCACGTAGTTTGTGCTTACATCTTGTTGGGAAATTAAAATTTTCAGCTTGAATATCACGTACTAGAGGGAGTGAGGGAGAGAAAGGGAGGGGGGTAGAAAAGAAGAGACGGAGAGAGGTCACGTCGCGTATGCACGTGGGCGATCGCTTCATGCAGAATTTTCATTAAGCAAGAATCATGGCCAGTTCACGCTAGTTCAAAGCCAAACCCAACCCCTAGCGCTAAAAATAAAAATTACATTGCTATCAATTCACTTGTTGTAATCGGCCGGTGCAAGCCCATTTTATTTCGATCGAGACTTCTTTTTTCCATTTCCTATTTATCGACCGAAAGAAGCTCTCGTGGGTAGGCGTAAATTGGGTCCATACTATGTATTAGCAACAAAGTCAGACTTGCATACAGCCACAGGCCTTTAGGTTCCGGGGTTCCGATTTTCACCAAGGTATATATGCGAGCTAGTTGGTACTCCAACTGCCAAAAGCACACCCGAGTGGAAAACGTAACTCATTACCGCCTAGCCACAAGCTAGTTAAGTTATGTTTCGAATTGCCATTAGCTAGCCGTTTTAGCTATTGACTACCCTGCCTTGTAACGCTTTGGTCCTCTAGTGACTGAATACAAAACATTATATGCTGACTAGATAGAAATAAATATCTCACGGCTGTATAATATTTCTGACCTAGCTATGACCTACTTCTCTTCAGCTAGTGACTGGGAATAAAAAATTAGGTGACAACTAGATACAAAAACTGAATTTTTGTGTTAAGTCGCTGAAAGCGTTGAAAGCTGTGCCATAGCTAGGTAAAACGGCTAGCCAGTGGTGATCGAGAATATTTATTTCCGGCTAGACGGTGATGAGTTTCGCTTTTCGTTCGAAGAAATATAAAATTGTATCCTAGCTACAACCCAGCTGAAGTGAGAGAACGGCTAGATATAGATAGAATTTTTTTCGTACGTTGTTTACATCACTGCACAGTATTTCGATGAGCTTCGTGATGTACAAATTACAAATACGGTATTTTTGCTGTAAATAAATTAAACATATTAATTTTGAATTATATTAATAACGCTTACGTGTGAGGTGGTTTCGATCCCGGGACTCTGCATTGGGGGATTGCGAAGTTGTCCACTTAGCCAATCCTACTTCGTTAATTGTGCTATTTCACATCCGGTACATATGTGGCAATGTACAAAGTTGGGTTATTAAGAAGTAGGCCTAGTGACAATGTATGCAAATAACATTATCGAATTAACATGATAATTTCTTATTGAAAGCGATATGCGTGTGCAGTTACATAACCTCAAATTCAATTTGTGTACTTATTTTGGTTAGTGGCAAATTAATATTTTTGGCATTATATAAGCTATAATGTTATAACATCGTAAATGTATCGTCAATAAGGAAGTGAAAAAATTGTAGCGGTCGCAAGCGCGTGCTGTTCTCTTTTTTTCTCTTGTCTAGTTCATGGAGATGTACCCAACTGAATTTTGTTTCCTATTCGTAATGCCATCTATAACTCGAGTTGGCGAGGCAGGTATGACGTAACGCTAAGTGGAATTTTGACTAGATAGTGACTAGCCAAAGAACCCATAGCCGCCATTACGTAGTATCGGCTAGTTCGTGGCGAGGTAGCCACGTGATTTTTTTTTGAATTCGCAACAATATCTGTGCTTTAAGTTAGCTAACCTGCCGTGAGCTGATCGTTAGACGGTACTATATGTATTTCACATAACCTTACTGTGTCGTTCGTAACTAGCGGTGGCTAGTTCGTCACGTTCGAGTCAATAGGTGGCACGTTTATGGTAATACAGCGACATCTGCAGTAACGATGTCTTTAGCAGTGGCTATACCAGGGCTAGGTTACAAAATGTTCACAATATTACTAGCTCACAGTGAGGCAGCCACTTGGTAGTTCGTAAGATATAAATTGGGCTACCCAGTTACTAGCATGTAACCCGGACAGGCTAGCGCAATTTTGGCTCGGGAAGTATCAATGCGTCGAAATGTGTTTTAATTTGAGCGTCCCGTCGATACCACGCACACTACCCTGGCGCCAGCATCGTAATATGCTCGGTATCCGGGAGACCGTAAAAGTATAGGCACACATTCACGGACACCCCAGTGATGTCACGATGCGACCACGGCGCCATCCAGCAGCCTCTTAGCTCGGATTTTTTTTGCATTCGAGCCGCCCATAAGTATTGTGCATGTACGCAAGTCGGAATTCCTTGGTATGAGCTAAGGGATGTGCATTGTCATATCGGAATATCTATTGAAACATTTCCTGACCTCTTTTTGGGAAAATAGAATTATTATTCGCCATTTAAGAAGTAAGTGTAATAATCGAGGTCCCGTCAGATTAATATGATTTTTCTTTGGGTAATATTTTACTATGTCTAAATGAAAAAAAGTTTTAAAAAATGTAAATATCTGCAAACCATATTGATCGTATGCCATCGATTTTTTGTTTTTAAGAAAGATAGTTTTTATTTTATAATTGACTTGTAGTTTTTATTCATAAAAAAATCCCAGAGTGCATCTGGTGTTCTTTCTCGTGGCATAGAAGAAGATAAGGTATATAGGCCCTGCCTATATACATCTTTTCTGCTTTACCGGAGTTAGTAATTGCATTTGCGTCACTTGCTACTACTTTTTTCCTCTTTTACTTCTTTTGGATCTATAAATTTTCGTTTTTGCTGCGCCTCGATCTATCACGAAGCTCGAACACTAATGGTTTGCATCCCGACACGATGCTTGTCGGGAAGCAAATAAAACGTGTTCCGTTCTTTCCCCTGGCCGCCGCGAGCAAGTTTCAGTTGACGTATCGACGTGGCGAGCTTCATACCGCCTCCTTCCTGCGCGTCGATCCTACGAGCAGTTTTTTTTATTCGCGTTACTCTTTTTTACGTTCACGACACTTCCGACGACGCACTTTCACGTTTTCCTCCCGATCGTTCTTCCGTTGCATAGCTAAAACCTCCACCGACCCATTTCTTTTTTTTTTTTCAAACCCTTGTCGTTTACTTTCCTTTTTTTCTTCTGAGTGACAACGTAACAATTTCAATTCTACTTTTGCACGATACGCTTGAGAATACGTATACGCGAAACTCGTTCCAGTGCCACTTTCGACAACGTTATCGATCAATGTCCATCGGAAACTGTAAAGACAATATATTTATCTGTTCAAAGTTGGGATTTTTAATGCTACTATGTATTCTTACTTCTGTGACAAAGAGAAGGACTAAAAACTCATTGTAGATTTCTATGAAGTATTTCGTTGTATGGTAATTGGACATTCTGATGAAATGAAGAAATTTGTGAATCGCACTGAGGCCGTGATTTAGTGTGAACGCCCATTTTCGAGGGGGTTTTTGGGAATTACATTTAGAGAACCGGTTAAATGTACAGCGTGAGTATTTCATAGTTACATGAATACCATTTTTAAGGTGAAAGCTCACATTTTTTCAAAGCATTTTATTTGAAATTGTACATGATATTTGGTGTTGCGCAGGTCAGGTTGCGTTTTTTTCAATTGTCGGATGTCGTGATTGCGGCCGTCCTTGTAATCTGAAACGAACGATTGCTTTTAAATTCTATTCTCTACGAATGTGGTTGTCGTTCGGCACTCTAATGAAAATATTTATGAAATTTTTTCGAAATTGCGGCGTTTGAAAGAGAGTACTCTGATGTTTACAATAAAATTTTCGTTTCTCCCGGCCCGGAAAAATAGTCATTATAAAGCAATAAAAAAGATAGAGGGCCGAACAATAAACACATTCATAAAGAATAGAATTTAAAATAATTGTTTGTTGCATGTGGCAGGGACGACCGCAATCACAACGTCCAATAATTAAAAAATTCGCGACATAACCTGCGCAACGTCAAATACCATGTACAATTTCGAATAAATTGCTTTGACAAAATTTAGGATGTTACTTCAAACATGTATAAGTATGACTGTGAAATACTAACGCTGTAGATTCGACCGTTTTGCTAAACTTAATTCTCAAAAAATCGACTTGAAAATGGGCGGTCACATTAGAATACGGCCTTAAAAAAAGATAACCAAAAATTTGATAACTCGATTATTTTCGGTACGAGTCTGATCTCTGCAATATAATGCATCACGTTTGTTCCCATAAGTCCCGCCTAAATCGATTTGAAAAGTTTTCCAAGAGCGTCATAACCCTTTTAGACTCGAATATAACGTCAGCGTGGGGTGACGTAATGAAAGCCTCGGCGTGACATTACTACCGCAATCATTCACAAACATCACGTACCACGTGGAAGGAAGTTTCAATTGTCCATTACTAGCATGTACGAAATATTACCGACTTAATTGCCGATTTAAACAAAACGGAGCTCGCAGCTGACCCACAAAAACACTTCTCATTTCATAAGAGTTACAATGGATGTTATATTTGTATAGACTGCTTCTGCAATGAAACAATTGTGCGGAAACACGCTGTGGTGCGCTACTAAATCATAAATAAGTATATCGTGAAAATTGAAGATTCTCTGGGAATGTAGTGGCGACTTCTTTATTCGATAACTCGTCACCACATCGAATTAGTCACATATCCGGTATCTGTATGAGAAAAAATGAACTCCTGAATTGAAAAAGAATTCATTTTAGCAGAGTAGTTATCAAACATTGAGCTGAAGTTAACGTTAAACATTGCTTTGAATACAAAATGGGGCAAAATGGTGATCGCGTAAGCTGCCGCTTATCGAAGTAATCTCTAAGGCCAACCCCTAAGACTCTATGACCATTTGGACAAGTTCGAGTTCGACCACCTACCGCGCGTCTACGACCGTCATTCACAAAAATGCAATTATATTCGTACTTTTTGGTTTTTTCAAGTATTATGCGCCTGTGTTGTCACGATATTACATACTTCAATCGCAATACCTAGGTGAACATTAGAGGTGAAAGGTGAACGCAGGGGTACTACAGGGTAATGGAAATTACAATTGAAACGCGAGCGAGGGAACTGTACTTATTTTTCGTGTGCTCAGTAAATATAGAAAGAGACAATGTAGGGTTCTCTAGATCATTTCCAACAATCAAACCCTCCATTATCTAGTGAGGCTCTCTGTGTCACTTTGCGTCATGCATTATACCTCCCCGAGTTCCAAGCGTCACAGACAGCCAGGAACCGCATAATGCACACACGTTGAATCACATGCTATATGTAGGATACGTACGCATGAACTCAAATAACCTATTCATCGCTCATGTATTTCCAAACAGCGAAATGAGAATCGTTCTTGTATATATATTCTCGAGCAAATGAATACGCCCCATCATTCCGTTCAACCTATATTGGTACGGCGTTTTTCTCTAAACATTTTCCAACCTGTTTTAGCGGGATTCTATGGACTTTTGAACAATTAAACTTTTATTTCTAACAAATAGTCTGCTCACCGCAATCTACCGCCAGCAGGCGGTTTCATCTGCAACGACCTAATAGACGAAAAACACTTTTTCATCTTAATACCCGATTAAAAAAAATTGAGTTGATAGTACTATTTTATCGTCATTTTTTACTGCTCGTCCAGTTGTCGCAACTGTGTAAAAATAATATAGCTATGTGAGTTTCTGTTTACACTACTCGCCAAAAAGTACGGGAACTCGATTCTATTGAGGACTTTCAATAATAGCAATACTCATATGAGAAAAGCCAGAGCGTGAGGAGGATTGAGACCCGCCGTTTTGAGAGAACACGAAGAAGAACAGAGAGCCAACTCACCTCTCGGCTGCGAAAGCTTTTTGCGATATTGGAGTTTCAATGAGACAAAAGAAAAAGGTTAAAAAAATTCATATGCATATATATTTTATCATCTGTACTCCGGTGGCAAAGGCGCTTCTTCCATTTTCTGATGTTCGCGTGCCTTTCATCATCCATGTTTTCTTTTCAGGTACCTTCTTCTTCAATCTGGAATTCCTTTCTCGTTCAACTGACAATCCGACATTCTCGTGAAGTACAACGAGCCCGAAAATAGTAGTATGCAATCGGAAGGAAAAAGATGTTTTGCCGCTTTCCAAAGAACACTTTTATTTATGTTAGATTAGAACATTTAGATTATTCATCACTTACGTATTGTGTGTCTGTATAAAGTAATACACGCGTGATATATGAGAAAAAAAAGACTTTGTTTAATGTTCACATTTCATGTTTATGCTGTATACATTTTTTGGGCTTGTGAAAAGGCAAAAAGACGTCGAATATTTTTTTTTAATTTTCGTCAGCTATTTCATTTCGCAAATTGCCAAAACCTGATGTAATCATTGTCCTTGCAATGTTACATTTCACTATAATTCGTATTCACTCACATCAGAGTCCATTGGTGGGCTTCTTCGCAACGGCAGAGAACTGACGCCACTGAATTCGTTATCTCGGCGTGAATGAGCTTCATGATGAAATTACGTACCTGGAACATAAACAAATACAGTGTCAGGGTTTTTTAGGGCCAATGTTACATTTGGAGGAGACGAGTAGTATTCCGGGTTACGCGTCTAGCGAACTATCTTAGACGTTCCAACAATAAGACTTTCCATACGGTTGGTTGCTGCATAGAAAATGGCTGGGATGTCGGCGTGTATTCAAGTTTTGTATTTAAGGAATCAGGGGCTCGTATAAAGTCGAAGTTCATAAGTCGATCGAAATGCCTGACTTTTCACAGAGCGTTGGTTAAATATCCGAAAAGTTCGCATGCAAATGTCAAACGGCATTTCGAACAAACTCTTCGTACAATTGATTGTCGCATTTCAATTACTTAAAAAAGGTAAGGTTTTTCATTAAAGAAAAGGTGAACACCATGCGGTTAGTAGATGACGCGTGTTTTTTGTTTCTTTCGTTAGTTGATGACATAATGCACTGAAGATATTTCACTTTGAATGCTTCTGCAAAAGCCTTTGTCAGCATTTAAGATGCGATCCGACCGCTGCGTTTTCCAATGAAACAGTGAAAAGGCTACATCGACACCAGCGGCTGCATTTTACTGCGTTTTGATAGTCTAATCACCAGTCTAGTCACCAAAGACTCAGTAAAGCTGTATGTCATTTTGTTCTCGCTGCGCAACCCAGTGATCAGTTGGGCGGTCTTCCATTCAAGCACTAAGCAAGGCCAACTCTACGTAACATGCAAGATAAGATTTTTTCTCGAATTTCCGCTTTTGTTTTCCGACTTTAATAGAAAGTAACGAGAAGAGCACGATGCATGGATCGTCAATCACGGAACGAATCTCAGGGTGATTTTCCCCATGAAATTCAGAAAATAGAAATATTCCATGCATCCTGATAAATCCGTGAAATCATATCCAAGTAGATGCTTCACCGGGGTGGGCTCTGCCATTTCTAAAAAGGTTTCCCCAAGCGGAAATTGTACAGACAAGAAAAAAAATTCTCCTTATGAAGACCGTCCTACGGAAACGACAAAAACTTTTCACAAAATAATTGCGTCGAAACGAAAAATGAGATTCGATTAACGAAAGTCGCCTCGTATTCTTTTTTTCTCAACGTGCATTTTGCACTTTTTTGTGCAACGTCAAAATCCTCTTGTTATCCCAGACTCCACCTAGAGACGTATAGCAATGGTTGTCGTTTCTCGTCGCTCCGCGTCGTAGAAAAGACACTTTGCGTTAACGAAGACCGGAGGCGACAGAGACAGAGTGTACGTACATACAGTATTCGCGCGTCCAAGTATACGCAGATATAGCAGACAACCCTCCACCGTTTATCGACCTTTAAAACGAATTAAGTTCTGGCCTTTGTTCGTGAGGACTACGTTAGGTAAAAAGACAGAAAGAATTGCGCGCGGGAAGAATGTGCCGAGGTACGAGGGCGCGATACAAAGCTTGTGTCATGCCTTTTTCGCTTGGGAAATTCATCCGAAAATTAGCCAAGCAGACCAGCGGTGCGGACGAAATTAAAAAATGAACCGACGAAAAGAATTGTGAGACCTCCGTCCTGACGATTCAGTCACCATTTTATTTATTAACAATAGTCATCAATAATACACGTAATAATAATAATTATTATTATAACGACAATAATAATTAAAGTATGTACGTCCGGTGACAAATCGTATTCATTTGTTCAAGTAACTAAATGCGAAGATGCATTACCGTAGCAAAGAAATTTAAAAAAACAATAGACTTGAAGTCCAAATGAAGTCCCGCGTGTTTCAGGTTTGGTGCACGAAGGGCAAAAGCTATGTCATGCGCGAAACAAGATAGAATCATCTGATCAAGAATCCACCGACCCTTTGTCCAGTGACCACAACATGGAAACCCGAATCATATAAACGGATATCAAGGACCACAGACTACACCCAGGCCGCGGTCGATCACCGGTTAACCCTTTGTTACATTACATGGCTATTCATTATAAAGCCAGCATGCGCGTAGTTACAATTTTCCTACGCACCAACTCTCGGGACCGAGTAACCGAGATTAATCTTAGTTTTTGCTGTTTTTACCAGAGTCGTTAAATCGACCAAACTTTTTTGAGTTGATTTTTCATTAAGAGAAATATTATATCCGATTCAGGCTTCAGTCATCGAACAAATACTCTTTCGATTAGTATTAACTAATACTACGCTTGGTTCAATTCGACCAAGAGTAATTATTGTATTCATAATGCTTCTAAAGAGCCGAATGTATACATATACTAAATAATTAATTCGATTCAAATCAATGGTTAGTAGAAGCAGGAGTGGACACACAGTTGCTATGCGACTGTAGCGGTCTCCTATATGAGAAGCAGTTATGGTCTGGTTCCGCATATACTTGAAATTTGAAAAAATACGATTTTTCCATTGCACGGTCTTATGGCCTAGGGTCTTAACTTTGACTTACAATAAATATATTGTAAAAGGTCCAAAAGCTGTCCCCGTTCCGATGATTGTTCGTAAGTTACAAAATTTAAAAAAAGTACCCCATCATACGGAAGTTTTATTTCACTAAGAAAGTACCGTTTTCATTTCTCATTGTAGATCGCGTTAATTTCCAGCGCCACCTACATCGATTGACCACGCAGTAACAGCCGCACTTTGTTTAAATAATAATAATCGATTACAAATATCTTCGATGAGGTAAAATGCAAAGTAGCTTTACACAGTATTTAAAGAGAAGCTCCACTTTTCAGGACACGTCAATGTTCTGGCCGGGAACATGGACATTTCGTGAAGATGTACTTGCTCGCCATGTATCCCGGCCAGAAAATTGTAATTTCCAAACATAGCGGGAAAGCCGTAAAAAAGGATGTTGGGATATTCCCGGTTTGTTCAGGTTCTGATTAGGGCCCGATACAAAGGGGAATGCCCGGTCACGTTTCTGCACGGGAAGAAGAGCACACCAGACGCATACTACAGCGTTTGAAACATCAACACCATATGGGAGTGCTTTGACGTTTGCTACCATCGAATTGTCTTCATCAATATTTCGGGCCTACTGTTTTCTTAGCGTCGGAACTATGCCAATTCAGTTATTTTTTCCCTCCTCGTTGCTATTTTTCATCCCAGATTCCCGTATGTTTCTTTACTACCGGAATCCCCCACTGCTTCATTGTTTCCGCTTCAAACGAAAGTCACATGCGGATTCTGCGTTCGACCAATTGTGCCAGAACCTAGTTGATATTTCTTCTTGTCAGCACGATACCCTTCCTATTTTACCAGAATAGTTTGACAATCGGTTTGATGGTGGCGTATGTGTACCATCCTAACCAGTACCATCCAAATATTCGGGATCGCATTCCGATTTTTCGATCGAAACAAGAAGTTATTTAGTCTACTACGATAAAAATTGTCTTCTCATTCTTTATAGGCTTTGCATTGTTAATCTTGTTGATAATGACTTATGATTACAATTTTACAACGTAACATGAACCTTTTTTTCTCTGCCTTAGTGCCCCCTTACGGACGATTCTTAGGTCTTCCAAATACTCACCATTCAATTAAGAAAATTAACATTCCACGTGGGAACTGATTAGGATTTGCCTGTTCATCGTCATCAAAGTCATTCAGGCATGAACAACTAAAAGATGTAAGTGTATCGTTGTTAAAGTATATCTTGTTAGTGCGGAGAGTATTGAGTAGGTCGTGGAAGAGTTATAAAGGATGCAGAAGACCGGGAACGGCATCGAGCAATAAGGAAAAACTAATACATGAAACTGGTTTCTCCAAAGATAACCGCACACACGTGTTTCGAAACGTGATATTAATTATCAAAATACTGTTGTAAATGAAAGTAGCTATAAATGTAGGTTGTAACTATGTTGAATTTAAAAATGTTGGCCACCGAATTTCAGGCTCTGCAATACCTCGGAGAGTGGTTTTATGCGTGCGCGCGTGTATACTGACAATATACGGTTTCTCGAAGTGACCTTATATTTTTATTTATTAATAAAACGTATTATTTATTTCAAAAGTACGAATATTTTTCTTTTAACATAGCATACATACAGGGAGGTTATGTGTGGAACACAATATCCGATAAATGACCGCCGCGTCCTTGTTTGAAAACGTTCACTCTTTTGACGAAACCTCAATTACATTTTAGCATAACAGCGGACTAGTTTCCTTAATGATGTGTCCAATTGCTTCCTTGAGCTCCGGAATGGTCTGTGGATCATTGGCATACACTTTTCCTTTCAGAAAACCCCAAAGAAAAAGAAGTCCAATGGCGTCAAATCGCACGATCTTGGTGGCCAATTCGCATCGCCGCGGTGCGACATAACACGACCGTGAAACTTCGTCTGCAATAACTGCGTTGTTTCGCCCACAGGGGTACGCCATCTTGTTGACAGAATATATCTTCCAAATCAATGCCGTTTATACCATTTATCGGATATTGTCTTCCACACATAACCTCCATATTTGTATCTCACATTAAACAAAAAAAAGCATACTTTTCAAATAAATAATACGTTTGCTGAATAAATAAAAATGTTAGGTCATTTTGGGACGCCCTTTATGAGCCAAGATTATAATTATCGGATCCAGCCCACATATGACACACCGTGAGAATTTCTACCAGGAAACTAGCGGGTTGCCTGGTACGCCCTGAAATGGGCCCACATGGGCTCTTATAATTGTGATTGTTAATGAGAAAAGATATCTCTCATTCCACAAAAAGCACATGACCGACCACTGTCGTAAAGAACACTGTCACTAGATATTTTAATCGTTTTTTCAAAGTTAATGAAAAGTGAAAAATAGTTACCCTCCTCGACGCCTGCCTGAACGTCTTTCTTACTCCTTTCAGCGTATAAGTATAGTCACGAAGAACAACATATTACGGTTGAATATCTCAGACAAATCGAGCCTTTATTTCCGCATGCCTTCCATATGTTTCTCTATACTGCTTAATAACCTATCCTTATTGGCAGCCTCGTTGAAAGAGCGCATAATCATTGTATGAAGATAAGAATTGTTTAGGAAATTCGATTCTGGTATTGCGGATGGGGCCGGTAAATTTTATCCTGTCGGCTAGACAATTCTACAAGCTATGGGAGCACGGCACGGATTCGCGATTCAGAACAGCAAGAGCGTGACTGTGAGTGACAGGCTCGCGATATAATACCACCGCACCGAGTACACTTGGTGATTTCGGGAGACACGAGAAGCGAATTTAGATGGTACTATATAGCAGAAACGAGCTATCTAACGGAGGATAGCGTGCACAACGTGTACATAAGCTTCGCTCCTTCTCTCACTCTCCCTCTGTGGCTGTCTGACATGTCATCGGTTTACTGTCTTTCTCAGCTTGCCAGCCGCGGGAGACCCATTCGCAAAACTCCTTATCTCAGCTCGGGGCTTTGCGGAAACGTATATAAAAGAAATGTTCCCTCTCGCTACACTCTCTCTCTCTCTCTCTCTCTCTCTCTCTCTCTCTCTCTCTCTCTCTCTCTCTCTCTCTCTCTCTCTCTCTCTCTCTCTTCTTCTTCCACCGGCCAACTTTTTTTCTTGTCCCGATTGTTTCATCCAATCTCGGTCGTTTTCCTGTGCCACAACAACCAGGATCTTCTGTCCCTCGTGATTCCGGTCCGTCGAGTCCGAGACCTGTGTGAGCACCATAGCGGGCCTCAAGTCCGCAAAACAGTCGCATATACAGAGATGTCTGCTTTGATTTTTTCGGGAGCTAGGCTATCTTGTAGTACCTACCGGTATTGCCTGGGATTTCTCTCACCTTTTCTCTCTTAAAGGTTGTCTTTGGATGGCGAAATGCCTGTACATGCATGGGCGCGCACGCGTGTGTATGCATGACATATGTACGTATTCGTTCGGCTACGCCTTTTTTTTAAGGGATATATAACTTTTTTGCCGATCGAAAAATTCTGCAGTAATCGTTCTTGGGCCGCATTATATACACATATATGTGGATATAATGCGGCTCAAGAGGGATTACGGTAGAATTTTTCGATCGGCAAAAAAGTTATATATGCCTTAAAAAAAGGCGTAGCCTAACGGGCCCGGCGGTATTTGAAAGAGTTTTTAAAAATGGGAGAGATAGCTCGATTTCTTTTCTGTTCTTTACTACAACTTTTCCACCACTCGCCAGGTGACGTTAACGTTGTCATGTTCACACTTCATTTTTTAACGGAAGTAAATTTTCTAATTTTTACCTAGATTTCACCAGATTTCGTTATTCATGAGAAATTACCATTTCATGTCAATGATCCGAATCATGTCTCATCAATTTCCTTATCTAGCGGGCTACTGGAGATTTAGTTATCGGTTATTGATGTGAGAACTTCAAATATAAAAGATGGTTCTTAGTTCTTCTAAATACTGCCTGTCCTGTTTGACTATGTCTTTTCTTGATCAAAGCATGTACAATTCTATTAGTTCATAGAAATTAACCTGGATATTTAACCTTTTGGTGCCTGCCGTGCCATATCTGCATGCCATATCCACTCTAGTTAGTTCCCGAAAAATATCAGTTGATAATTCACGTAGTTTATCGAGCCAAGTTCACATGGCGCTTGTTTCTGCCGAAAATTAAATTATTCGAGAGCATCTACGAAAAGCAAGACACCCAAAAGATTTCACGAAAATTGGTGAACAGATATCTTTTTTTATTTTAGTTTCTCAGTTTTTTTTTTCGATTTTTCGATTTTTTGTAGCACTTTGGAGCCAAAAACCCGATTTTCGCTAAAAAAAATCGGCTAATTTGTTGTTGAAAAATTAGTAATTATTTAAAAAAACAAAAAAGCTCTCGGCAATACCTGGTGAATTATGTGAAGAAGTACTGTGCAAAATTTCAAAGCGATTGGTCCAGTAGATTTTGAGTTATCGTGCACACGGACTTCAAATGTGACAAGTCTCAGAAAAACGGTTTGAAAAACGCAGAAGAGTTTGGTCGCTTAGCGCTCATTGCACATAAGTTTGAGAACACTTCTCGATTGCATAAAAATCTGAGAAAATTCATGCATATTAAAGATTACGCAAAAGATTAATTTTGCATAATAATAATTCCAAAATGTTATTAACAAAATGATGAAAAAAAAAATTAGTCAACAAATTTCCCCGCAACCCAATTTTTTTTCGTGATTCGTTCATTTTTCTGAATACGTATGAATTTTTTCAGATTTTTCAATTATCTTTGAATTTTTAGAAATTCAAAATAAAACTCGATAATTTTCTTATACTCACTCAAAGTCGTCGATGCCAGGTCCGTAGAGCAAAAGGCTTCCATCAAGATGATCGGGAGCATCTTTTTGCGTTTGTGTACGCAAAACTCTTTCTTCTGTGTATACTAATATACACCAGTATGTGTATACTAATATACACCATGCCTCGAATATACATAACGGGACCGGAACAGGCCCGTTTATCAAGAAATTTATTCGGGGTCGAAAAATACAATAGCGCGCCGCGCAGCTGCCGCCCAGGCATAAAACCCGGCATGGAGCAATAGACGCTCAAATACTCATAACTTCGTCAATTTTACTCCGATCGACTTGAAATTTTAACACAATATTCTTGATATATTATGCATTCATGTAAAAAATGTTAAAAAATTTAATACTTTACCCCGCCCTTAAAGAATTGACCGCCTAAATAAGTTTCGTCAAGGTCCAAAACAGACTGAATACCATTATCACATTTGAGAACCATAGAGTCACGCGATTTCAAAATTTCCCGAGTTACGGATTTCAAAATACGTAACTCGTTCAAAAATAAAGTGGACTTTTGACTCGAAAACATTTGCAGACCGGCGAACAGAGTCTTGGGTATGGGTATGACGACGGGACCGATCTTCCGTTCTTCTCGTTCTTCGTCGTTCCTTCACAAAAGCACCATGAGCGTTTTTGACCAGACTTTAAGCACAGTTTTGGGATACTATCCTGTTGAGATCCCACGCACTCGCTTGTGTGACAAAGTTTTGCGGTGGTCATGATGAAATGAAAAACGAAAGCCACAACCGTCAGCTGCGGTCAAGTTTCAATGATGAGAACATTCAAGCCGTTGCTGAACTTGTAGAAGGTGGCTGACGCCTAAAAGTTTTACTCGTGAAACGAAATTGTATCGGAGATGAGCATGTGTTGGGAGCGCGAACACAATTTTTTTCAGAATACCTTAGATGTCGCTCAGTTTCGGCCGGCGGGTTCCACGTCTCCTCACTGAGGCGCAGAGAGACGTTCGAAAAGACAGCTGCTGTCTTTTCGAATCGCTCTGGAAGAGGATTGTTGGCTTTAAACGTAATTGTAATCTGCAACGAGATTTGTACGGAAACATTCAACCACGACCCACAAGTTGAGCAATTCTGAGTTGGAGCACCTGTTTCCGTTTTCGTGAGAGAATGAAGAAGCTGATGATCCGATGGAGAAAATGCACCTTTGTCGAATGGAACTATTGTGTGTAGATAAAAAGCGTTTTTGGTTATTTTTTCTATCACCAATCGATTAGAAAATGGCGTTTCTATGTAAATTGTCTATATGAATGGCCCAACGTGCTGAGGATAATAATAAAACAACATTTATGAAGCTCCATAACTTTTGCCCGAATTCTATAAACAGAAAGTTGGTCTTTTCATATTTAACCTTGACATATAAATTGACAAAAAAAACTTGTCCTCTTATATTGAATATCATTTATCGTATAGGTACCTCAGTCAACTCAAAATGGCAATACCCAACACCTATTTGCCGATGGCGTTCATATAATTTGGAGTAAAGTATCATGCTCAAACCTTTTCTACAAAACTATTTATACCATTCAATAATATATCAAATAAATTATAATAATTTCGTCACTTTCCACTTTGTGACCGAAACACACCTAGGAATAATTTTCGCAGCCCTCCAAAACAACTCTCTAAGGAGATGATCGAGTTTTTTTGTGACAGTCAAGCTGCTTTTCATCGTCCTCAAGGTTATTCGAGGCTCACGTGCTATTGAGAAAAAACTGCGTACGTACCGCTTACATAACGCGAACTTCCGAAGGGCTACCCCTATCGCAAACCCTTTTCCAGAGGTTGCTGGGGACAAAGACGACAAGAGAAGTTAGCGGTACAAAAAAGTAGCAAACCAGGAAGAAGTACAAGAGTAAAAACGAAGAAAAAGTAGTAGACGCTCGACGACTGGGAATGAAAACGTCAGTAAAGAAAGGCTTGTGGTGAGCACGCGTTCGCTGATGTCACATGTCAAACGAACGGTCGACATCGATGCGTGGAGCAAATGCAAACGACCAAGTCCGTCAGGCTGCTCGGCGCCGAGGGTCGCCGACGGTCTGCGGCGCCCGACTATATCTATATCCCGGCTTTAACGGATATCACAAAGGGTCAAGTAGAATTTTTGTTTACTTTTCTCGGTGGTTCATACGCGCAAAAACATTGTTCACACATCTATATGAAGAAGACCATAGCGGCCAAGTTTCCGGCCGAGCATGAGTGTCAATTACGGTGCCCATTTCCGCGTCTAAATAAAATAGTCTGCCACTCCTGTTACGGCCCCCTGGCTCTAAAGCCTATGCACAGACGGTACGCCCCGTATTTTCGTAATTTTACTGTGTGATGTGGTGATTCATTATATTTACTTATCCCGAAACAACGAAAGGCCATTTTCAATTATTTGCAAATTGCGTCTATCCTTGAACGTTTATTTCAAAGGATGATGCACCTATATACAACTTTACGGAAGGTATATAATGTCCCATGTGCGGGTCTACGACGTTCCGAGTACGGCCGACGTTTGGCTGTATCGTGGCAACACGTCCGCTGCCAACGGTCGACGGCCTATGATGAGCCAGCGTTGGCGAAACGTACTAGCCATGGTTGGCTATCAGGCGGCGATGGCTCGGCAGTAGACGATCGAAAGGCGACTATGGCGCAGAGTTGCCGAAACCGTTATTCGATCGTCGCTCCGACGGTACGCTTGATAGTTGGCGCAACGCTGGCCACCACGGTTCATCCGACGCTGGCTAGTCATCGCCCGGGTGTAGTTGGCCATGTGTGCAGACCCAGAATACAGCCAACCCTTGGCAGTAAGACGGCGTCGAATAAACAGCCGACGATCGGGACGCGACTATGGCTTAGAGTTGGCGAAAGTGCTATTCGAACGTCGCGCCGACGTTATGATCAGTACTTCGCGCAACGTTGGCTACCACGTTTAATCCGACACTGGGTAATCGTCGCACGGGTGTAGGTGACCATTTTTTGTAGACCTAGAGCTCGACCGATGCTTGACCGTAAACAAAGTCCAGTAGACCGTTGGTATCCGACCTCCACCGTTCGAATTTTCTTTTGAGCTTGCCTGAACAGTATTGTGTAGCGCGCAACCTAAACGGTGTGGATATTCTACAGTGGAATTAATTTAACCAATGGCGGATAAAAATAGGTCTTCGTATAATCGCGTAAAAAAGTTTCGTCGTCTCCATAAAGAGGAAAACGAAGTTAACGCTTCTGCCCACCAATCAACTTCTAACAGCTACACGGAGAGAATTTTTAAGTAATTTTTACTGTGAAATCACAGTAACTTGGTGACAAATGTGCAATTCTTCAGGTTTTTAGGAAATAAATTATAAATTTTCATGGAAATGAATCAAAATTTACTTTTGCGTAACAGAAATTTAAAATATTTTCCAGAATTTTTACTGAAATTAATAGTAAAATTTCATGAAACGTAAAGATTACGACAATAAGTTAAAAAAGTGCTAATATAAATGAAATTTTTCAGTGGAACATTGAGAAATTTGCGTGTTTACCATAAAAATTTTAAAAAGGAAGCCGAAATGTTCCGTGCGTCTACCGGAATTTTACGTTCTTTATAGTAAAATCAGTTAGGGCTAGGTCGCCTGACCGTACGCGTGAGCTCTGTGTGCGAGCGTGCGTATACGTGAACGCAAGCTGTAGAGTGGGCTTACGTATGACGCAGTATGACGAGCACGAACGACGCCGACCCGCATTGCTTAGCAACAGCGGTACCGCGCATGCGCATTATAGTACGAAACATGGGCCAAGAAAGCCTCGTGGTCTCGTACAGTCTAACGTGTTCTACGCAGTTGTACGCAAGAAAACAAAAAAACGTGAAAAGAAACTTCGATAAAGGACGTCTACAATGGTACGGAAAGATGATATGCTAAAATAAGTAGCAATCAAGAACACAAATGTTCAGAAATACAGTATATAGAGTATTTATTTAATCATAGGGAATTCATTTTTCGCTAGGGATTCTAGAAATTTCAAGTTTGTCCAGGTTATTTTTACTGTAGAAACTTGGAATTTGTGCGGCAGCCCATTGTTAAAATTCTACACGAGAACGTGTCAGAATTTTTACCGAAAGAAATGTAAAAAATTATGCTACTTGCTTAAATTTTTACATGAATGAAAGCAAAATATTAAAAGCTAGTGTCAATTTTTGACTATGTGCACATTTGTCACCGGTTTCAAATTTTTAATGTAATTTTTACGGAGATTTCACCGTAAAAAATACTTAAAAATTCTCTCCGTGTATGTTTCGGGAGCAGACACGATTGATAGTTCCTTTGGGCCTTCTTCACATTTTTGTTACCATTCTAGCGTTTATAACGTTGTAGGACTGAATATATTAATAACGTTGTAAGACTGAATATATTTATGAAGTTGTAAGACTGAATATATTTATGAAGCTGTAAGACTGAATATATTTATGAAGTTATAAGACTGAATATATTTATAACCTAAGCTAGACATCAATACGTCAATCAGTGACAATAAATTTCTATTAATGCTATGTCTTTTTTCTTTTAAATAGTCAATCTGCTATTCCTTTAAACACCCTCTCGTAAATGTAGTGCCATCGTCGCAAACGACGTAGGGTCGATTGCGCAAACGACGTAGGTTCGAAGCCGCAATGGATGTAGGGTCGACGCGGTGATCGACGTAGGATCGATACCGCAGTCAGCGCAGGGCCGACGCAACAATCGGCGTAGGGCCGAGGTTGCAATCGACGAAGGGCCAACATCGATTAAATATTGTGGCGCAACGTTTGGGAGGATCGTCGGGCCGACGTTATCATTTGGACGTTTATTGGACCCCAAAACGACGTTGGCGAACAGAGTCGGGCCGACGTCCTAACGCCGGCAAGCGTCGTTGCGCCAACGTAGGCGCGACTTTAAAATCCTACCTGGGGTCCTAACCTCTTTTTCCAACTATTCAAAGATATCAATGCTCGAACGCGCTCAAGACTTGTGGAGGAAACGTGTTTTTCGTTTCACGGCATTGCGACTCTTAAAGTTCTCCTTTTTTGCGCCTCTTCAACGCTTCTCCACCTTTTTCTTTGTTTCTTTTTTTTACGTTGCCGTTTTTGATGCTGTGTATGCGCTTGTAGCAATCAAGTAGCGGGACGTTCGCCAAGTCGTATACTCGCGAGGAGAGATCCTCTTATCACATACCAATGTCGCCCTGTCCGCGCTTTCGGGGTTGAAGTGTAAGAGGAAACGACGAATTAAGCTTGACTTTGACGGCCCAGTAACGGTTTGAGGACACTTCTATACGGTCGAGATCCATTGCGTGGCCATGCGGCAAACTTGCGTCTTTTTTTCGCATTGCCACTCTCTATCTTTCTCTCGGCCCCCATATTCAAAGGGAATTAACCATTTTTACGGTTTCGGCATTTTTCTAATCTTGTACCCGCCTCTTCTGTAATATTGTACTTTCTGCAAAGTATATCTGAAGCATAACATTTATTATTGGACGTATGAGTATAACATTACGACTTTTCAAAATTGCTGGCGTACCGGGCACTGGTGGCATTATGGTGAGGTTGGTAATACTTGTATTACAATGGCAACAAAGTACTTGATGCCATTTGACGGGAGTGTAAGCCGTTATCATATTTAACGTATTGAATATGTCTACTTTTGTACTATCTAAACGTAATTTGCAGGAGGTGTTACTGCGCTATTTTGGTTTAAAGAAAAATGCATCTGAAAGCCATTATTTGCTTGTGGATGCTTACAAAGAACTTACTTTATCGATAAGCACGTGGGAAAAGTGGTTTCAACGATTTGGAAAGCATAGTACGAATTTGGACGGTAAACTTTATGGAGTGCCGTTGAGCATTTTTTGAAGACGCACACTTGAAAGCGTTACTAAACCAAGATGCGTTTCATACGGAAAAATAATTGGCAGCAACATTAAATGTTACCTACCAATGCATTTCCTTACGCCTGAATGCCATGGGAATGATCCAAAAGCAACGAATGTAGGTGCAACACAAAGTTTCAGCATGGCACTGCGAGATTACATGTTCATGGATCTGTCAAAAATGATCTGGAAGGAGTGAGCGGAGAGATTCCATTTCACGAGCCATATTAGCCAGACATTACTCCCTAAGATTACCATTTGCTCCGATCTATGACGACGGCCTTTTCTAGAGAGCGGCTCAGTTCTTATTAAGAATTACAAAATTGGCTTCATAATTGGATCGCTGCAAAATACCCAGACTAGTAGCAGCGTGGAATCCGTGTAGTGCATGAAAGATGGGCAAAGGTTGTTAGCTTCATATGGATCATATCTAGGATAAAGCAAAAATAATGTTTATGTTTCAAATTTGTCATACTCGAACGCCCAATAATAAAATAGTCAACTAAAAAAACGTGTACAAATTATAAAGAAGAAAAAGATGTGTTCTTTATAGAGGGCTATTACATCGGATATTTTTCTCAAGGTTTTGAGTGACGTGAAAATTATCATCTAACCACTACAGGAGGGGATATAATTGGGGCTTAGTATAAGTCACTACTGTGACAGTCCATATAGAAAGATGATGGCTCACCTGCCCGTGAAAGTTGTCGCTTTTTCCTTACGGGCGTTAGTTCTGAATGAATTCTTTGTTATCGGCATTACGAAAAATGCATAAGAGTGTGCAACACACGTACATACGACTATGACTTTGCGTCGGATTGGTTAATTAAACTTTCTGTTAGCCTTTTTTTTACGTAAACGTGTTATATTCTTCAACACTTGTTTATACTTCGATTGATGTGTCTGAACATGCATTTTCATCCGATGTTGATCATCCTCTGATGGTAAAAAATTCAACGGAATGTTTCCAAGCTGCATAAGGAAATATCTATTCTTCATAATGGAGCGAGTAAAAAAATTGGAGGTTTGGGCGTGTAACAATGTACAAAATTCATGAAAGGATCCCCATACATTACTATTGTCCCTTATTCAACGCGTCAGGTATACGCTCGAATGATTTATCATCAAGAAAAACAAAAAAACTTAACCAAATAAACAAGATAAACGTGGGAAATCCCAGAGGGCATTAAGATAAGGGCATACAAGAGATATTTAAGGAGATTTATGGGGGAATGTCCTCTCTGAAATGGATCGGAGGATCGACGTCGTCTTATCGAGGACGTGGGAGGAATTTCAAAGAGGGAATATTCACTGTTTATACATTACAATTTTGAAAATCATTTCGTTAATAAAAATGTTTCTTCTTCATCCAAATATTCGCCAAACACTGGACGTGCGTGATAGGGTGCTGGCGTGGCCGATACCTGTCATATGGAAGCACATGCATCGTGAGACGTTAACGCTTAGCATCTTGAGTATCTCCAAAGCTATGACAAAATGGCAAAAATTGTACACTTTTGAAGGGGCTAAGATTAGTGGTTACGAGGTTCGGACATATTCGAGGTGCTTAGAGCTATTGATTCACCTTGTATAGGATGGATCAATATGAGATAAATTAAAGTCCTGCGAGCACGTTGTCGTATCAAAAAAAAAAATATTAGAGTCAACCCGATTTCATGAATAATCGGAGGGGGATCTCGTAACAAGACACGTGCTGCATGTTACTTTCTCATTTGTCTTTTTTCTTATCCCGCACGACATTTTTTTATCACTATAGAGTTCAGCAAGCTCAGCGCGTGACCCTTTTTGTCGACGTACAGGCGAAACACGAGCAAGGAGCAAATAAAATAAAGGATACGAAACTCCCCTTCCAACTTAAGCATTCGTTACGCTTTATCTGGCGTGGATAAGATTTAATGGACGCGCAAAAGGTAAAACGGCGTACCCAAAAGATTATAAACGCGTCATTACACTGCGACCTCTCATATCGAAAGATGCAACAGTCCCCCACTAGGTTCCGAATACCGATTGGTGTAGCGCATGGTGGAAGCAGCGCTAGGCCCTGGCGTGTGGGTCAAAGCATGCTAGACAATAAAAGAGAGCTCTGAGGGGTACTCCACTCAGCTGCCCCAGCTGCGCAGATCCGGCTTGAGTGGATGGTGCGCAACATCCATTTGTGCAAGTGTGATATGGGGCCGATCCGCCACAGTGCCGATATGAGAGGTCGCAATATATTACTTTTATGGATATTATTTGTAGATATCGACTCGCATATATATAGCATGTATGGTACGAGTCTATTTCTGATATACGTGTATAAGATGAGTCACTTGCAAGGAAATCCTCTCTGTGTTTACACACGTCATAGATAATCGGAACTTGTCATAAAGAAAACTACTTTTTGTTTAAACGCTCTCCTGTGCTAGCTTCTCATAGGCCGGAAAAACTGCAGCGTTTTAACAATTCACTAGTTTTGGTTCGGTCATTCAACATGCCACTAGTTAAACGGTTGTATAACAACTATTAAGTCTCCATACTTCTGCTGGTCAGGAGTGTTCATAAAATGTCGCTCGTTGATTCATATCCAACTTTTCCAAGATGTTTCCTCCCAGTGTATTCGCACATATCGACTTACGTATGCCCTGTCAAATACCGAATATCCCATTTAAATTCATCTACTCGAATATCGTCGATACTGTTAATGATACGAAAATAAGTTTCAGACGAAAGTTACGTGGTTTCAGGCGGTGCATCGTTTGGCTCGGGTACGGTTTTTCACTATGGACGCGTAGCCTAATTCGATAAACACGTATTGGGTTGGTAGATTTAGAATGCAGCGGCGATGACTACCAATTTTCGAAATTTTGTCTGTTCGAACGAAGTTGCAGTGAAAACGGCAGTTGCTTCTTCTACTGCTGAGAACCTCGAGAAAATGCAATTTTTTTTTTTCAAAAACTTAGTGCCGCGAATTTTCGTACACACACAGGCAAAAGATAAAGGAATCATATTTTTTAATGCACTTATCGATGCAGTTCTATTTTTGTAAGGAATAATGCGCTAAATTCATAAGTGCGTTAGAAAATATATCTTGTTGAAATACTATATAAATTGAATAGACCTTCAACTGTACTTTACGTGTCAGGACAAAAAACTCTCTTGTACCAGATAATCTACTGTTTGGAACCGTTTGACTTTTCACGAAGACGTATTATTGCAGTTTTATCAGAACTTTCGTAAATATTCAAGTACTTCGATTTAAATGGGGTACTCCCCATGGGATTTAAGTGGGGGAAAGGACATGTACGTATACACGTCGTTTCATGCATTCTAATGTAAAAGCGAGTCAATTCTAAAACAATCGCTACGTGACTATACGTCATGAATAATGGCAAATTAGGACTTGTGATTTAGAAAGTATTTTTCGAAATACACCCACTTTTAGATCTACAATTTCAAGATAATCTATGATTAGCTGAAGAGAATTTTTTATGCTGTTTAGAAAATCTTTAGAAGCTTCATACGATTTATGCACTTTAGCGAAATAATAATAATCACAATGACAATCATAATAGGCACAATGCGCGTCTGTCTGTACGTGTATGTATGTCGTTCACGTAAAAATGGTGAATATAATGATCGGGGAAAAAAGCAACTTACGGTCCACTGAGGATCGTACCCTACTTGGATACAACATTTTATCCAAATCCACTGTCGATTAGGTGCGATTGAATAGAAAATGAACATACCGTTTTTTACGGTCCGATATGATGTTTATCGTGCAGGCAGTGCCATGAAGCGCTTATCGATAGTCTATGTGTCATTCTGAATCACAGTGTGCCTGCATGTGCGCGCGCGCCCGTTCGTATGCGTGTGTGTTTGTGCAATGTTACAATAATTGGGAGGCGACATGTAAACAACGAAAGAGAGAGGGAGGGAGAGAACACACAATTTCGTACTCCCTTCGTAGAATTTTTGAATGCAATTAGGATCATAAAAATATGAATAATAGTTTTGACATTATACAAGTTTTTAAAAACTTTTAGCCCCTATATATGTTTATCAATTTACTCTGTCAGGTGAAGAGAAGTATATTTTTCGCTATTCCTTTGTTAAAACACGTACGTTTAATTTTTTTCTCTCGATAGAACCAATACGAGTCATCTAGATTTCACCGAAGAATAACATACCCCTGAAAGAACGAAATCGGAATGGGTCGCCGGAAACGGTGTCCTTATCAACAAACAAGTGGTCTGAATTGCGATAGCAATATAGTAAGGATGCGACTTGTTTGCCGCAACAAAAGTAACCGAAGGTTGCGTTGACCTCGATCTTTCTAGCTCCGATGGGAACAACTTGACCTATTGAAAATTATGTCAATTCCAAAGCACGTTATAATTTATCGACGACTCAGATGCATCCCGTGAAAAAAATTAGGAGGGCAGCCATAAAAAAAATCGGGCCCCGTGAGGGTTTGAATATGGATTCCCTACTAGGGCTTTCCCCAAGACAATCGGACTAGGCCCCGACAGGAAAATAACAGGGTTGGGTAATTTGTTTAAAAAAGGCGGTAGCGAGTAAAATGGTAAAGAGCCCAGACGGGATTCATCAGGGGAGTGGTTGTTACAGGGCATACAATATAAACACCTCGCTTGCTATGTATCCACTAATAAATTTGATCATTATAGGGCAGTGATAGGGTTGCTTCATGGCTTCGATTGGGTTCTGTTGAAGCAACCAGTCGGGCCCTGATTTATAAGCCTCTTTAGGCCCTCTTCGACAAAGTGTGGCCGGCCTCAAAGGGACCTGGTCGGGTGTCATTTTAGGACCCTTTCAGAGTAAGGGAAAAATAATTGGGGCCTAGTCAAAGCCCTGGCTGAATTCTTTCACGGGATATGATATTATTAGGGTAAATACCATACTATGGATTTCATCCGTGGGTTTTGGCATAACGATGGCATATTATTCACCGTCGGAGATTGTCGCCATTCTCCCAACACATTGGACATTGTCGACATAATTACCGAAGAGCGGCGATAACCTACTGTTTTCAGTATCAAATCGGCAGCGTCGCGATCGCACCACTATCACGCGCATCGAAGGCAAATGTCGACGCGTGCAATTAACCCGTCAAAGACAACGCTGGAATCAAAACAATGGTAATCAAATCATCGCTCGTGCTATGGTTGTATTACTGATGCTAATCAGTTGTATAACCACAGTGTTCACAGCAACACTCCAATCACATTTCCAGCAAAAGAAGAGAGATCTCTTGTGAGAGATCATGCGCGTTAGCTGTGTCAAGGTCAACTGTCTCGTGAATCCTGCAAGCTTGCCTTGAAAAGATCCGCATTGAATACGTCAGCTCGCTAATCGGCATCAGTGGACTTTGAATGTGTGGTATAACTTTTGGATTGCTCATGTCATTGGGCCTCACTTTTCCTGGTGAACCGGAAAATGGGCAACGCTACTCGGTGATTCTCCAAAATTTATTACTGCAAATTGCTTCAAACGTAAAACCGCGAATAATGTCACTAACAATGTTCGTAAACCGATGGATTTTTGCGGTGGTGAGCGATCGCGTGGCCTTCCAAGTCAGCTGATCTAATCTCCTTAAATTCTTTTTGTGAGAACCTCGTCCATCGTGAAGCGCCAACGATGAGAACTGACAGGATAAACCGCATCGTAACTGCCTGCACGAGTATTGCCGCGAATGCTTTGCGAAATAACGAGACAAGATTTTCAAGGTGAGTTAAACTCTGCCTTATGCAGAACGGTAAGCATATTACAGTTGCAATAATGTGCGGCGTTGAAAAGAGTTTTGCAGTGAAATAATTCCGCGGACGCGACGAGTCTTAAGGTTGAAACCTCCATAGCTACATGCGCGCACATGCACATGGGGCATAGATCCAATCTTGGAAACTTTGTTCGATATCCCCTGAGCAATGTTAATGCAGACGGTGATTCAAAATTTCAAACTAATTTCCACACTTTTTGCTATAGCGGTGACTTCTTTTCGTTGGATTCGTTTCAAAACCTACCATTCTTTTGAGGGAATAAAAACTATGTAGCTCAATTCAAGATAATGAAGGCTGCCGCAACATGTCGTAAAAAAAAGTTTGTCACGATCGGGCAACACATTTTTTATCCACCTTCATCATTGCGATTTATTTTATATGTGCGATTAAAATGAAACCCCCTGTGTATGTATATACGTACAAGAGTATATATATTTGTATACACGTACATTATAGTGCGTATTCGCCGTTCTCCATCGCACAATCCCTCCGCATAGAGTCATCCGCCACACGTCGTATAATAACGCTTGATTTATCGATTCACAGTGATTTATATCTCGGTCTACCCGTTCCGTCGTCTAAAAAGGACAGAGGTATTGCCTCGTGTTATTCCACGTTGCGTCGGAACTCCTATCAACTCGCGCCATCCGGAAATGCAAACGGGACCCACTCTCGCACTATAGGACTCCTCGATCCTTGACGTTGCCGAGTTTGATAGAACGTCGGAGGATAGGGAGAAAAACAAACACGTAACACTTCAACCGCGAGATTATTGACGATGACACAATTCACGAAGAGAAATTACACCGTGCGCTTAATTCGAAATGCATGAAACGTTAAATATTGCCTTTTTCAATTTATCAATATTGACCCGCACTATTGATAGAATAAAAAACGTTCTTCAGTAGAACACGTCATACTGATTATTTTTTGCCCGTATATAAGGGCCGAGGCGACAACTATTGGCAGTGGAAATATTTTCTAACCCGTCCGACTTAGGAGAAAACTTTTCCTATCCAAGTTGCATAGGTCGAAGAGGGCCATCGAGTGGTGGCTACGAGTGCAGGATCATCCAGGCGCTTCAGAGATTCCAAGATCACTTCCATTTTTTTATGGGACCACTATTTTTTTCTTTACTATTTTATCAGCGACCTAGAACAAGTTCGCCCGTCAAATTTCTCGATAATCGATCAAGATTTAGGATAAAAAGTCGATGAAAAAGCTATTTCAATGTTTTTAGCCTAGAATCGATAAAAAAAAACGGTGTAATCGCGTACTCCTATAAAAGGTGCTCGAAGTGATAGCCACGACTTTAAATGCACGCTTGCAATTTAATTTACCTTGACTGTATTGCCTTATTAATTATGTCAGTCTGTATTAACGCACACCCCCCCCCCCCCCCTCCCCCATACGGCTTACCTGGATTTTGTTTACAACGAAAGGTTGCGAGGTCGATCTCTCCGATTTCGATGAAATTTGGCATGCTTGTAGAATGGGCAAAAATAGGCGACACGTATTTTTTTTTTCTAGCGAACCCAATTTTTAAGGGTTGAAACTCACCCTTGAAAATTGGGGTGTTTTTCGTTTTTTGTCGATAACGTTTTAACGGTATGAGATACGAAAAAAATTCAAATTGCAACAATATTTTTTTTTCATGACAACACATTGGAGATAAGAACGATAACGTTATCGACGGAAAGCGAAAAACACCCCTATTGTCAAAGGTGCATTTCACCCCTTAAAAATCACTTTCCGCAGATATAAAAAAATACGTGTCGTCTATTTTTACCGAATCTACAAGCATGCCAAATTTCAGCGAAATCGGAGAGATCGACCGCGCAACCTATCTGTGTTAGTATTGAACTATTGAAATCTCAATAAGAGCACGTCAGATATAGGTGGGGGACGCTCTCTGGTCTGACATTCAGCCTTTGAACAATTACATAAACAACCTCACCCCTTCAAATCTCCGGAAATGGAACTTTATTTTTCGTGTTTCGACCAGCTCTTTAGAATTTAGCCCCGCTTTGAAACGACGGAATAAGAGGGCGCGAGATGGGCCCACCCGTTTTCGGTTGAGTGAACTAAACTCGGTTGGCCATGAGCCTGCGGTGAAACTTCGATTTTACGAGAGTGTCCGTGAACGATTAATCGACTAGACTTAATTTGGTCGAAAGTTTCGCGTAGCGGAGTGCCACGAGCAAGCACGCGTGTGTATGCGCGCGAGCAGGACAGGATTGAAAGCAGACGAAAAATTCCTCATGGGGAATGTTGAAGTTTCGAATAAGATATGAGCAGTAGGGAAAGGTTTTAAATAATCTTAAATTATTTTCGGAGAGGGAGAGGGGCTGGGGGGTAGGGATTCCAAATGAGAAATACTCCGTGGGTATTGGGTAGGCATTGCATTATTCCCAAAATCGCGGTAGAGCCTGGGGTTCGTTGGCATTCGTTAGCTAAGCTTGCACTTTACAAGCAACCGATTGGCATAAAAAGGGGTAGGGTAGACGATACGGTTGTAACAACTCTGCTTTTATGGCCCGTATCATAGCCCATTATATGACCAAGCTTGGAAGGAAATACACAAATAAAAGGGTGTTCATCTGTTTTCAAATATAGTACTACAATATAAATTTCGAGTGTAATAATTACCCAACAAGATTCATTTCGGACCAAGTCTGCGTCTGTTACAACCGACCCCAGTACGGGGGTCGGTTGTAACAAGCACAAGAAACATCAAAGACAAAATCTTTTAAATATCGTTTTATTTCACTTCAGTTACAGAAAAAACTTTTTATAATTCTATGGTTAACATGGCACACTTTTTAAAATGATTTAGCATCAGTTAACAATAATCTAACAGTTAACACACCATTTAAGCTCTCTCCTAACCAGAAACGAACCGAACATGGAAACAAAGCCGACGTTGATAAAATAAAGCTTTTTTTGTTATACCGAACAGAAGTTATTGATATGAAAGAGTCCCTCTGCTAGACCAGATTGAGAAATAAAATCTAATCAATAGAACTTAGAGCACCTTTATGGCGAAAATAAAAATAACCACTTTTGAAGTTAAAATCAGTTGGACTGAGTCACAGGAAGGATCAATCAGACTAACAGTTATGGCATTAGCAGTTTGGACTACCGTCTGTGCATTCTTTGTGAGCGAGAAGCTAGGAGCTTGTGTATTATGTCCATTTTTCTCTCGGACGGCTCCCTATATAAGATGCTGCACAAACTAGACAGTAATACTCTTCTTCTTCTGATTTGTTTTTAGTCTTTTGGCATCTAGAAAATAAAACATACAAATTATGTAATGTTACAACCGTGTCCACCGCTCTTTTAGGGCAGGGTAGGGGTTTCAGCGTGAAAAAAAAACACTTTTTTGCGAATTTTTTTCATCTATATGGATAGAGTAAATTTATTGAAACATTTTGTACATTGTTAAGTGTCATTTCAAGAACATTCCGTGAAATTAGTACGCGAAAGTATTAACAAACAAGCCGGTGACAAAGCTTATCCAAGAACGCCTTTGGAAAAACTCGATTTGCGGTGTTCACTGTGTCTCAGCCAGAAATGATCTGAAATCAAGTACCATTGAAATTTAGTCAAAGTATCATCAAATTCTCCCCCAAAGATCTTTGATAATTTTTTTTGTTAATTCCTAAATTTTTGGTGTTTATGTAAAGTGAAAAGTGCTATTTTTCACGAAAAATTCCTCCATTTTGGAGGTGAAAAATCCCCTCAATGTAAAAAAATCTCGAACTAACCGTTGGGGGGAGGTATTTTATATGTAGAAAGTGTGTACCAAGTTTGAAATAAATCGGTCATGTAGTTTTCTAATGGCAGTGAGCACGGACTTTGAAAAAGTGGATTCGAGAGAAACGCGTTTGAAGTTGTCGCTGCCGGAGCTACAGTGTTAGAGGAGCGGGACTAATTAGTGAATAACTTCGAGAGTTTTGCTCTGATTAACTTGAAATTTTGGGATTATATCCTTGAAATGTTTAACTATAAGGGAAGACAAAAAAAATCGATTTTTCAGAAGTGCAAACCCCTACCCTCCCCTTTAGTCGAAAATAATTCCCAGTTTCGAAGCCAACTATCTTACACCAATACTGATCCAGTTCTTTTAACTTTTAAAGCCCCATTTATTAGCATGAAAAAACTCTACGGTTACTATTATTTACCGTACTCTACGTCTAATATGAACAGAGTAATTGAAAAAAAAACGCTGATCAAATATACTTACGTTTTCTTGCCAAAACATGATAGGGCCATGAATACGCAGTTAAAACACGCTGTCACTGCGACAACACTGGGAAACACGTTTGGACACGCAAACCGCTTCTTTTCTTTCTTGTATCCCTCACACTACGGCTACTACATATATAGGTCGCGCGTTATTCTCCTTGTTTCCACCGTACTCCGTTACAACTGTATCCAGTCTAACAGATGCGACAACATATGGGTTCTTTGACTCCCCTCCCATTTAGGAGTTAAACTATATGCTTCACGTCAGGCATGCACGCCGATCTTTTTAATATTCGTGTCTCGTCTTCACTGTTGATAGCGAAGTTGTTCGAAGCTCGGCAAGCTGATAGGTACGCACATGGAGACTAGAGTAAAGGAGCCGGAACGCTGTAATGCGGACGTGGGCTATGAAAGCAGCGAAAATTTTTACTGCAATATCCGCTGGCGCTGTTGTACTCAAGATAGGATGACAGAGACGGAATGAGAAAAGAGAGAGAATAGAATATTCAAAGCGGAGTTATACGCAAAACAGATGAGAAAAACAGTAAATTTGTTCGTTAGCCGATTAATTCTGTCATCGTGCATTTGTTAATTAGATAATATTTTTGGGCAAAATTCAAAGCCAAGTCAACCTGGACCCTAGAAAGATTTACCAATAAATTATTTTTATACAATGCGCGATCAAATCCAAACGAATTAAAAAAACAACAACAAAATGTGCGCATATTTATTATTTAATGCACACTATGAATGTTTTTTTTTCGTACAGGTAATGGAGCAATCACTCACTGCACTCCACAGCACTGATGTTTATCGCAATAAAAAAATCCTTGTAAATCTTGTTGGTGCGTTCAAAGACGAAAAGCCAAGAACCAAGAATGACGTAATAAATGCAAACCGGGATAACCAAGAATCCTCCAGTTTGTATATACGCTCACTTCATAGCGTCACCGATGCCATACTTCATATCCTACCCTCCCTGCACTAGCGCTTGTTGTGGCTGAATTTAGAACGACAACTATTCGTCACTTTCAGGCTCTACGTTTATAATGCTTTTCCTATACGCGTTCGGCCTCCTTTATTCCAGTCTCCATGGGGACGCATTTCGCTACATGACCGTTAACGCGTTACCCCCGCTTGTAGCGCAAAAAAAGGCTTTTTTCATGATTTTTTTAAAAGAAACCTACAAAATTTTTTTAATCGATCAATATACCATCTTAAAGAACACATCTTGAAGAACTTTCAGTAATTTTTTTATTGAAAAATATTACATTGTTTAGTGGCAAATGGCCGTCAATGAAATAATGTTTTTATACACAAGGTTTGCGGTGGCCAACATTGGGGCGAAGTGGATTATCTGAAAAAAAAATGCGGATGGATTTAGTCAAATATAAGTATAAACTAGTCTTTAATCGAAGGATTTTAAAAAATATTCATTTTTCACAAAATGGCGGACAGTCAAAGTTAATGGTTCGATTTTAACGAAAAAAAACGGCCGTTTTTTGGCTATAAAACGGCCATTTTTTTCGAAAAAAAAAATCGAACGATTAAAGACTACATTTTTATGTATTAAATAAGCCTGCAAAATTTCAAGAAGATCGGTTCATTAGTGTTCGAGTAATCTTGGTTACCGACTTCAGAAATGCCATTTTGAGAAAAACGCGTTTAAAGTTTCAATTTCAGTTCTTCAATTCACGGATTCTTCTCTTTCAACGCTCATATCTCAGTCAATTTTGTTCGGATCGACTTGAAATTTTCAGGACATATTCTCAGATACTTCTACTTCAAAAAAATGCAATAAAAAAAATCGATTTTTTCAAAATCGCAAGTGGGGGTAACCCCTTAATGTATGCTTCTTAGCGTAACACAATGCTGAGATAAGTTTCATCCAAAATCTGCAGCAGGCCGATCTATCCCCCATGCTTTTGACGTAAGTGTGTATTGGATGGGGGGGGGGGGGAGGTGACGTTTACGCATAAAAAAATCACTGTATTCAGTTGATACTTTAAACACGCGGACGTTTCTTAGACTCCAATTTTTACAAAAGATGGAAAACAATTGACAAGGAGACATCTTTTTAGAATTGTACTTAATAAATCGTTTCAATAAATGAATAAATCGACAAAACCCTTTTTCTAAATGAAATTACCGAGTGACAATATTTTTCCTTTGAAGAAAGTATTTCTTTCCAAAACAATGTTTCACTGCTTTTTCTTCGTTAACGTTGAAAGGTTTGTATTTCGCAGCCTCATCGGTGTACGCTTTCATCGTTACTCTCGCAGTTGATGCGAAAGTGCAGCACATACGTTTGGACAAAAACTCCAGCGTTTGATATCGTTGGGGAATTCACCGATGACATATATCCGTTCCCTCTTTTTCTTTGGACCAGTGCACGAGTGTGTTCACGTTTGTTGGCGCATGTGTAGTGGACCCCAAGCAGAATGGAGGGAGATGAATTTTTCCCTTTTATCTTTAATAAGATTTGACATCAATTTTACCGTACCACATTATAGTACTCATTTTTCAATAACTCGTGCACACACATTGCTCAACGAAACGACCTGCTGTTTTCGTTATTTATAGTGGACGGCGTTTTCCGTTTGCGAGATTCTTGATTCAACGGTAGTTTATTAAGTATATGTGACCCTTTAAAAATTGTAGCAACCATTTTTTTCTGGCTCGTAATCTTTTCTTTTGTTGCACCACTATTGTTGTCTCAACTCGGTCAATGAGCAACATCGAGTTTGAATAAATCATGACGAGAAGTACACCGCGTTCTTTATTTTTGGTTATATACAATTTGGCGTCTCCTATTGTTGCAATTCTTTTTTCAGTCGGTATGTAACGCAATCAAGTATAAAATATTAAAGTGATATGGAAATATAATAATACGCCAAGACGTGCCGTTTTCAAAAGTGGATCAACATATAATTTCCGTTCACATAATTGATCTGTAAAGCTGACGGTACGTATTCAGTTTTGAGTGAAACAACTGTTTTCGCTTCTAAAACCCGAACAAATTAATAAACACGTGTATTCTCATTCAATTGCAACAAAAACTTGTATGTCTTTGAAGCTGTAATAAAGTATTTTCATCAAAGTTGAGGATTGTTTAAGCAGTTCGAAGAGAAAGAGTCAATTGTATTGCAATTCTTCGTCCGCTATGTTTCACAAAATTGTATATACAAGCTGAACACGTGCACGTTTATTCATACGAACGTCATACACCGACAAACGTGAATACATCGACAAAAATGAGATGGTGACAGAGAAAATAGTGGGAGGAAACCCTCGAGAGCTAAGCACCTTACCTACGATACCTTTTTCAGCAGAGATAGTTGATCATAGAGACGAGGTAGCAGCCGAGGTGAATAATGAAAAAGAAAGGGAGTAGAAGGCATCGAAAATGCCGAAGAGAATAGCTTATCAATGGCTTCGCAGATTATGCTATTACGAGCATCGATTCTTTGCCTCGTTCTTCGGACGATACAAGACTCTTTGGCTTGCACTACTTTCAACTTTGCATTCGGGTTGGGGCACGTGCGCTGTCTGAAATAATATTCAGACGATGAAGCAAACATTCCTTTGGTCACAACCTTTTTCCTACATTTTTTCTATTAGTCAACAAATATAAAGATTTTAAGTTATTGGACAGTGATCTTACAAGAACGTTGTTAAAATATTATAAAAAATCACTGTATGCCGAAAGAAACATTGAAACTTTTACGCAGACACATAGAGATTGTTGGAAACCGATGATGAATTCACGAAATTGAATTATGAATAGAAAAATCGTTGTAGTTCGAGAAATTTTGGATTAGTTTTTCGGACATGGAATAAAGTTAACATTTTTCATATTCCATTCACCGAATATTTTTCATTTGATATTTTTCTTCAGCATTTCGTCAATTGGGTAATATTTTTATTGTATATTCCATTTTACGGAGTCTTCCCCCTTATCACATGCTCTACCATATTCTCCTTCTCATCAATTAAGTTATATCAAAAAGATTATTCAGAAGAAGCAGTCGGAGAATTCCTTACGTCGATATAATTACGTGAGTGGGGAATTTCAAAGCTTTCAAATATCAATGTTGATTCCGGCTACTGGGTTGGTAACAAATTCTACTTTTTTATCGTTCGCTATGCTTGTGAATATACTTCACAAAGCCTGGAAAAAAAAAGTTTTCTGCCTTTGGTATTACTAGGCCATTTTCTTTTAACAAATAGTTATTTTTATCTTTAATGTATCGTCACATTTCATTTCGAGCTTTCACGAGCACAACCCTTTGTAGTTCCACTACAGTTGTCGCTTCTTTTTTTCCAGTTACTGAGAGGCCCCCCAGGGATGTTGCCTACAGCCATTCTTTCTGAGTTGTTTTACAGTATCGCGTTTGGATGAGATCTGAGGGAACACGTCGAAACTCTTTGTCGATGTAAGCAGCTAAAATATAGTACCTGTATAGCTGTATGTCAACTAAATGTAAATTTTACTATAAGTAAAAGATAAGTATGGTCGGTGTGAGTATTGACTCCGCCAACGCGAATCATCATGAGAGCTCAGTTTTCTCTTTTTTAAACCATTATATTCGTCGCTTTTTGCAGTGATTACTATACAAAAGCAATGTATAGCTCAATGTCTCACATGATAGCATTTCCTTTAATTTAAATACTCAGTGAATGCATCACGCATGCCTGAGTGACGTATTAACGAAAGATAATATATTAAGGAGTTAGGCTACTCTAGAGCCGGAAATAAAGGCATATTTTGGAATCTTTTTTTTAACAAAATGATAAAATTAATCAAAATTCTGTGCATTATTATGGAAATCATCTCTATTATATCACTAATGAACCTTACAAAAGAATTTTTTCGTAGTGATTAATAAGGGAATGGCGGCTGCACAGCATTGCCGTTGGCGCGCCTTTCTTCAGAAGGATCCACGGGCGGAAGCGTAGCCCATGCCATTTTTTACCATGAACAAAAAACCAACAATTTTTAAATCACATATAAGAACAGCTGCATAAATACGCAGGATTTGTTCAATATGTTGATTTTCGCCATAATGGCGCATTTTAGAAAACATGGTTAGAAATTTCGGAAAAAGATCCTCAGATAATTGTTTACAACAGAAAAACTATGCACTAAAATAAGAAAATGCTATGTTCTTCCGTAGAGAATCTTGTTACAATGTACAGTTAAATTTTCTAATTGATTGGGCAAGATTTGCTCCTGTTTCCTTTCTGAGCTCTCTGAAGCTGATCCTTTTGCAGCGATTGTTCGAAAAGTTTGTTGCGTTGCGCGTCCGCTTCCAGGCACAGCTTATAGCTATTTAGGGTACTTAGAGTTTTTAGGCGCTTACAATATTTTGGTATATAATTTTGAAGGCCCTTAGGTATCTTTTAATCCAAAAAGTTTTTCTTCGAATTTTCGAACAATTCAAGCGTTTAGTAACTCCTTGACGGGTACGTGGCGTATGAAAAACCCGTCGATTGTTAATACATTTTTCTAATACGAGCTTAAGGATTACAATATCGTGTTTTTAGATACAGGTGGTATGTAATCTTGGAAAGTTTTATATTTTCAACAGATGAATATTTATCAATAACGGTGTTATAATCAACGAAGCGCTGCAGCCGCCGCATGGCCAATCAGTGACTGTGATACCGTTAACGGACGTGATGTAAAAAATTGTATGCAATTTTTCAAAGGTGTTATTATTTAGAGTTCTTAACTCAGGGATCCGCTCCGTACCTTCAGTGTTTTTTCATATTTTCGAATAGGAGGAATACGAATATGAAAGTAATTTTCGTCTGAAATACTTTTTTTTTGTCGTACGATGGATTACTAAGTTGGGATAAAATTCAAATTATTTATCGTGCCTTTGGTTTGTGATTCCCTCACCGTATCCTTCTGCAGTAACAGCAGTATCCTTAGCTTTTTTGTGGACTGTTCGACGAGATTCTGTTTCTTCACTTGTCTCCTTCACACGGTGGTCACCCATTTTTATACGCTATGCCTGCATGGATTTCGTGGTACTCTGAATTTGGCCCTATTGCCAATCCTATCATTTGCATCATTAGTAGGATGCTTTTGAATCCTTTATTAAACACCATCGTACTAAAGTCAGCTGCCATTTTAATTATTAAATGACCATTGCTGATTGTTTTTTACACGATGCTCATAATATACGCGCTGAGACTTTCATAATTATTTACGAAAATTCGCCTACACAGCGCTTCAATATGCCATTACGGGATAAAACATTACAAACAGCTTTGGCAGCATCGACAACGATTTAAGAAAGTAGCTGTTAATGCTTGTATTGATTTACTGAGCTATCCACACTTGCCCTAAGTCACGATCATCTGGACCTCGCTTCGGGACGATAGTGATGACCTTATGGAATTTTTGGTAGCCTAGAATTCTAGCGTATCGGAACATTCCATAAGGTCAGGATATAATTTTTTTCCCAACTTGAAGCTTACTCGTATAATTTCAATAAACATTCAGTCGTACATAAATAATGGTCTAGACGCGCAGTTCTAGAATATACATGTGTCTTGAAAATCCTCATTCGTTTGAGTTTTTTCGTCGTACATGTCGCGAATCTTTTATATCCGCTTATAAATGCATCGTGCCCTCGAGGATACGTGGATACGATGTGTATTCGATCTCACATTTATATTCATTTGCGTAATGTATATGTACGTCTATATCGCAAGTTAACGTTCGTAGTTCAACTATATATATATACGTAGCGAGGTACAAGTTATTCATCGGTGGCCTTTGGAGAAAATGGTCCACTTATGACATGCGAACTGTTCGTGGACCATACATGCGCTTTAATAAGCACCTCATTCGAGTGTGCGTGTATGTGTTTGTAAATACGTATACAGGTAAGCGGCAACGTTGGCTTTCCACAACGTCGTTTGGGCTTATGTTCACATTATCGTTCAATGGAGCCACTGAAATGATGTTTTGAAGTTCAACAACCGTCGTGGCTCTTTGGCGAATCGAGAAATGACTATAACGTTTCTGGAAAATATCTCGGCAACGTGAATGAACTGCAAAGTTATCCAGCGAAGGCGAGACCAGAAATGCCTTGCGGTATTTTACAAAACGCAATCCACCGAAGTCTTCCCACTGCAAAGCCCGGCTGAACGAATTCTCGCTGCAGATACATTTGTACGAAATATTTCATCTGAATAGAATCGTGTTTGTATGGAAAATATAATTGCAAAAAAACGACAGGTGTCGTGAAAATCAATTACGTGAAACGTCAAGGCTCGTCAATAAATAATGTCGACGGGATTGCAGAATCGAAATAAGCAGTGGAAAAATTGTTACAGATAGCACTGAATGAAAAATAATTGCACAATCACATCCTTTCATTGAACTTCCAAGATGTAGAGATTTCATTTTTTCCATAGCTATAGAATATTACGGGTGAACGAATTTTACAAACATTGGTCAGCATTTGAGATTACCTTATTTTATATATCCATATGTTAAACGCGGAAACTTAATTTTGAGATTATTGTCCTGTAATGAAGAATGAAGATTGAATGAAATATCGTGACGAGCAATCACATGATGACGAAGTAAACCGTTTCCATGCAAATCGTCTATGTAAAAATTATTCAGGCTCCGAAGCTCTGAATGTGTATCGCGTCGCTCGTAAACGAATTTTCGCCGTTTATCCGTGACAATCCATCCCCGATGCAAATCACAAACGGTGGCGCATTTGCATGAGGAGCGAATTGAGAAACATTCAAGTTTATATCACGTTCGGAATGGGAAATGAGAGCTTTCGCGATTACGCCCGGAAAACTGTCGGCAAAGGAGAAAACGTTAGAGTGGAATATTCATGTAAGATAAGGGGTTTCATCTCACTGAGCATGTAAAAGGTGGTTGCCTTGAAACCCACTGTTCGGCTGTAGGTATTTATGTAGCTTTTATACCTTAGCATTGACAGTTGTCACTTATGTCACCTTGAAAGGGGTGGCCCGGTGCCACCAACTTCTGTCCGAAAGACGCTATATTGAGTTTGGAGATGTGTCTCGAAAGAACAAGTTGAAAGTGGACCGTGGCAAGGTGTCTTTTCAATGTCTACGTTTGCACTACAATGAATTGCAAAATAGTGCTGCCGAAATTCACCGATGGCTTACACAGACTTATGATAAGTGCAAACCTTCCGAAACTATGTGAAGAGATTGGTTTCGACGATTCCGAAAAATGTCAAGATGCCAAACGGTAAAGTTTGCTGGATGAAAATACTTATCAAACATTTGAAGAATCAGCGCAACAAGTCAATAATAGCTCGACGTTGGTATGCTATGGGGAAGGTACAGACAGAAGGAAAATGGCTGTCACACGGGATAGGCGAAAACGCCATTGCTTATCGAATAATCATCAGTATTCCTTTGCATACGAACCACATAAAGAATTTTTTCGTACCGTATGATAACTAGATATGAAAATAAATTTATCTTAACAACAGTAAACGCAGAAAATCATGTGTTGATATTGGCCGATCGTCAACATCGGCACCAAAACGGAATATCCATGGCCGTAAAGCTATCTTGTTCATCTGGTGCGATGGTGAGGGGACAGCGCCTTAGAAGCTCTTTACCCCCAAGGAAAAAGTCACTGCCGAACGTTACCCAGGAGGAACATATCCCCGGAAGGTGATTCTGTTGCACGACAATGCTCGGCTCAACGTTGCAATAGCAGTGAAAAATCAGCTAGCTTTGATCAGTGACCAACGATTGGGTTCTTCTCTAGCTCTACTATTTAACTTCGTACTCTAAATATTATTATTACTTTTTAGTTCAATAGATTATAAATAAAAGCTTCAATTTCAAACGATTTTTTACATTTTTTTGTTCGTATAATTGCACTTCGTGTAAGGACTCCAAACTCCAACATTGGTTACCTATGTATGATTCTAATTGGACCCTCATCCAAGCAGACGGTGCGTAGCTTGCGAATATGAGTATAGCTGTCGTTCCCTTTTCTCTCGATTGATTTAATTAACCACGTCGCTTATCCTCTAAAAACTGTCATAACACAGAAAAATCGTATTTGAAGATACATATACCGTAAAATAATAGTAATAAATGTCACAATAAATAAAATCATTATACGCTGATATAAATAAATATTAACGTCACAGTGGCTTTGCGAATGTGAAGAAAAAAAGTTAAAATGCGTTTTCCCAGAACAACAAGTTTTGTGTTATGACAGTTTTTAGTGGATCAGTGATGTATGGATGCGATTGTAAAAAAGAATTGGGACGCCAAGTTTTCATCGCGATAGACAGCTACAACTTGGCTGATGATTTTATTTTTATTCAAGTTATTTTATAGGCAGCATTGATGAGGATTTCAAATAAAAAGACAGTGGACTAACTTTTGAATGGTCAGCGTTACATTTTTACGTTTTCGAAAAACAGCGGTTGCCCTCCAGCGGATTCTGTGCAGCTGAGGCAGGTGATTGCAGTACTTCTCAAAGCCCTCTCTCATTTTCTAGCATGCTTCGAGCTTCACGCTAGGGCCTGGTACTTCTCCCACCATGTGCTCCACTGATCGATAATTCATAGGCACATAGTGGGGGGGGGGGGGGGGGCGACTGCTTCGGTGAAGGTACCGTTTACGGAGGTTCCAGTGTACTGTACTTTTGCACGTTCACACTCGGGTGGACAAAATCGCTATATACATACGCAAATCTGTTATAATTATGATGAATAATAATCGAAGAAAATAAAGTTATTCTGATAAATATATATGCGTCATAAAATATTATGAAGTACCCTTCTTCAACTCCAGTTCGCACGTACGAAAAGGGAGAGAGGGGAGGGGGAGGAAATATAAAAAATTCTTCGGATATGTATAAATGATATGGATATGAAAAATAAAAATTTTTTTATTTTTCATATCCATATCATTTTCAAAAATAAAAATACCATTACCATTACCATACCATAAAAATACCATTACCATAAAAATAAAAATACCAATACCATACCATTTTCAAAAATAAAAATAAAAATGAAAAATAAAAAATTCTTCGGTATGAGCCACGAGTTTTGTTTGGCTATACGAGAGGCATTTTGCTGCGAGAGCAGATCTCACGTGTTCGATAAGTTTCAAGAATAGCGTTGACTTTTCCACTTTTTTTTTTCTTTCCAAGCTTACTATATCCTCGACCTTTTCCTCGCTACTTTTTTCTCCTGTTAGCAGCACCTTTTCTCACTGTACTTTGATCCGGGATATCCAGGCCACACTTTTCTCTCGTCATTCGGCCAATGTACGTATGTCCCTTGGCAAATTTGAGATTCGTTTCGACCCCGCCAGAGAAAAAGGAAGAAAAAGAATGAGTGAAGGAAGGAAAAAATCACCAATCGCCGACTCTTGCGCTCCCAAGAGGAATATATCCTGAGGGACATGAAGCCGCGGTATGGTTCCAACGCTTTTCGTTTTTTCGCCTTTTCACCGCCACTCCTAACATTTCGTATATCGGAACGGGAGAATTTTTATCATCCTTGCTCCCTTTTTTCGTAGAGTCCGTCGTCTGGTTAAGCTTTATTACTTTCTCGTGCCAATTCTCATTCGCCGTAATTCGAATATTTCCTCCCAAAGTGGTCTCGGAGACGAAGAAAAATGCCGATGACTTTTCTCAGCTTGATATACCTTTTTTCTTTAATTTTATTAGATGGATTTTTGGCGAGCTAAACGTCACTTTATCCGCGAGAATATTCATGTCAATTTGACCAAACTGAATGGAATATAGGTAATTGACTCTAATTAACGTAATTAAAAACCTGATGACTTTCTTAATCATGAGTTCTCCTAATTATTATTTGTCGCCCTTTATTATATATCTTTGTTTATAGCCATCGCATAATAATGATGATGTTTGGTCTATCCGGTATGAAAAATTCATAAAATTAAATCGATCGAGTCTTTACTGCTATTAACGATTAGATTTTAAACATTTCATCGGCTGACGTGACTTTGAGGCTTATTCACATATTATTAGCACGGTACGTGAGGTATGATCTCACATTCAAAAAGATATCGCGCACGAACATTTTCCATATGAATACCTTAGGCGACGGCCATAACAAGAAAAATCTCGCTCGGGGCTTATTGCAAAGTAACCAAAAAAAGAGTGTACCTGCCTGTGCGGTGTTTCACGAAAGACGGTTTGACGGTAAAAGTGAGGAATGCCTTCGCGAACCCAGGTATACTCTCGCACAGCAAAACTCATGATTTACCACGCTAAAGTTGGATGAGAAACCACCTGTAACCGTCCTGGCAGTGAGACTTTTTGATGGTGTCGAAACTAGAGTAAAAGCTGCGGAAATAGCAGGAAGACTGAGAAAGGGAGAGATTGAGAATTACGAAGGCAGAAAGTAACATTTGCCTGCAGGTTTTTGTATAAGCGAGGGCGAAAAGGCTCACTTGTAACACTAAGAAAAAAATCCAAGAGAGATTTATTCTCGGCTGTTCTTCCATCTTATCTTCGAGGCAGGACCGTGATTTTTCTCTATTCCGCACAAACCTATGCAAACACGCACACACGTACGTAAATGCATAATAGAATGTATAAAGGGAAATGTGTTCAATATATCTACACTGCTAAAAAAACAATTAATTTAAATAGGATCTATTTAAATAAAATAGGTTTATTTCCTTGTCTCACGGCCTACTACGATCCAAATTGTTTCAAATGTATTTTTCTAAATTTGTTTCAGCTGTTTTTTTGATAATATAAAAAATATATTCAATTCAAATTAATAAAGATTCGATTCGAATGACTTTTTATTTGTTTGAAGATACACTGCAAATCCAAAGATACTAGATGCATAGAATATTTCATAAATCCAAAATAAAATGGAATACTCAATTTACAGTTCTACCACAATGATTTTGTATCATGATTCGTCATTCCCTGGCTTTCTGAAATGATTTTAGTTGAAGAAAATATTTCGCCTACATATACAATCGAACCTACAATATGTCTATCTATAGCTACGCGCGCTCCCGTACGCTACCGAGTGTTTGTAGCGTCTCTCAAGTAGACGTAGATATGGCATAAGCGACCAAGTGAGTTCTTAAAATTATTTGTTTTATCACAATATCTATATAAATTAGTTTATATCATTGTGATACTAAGAGAGTTTTATCGAATGGCATACTCAATATTTTTCAAACATAACCTATATATATATATTTTCTCCCCCCTCTACCCCTATCCCCCTTCGATGTGTGGGTTGCAGCATAGACAGACCACTGATTCGCTCGAACAGATAAATGTTTAACGCCACGAAAGTGCTATTGAATAAAAATTTCAAAACATTAAATACGTACGTTCAGTGGATCCATATAAATTGTTTTTTAAACATATGAAACTCAATCACAGATTTATTAGGAAAAAATAAAATATTAAATTATTAGAGGATATTAAATAGATCTTGATATGAATAAATAAATGCGGTTAAAATAAATAACTCTAATAATGGAATGTAATAGGAAAAAAAGGATTGCACGAAAAATATAGTTAATTCGAATAAAAATAAATAAAATGGACCGTTCAGTGTGATCACCCCCTGATAGTGGATGGAGAGAAGTCGTTCGGGTCTGGGAATTATCATGATAGGATTGCAAACGCGATTGAAACAATTCCGAAAACAGAAAGTGCAATCGTTTAGAAGAGCCAAATATCAAGGCGGTTCATTAAATCTATTAATACAACTAAATTATAGACATTTCTGGGAGCGTTGAAATTTATGGAAAGTCATCAAAAGTTTCGAGTGATTCGAAATTATTCATGCACATTGCAGTTTTTGAGAAAAATTCTGGCAGCTCAGATAATCTATTCTTCCCGATACATCCACAAGCTGTATTGTGTACAAGCTGGCAAGGGTACTAACGAAATTTCCTATTAGAAAAAAAAGATCATCATCAATGCCACGTTTGCACCCGTACATATGCTGATGTAGAATGACAAATGGCGAAAAGACACGGAGCAGCGATTGCCGGTTGTGCGTAAAATCCTACCGATAGCAGTGTGGATTTATACTAATGGAATCGAAAGTCTCCGCGGCACAAGAGAATCACGTAGCACTTGGTTTCAATATCACCTCTCTCCCTCTCTCAGTCTCGTTTTAGTTATTGGACCTCAATATTTTTTGTTGAACATAATGTAATATTCATCCTAGCAAGGAATCGTTTACGCGTTTGTCAAATACTGCAATGCCTAAATGTGCTCCGTTGTCCCTGTTTGACGTTAGTAAGCCGCCTACTGGGTTACTTACTAAGTGGCCAAGTGCTTAAGCAATGAACTTCGAAGTAGAACAACAGAGCGAAATTCGCGGTTTAAAAATATCAAAAGATCACAGGGTTTACTTGCCGGCGATTAGCGAAAATTCAAGGATACTCTTACGGAAGAGATTAGGAGAGGTAAGAACGAGGATCAGTATAGATATAGGAGATAGGAATATATCAGTATAGATCAGTGTGCGAGCAGTGTAGTTCTATCACGACTGAAGCTCGTCTGTCGAAGAAGCTGGGGTCTTGGACCAGTTGAGACTAGCTCGAGTTCTGGGTTTTAATTCTGGTTGTCCAATAGGAAGTTGCTGAAACTAATCGACTGTCATTTTCAAACACGTGCACAAACTCAGAAAAGCGAAATTGCTTTAAATAGAGGAAACTCTGCAGTTTTAAACGCACATAAATAAAACCCAGTCAAATATTTTTTATGTCAATTTATAACATCTTATAAAAATAACGAAAAAGTACAGTGATTAATGATAGATATTTTCGAAGTGCGAACCATTAGATTGTGCACAAAAATCAATTCTCTTTTGAACACTGTGAAAAACTGTGTCCAACATATCGTTCGTAATGCCGCGAACCACTTCCTGGCTGGCCGCGATCAGTTCTTCTACTGTGCTGGGGTTTTTAGCGTAACAATGATCTTTAATGTAACCCCACAAGAAAAAATCACAAGGGTTCAGGTCCGATGAGTACCATTCTAGTCCGCCTTGAGCAAAATTAGGGTACCCCAGACCGATTACTCGAGTCCCATATACGCAATGAATAGCTTCAAACACCTCATGAGTCCGGTGCGGCGTCGCTCCATCTTGCATGAAGTAAACATTTTTAACCAGTCCCCTCTTTTTTGCATAAGGGAAGAATTTCGTTTCCAAAAGCTGTTTGTAACTCTCTCCTATTACCGTAGATTCCAAGAATTGCAAATAAATTCCTTTTACTGAAATCGCTGCCCATGCCGTTACTTTCTGTGGATGAAGGGACTTCGCTAGCGATATGTTGGGATTTTCCGTTCCCCAAAACCGGTAATTTTGCTTGTTTACATACCCATTCATCCAAAAATGTGCTTCATCGGAATAAATAATCAATTTCTCATTAAGTTCTTCGGCTTCAAACATTCCCGTAATAGTGTTACAATATTCGATGCGTTTCGTCATGGCATGTTCAGTTAACAATTGATGAGTGCTTATTTTATACGGATGAAACTTTAAAAAATATTTCAAAATATTGTGTAATGATGATTTGGTTATTATTAATGCTTGAGCAGCTTTCCGAATCGAATCATTTGGATTTTGTTTGAAATAATTCTCAACTTCGTTGATTTTCTCTGGTGTAGTCACCGTAACAGATGGACCTGGCACTCGTGTCTACGGTCCTGGAGTGTACCATACTTCACGAAGTTATCGATTATCCTCCAAAAATTAACGTAAAATTACTTCAATGCAGTTTCATTGAATTGAAACACAAGTTGTGTGATAAATGAATATGAATAAATATTAAATTCTTACATTTTCAGAGTTTTTTCGCTGGCAACTCTATGAGTTCCAAACTTAGTATGAAACCCTCTATACGCATTACTATAAATTTTTCCCCTCGAAAAGAAGCACTCAATAAGATATACTTTTTCTTCCGTGGTGAGCTCACTCATTTTGACGCGCGCGTACTTGCTTCAACTACGGCTGGAATAAAACTGCGGGGCCTCAGGTATGCGCCTTAGAAAAAGGGACCCCTATTGAATTCATGGAGGGAAGAGACTCTTATTTAGTTTTAGCAACTTCTTATTGGTCACCCTGTAAATACGTCTCGACTGGCAGTTCTGATTGTTCACTAGACACTCGGGATTTTCACGTAACCCCTGGAACTGACGGAAAAAATGTTAAAATCGATAGTAAAAAAAGGTCTCCTGCTTTTAGCCCAGACGGGTTATATGATATTTGCTTAAAAAATGCATCTACGTAGATAAAAAACTTCGAATCCTTTTTTAGGTGACATCCAAATAGTGCATATTTCCAGATTATACGAAAAACAGCTTATATCCGCTTTGTACTCAAAGTTAAGCCACCAAAGTGACCGTCTAAAACGCGCCGCATTACAATTTTATCATCTATTTTTAAATTGTTCGAAACAATGATTAAAGAATAGATTATGAATGATTAGTGATAATGTAGTTGATGGTAGGAAATCTGGTTTTTACTGGGTAGCCCGCGCACATGGGTCTCCTGAGACATAGTGATGAGGTAAGATGTGCCGCAAACAGAGGAAAGTTGGCAAACCTTATGCTTTTTTTTGATTTTAGTAAAGCCTTTGATACCGTTTCTTATCGACATTTCATAATGAAACTTAAGCTCCGTAACTTCTGAGGTTCCGTACCATATCGGTACGGAACCGCATTCACCCCATTCACTTATATCGTATGTGACGCTTTCAGGCGGTGATGAGACGAAATAGATACTTGTTCGAAGTGATTGTTGATGACCATGGGTGTTTCCAAGCGTCAGTTGACGGTGAAATTATAACGGCCTAATCTACTACAAGATGCTTCATTCTGGTCAGATCGTTACTTCTCAGCTCTACCAAAAACAGCTGATCCACGTGAGTAATGCACTTGAAAAAAAAGACAGGTGGTGGATGGACGCGGGAATAACAGAGGGAGAAGGACGGTGATACTGCTGCAAGATCGCGCCGGCCCCACACGGTAAAACAAGATCGTGGAAACTATCCAAAAATTGTGCTGGAAAATCGTCCCTCATGCGGCCGATTACACAGGCATGGGCCTACCGGATCAGTACCTTTTTCGATTTCTACAATATTATCTGGCTGATTCCCAGTTCAAGTCAATTCAATGGGTAAAAAAAGCCTCGATGAATTCGTCACATCAAAACCAATTTTTCCAATTTGGAAACCTCTTTTTCCAATCTGGAACAGGAAAAATTACCTGATAAGGGATATCACTTAGATGTCCGTCTTCGATTTCGTTGAAACGGATATGCGATAAAACATTGAACACTATTAGACACGACTTTTTCATTGGCGGAAAAATGGTCTGAAGAGGGGGGCAATCCTTAAAGAAAGACGTGTCGTGGGGTGATTACCGTTTCACCCACAAGCAGTCCACCGAGATGGGTAGACTGCTTGTCAGTCCAACGATCCATCCATTCAGATGAATGAAACAAAAAGCAAAATTCTTCTGATATAAAGCGATGCGTAATTCACTATAGAACTATTGAGACTCAAAATAAATTAAGGGGGTCATGCCTTGTTTGAGGGGTGCTTTCCCCCCTTTAAACTGTTCGTCCACTGATAAAAAAATACGCGTCCAATAGTTTTCAATGCTTTATCACATATGTGAGTTTCAAGAAAATCGAAAACCAAGACGTACGTAATATCCCTTCGAAAGATAGAAAAATATATATATATAATGAAGGAGATTCTTCAAACTTATAGTTTCTGCTAATAAATGTTGAGAAAATTACTTTATACTCATCAGACAACTACTTTGTACACCTAATGATAATTACCAGCAAGTATATTTAGCATGCTACATTTACGCTCGATAGTGTAATTCTGATGCTGCACCCGAAATATCGGAGCGAGTTCTAATATTGCATCACCGAATAAGGATTGTGTAAGTTATTTTTTTCGAATAGGTACTCACGCATTAATGCTATTGACTGCATGCATCTTCACAATAGAAAATATACCCACAATTTTGGTTTCTTTAGAAGCATATTACTGATATTGATTAATATTGTAGAGTAAGTAGACTTTCGAAGCACTATAGGGGTATATCAAGATTATCGATTTTACAATGCCCATATCCGTCATGACCTGTCTTCCTACTGCCTCCGGGCGAGTAATCTTGAATTTCGGTAACCGACCGTCCATTTTGTATCCCCTTCTAGCACGCTCCAGGGTTTATTTAAGCCATCCCCCTTATCTCCTTCATTCACCATCGCACGATGCCATGCACCTTTGGATAGGCAGGCAGACGAAAAGGCGGTGAGGAAGAGTGAAAGGTAGTTCGTCGTCCACGAGATAAAAGCCCCACTGTTCAAATCCCGACCCTCTACAATGCAGCCGGAGACAGAAACGCGGGAGCGTGTTTCATCGATGCTCTACTGAATCCAAGGGATTGGTTCGGCTTTGCCTCAAATAGCAATAACTTTTTTTAACGCGAAGCTGCATGAGGCCGCACCAGAAGGATGCAATTCAGAATATTTTCAAAGCAGATGACAGTCGATCATGCCCTTTCGTTTCTCGATAGACAGTATGCATGTTGTCATCAATAGGGAGCCCTCCAACTTCATTTCAGTAACGCGTACTAAGTCAACATTATTTTACGTACTGAGTTTTTTATTGGAAAAAATACTGTCGTACCATTCTGAGATGAGGCCAGAGGCAACCACTTTCCTTATATGGTTCTTTTTATAATTTTTGCAGCAATCGCAAAAGTAAGGAAACTATCTTAAAAGCCGAAGTAATTAAATAAGGTCAACTAACTAACTAACTTTTTCCCTCCCTCCCTGCCCCTCCCACTCTCTCTTTCTTTCTTCCTTTATCCACTTGCATCGCATGCGTTATGTCCTCCCCGCGTTTTGCGTGAGTCTTTGTAATGAGTTGTCTATCTTTTGGGTTAAGACCTATTGTTAGTAGACCTTCACAGAGGCGGGTGTGAGGTTGATGTGTACAGCAGCATGTTGCCTACAGCTAGTTGCATGTTGATGGGATTTCTGCTGCCCTTTTTATGGATCCCTTGTTGATAGGTATGAAGATCCAAGTTCGCTATGTAGGGTGATGACTACAAAGGTGATGACACAAAGAAATTCCACAAAGTTCACATTTCTTGTAACGAAGTTCTAACGAATATGATAGCTACAGGTCTTGCGTTGATAGAATAACGATCAACTTCTCTTCTCCTCGCCGAAGGGGGCTACTGCACAACACCTTTCATACATGGACATTTAATACCTTGGTCACATGGAGACCAAACAATTTGGTCTCCCTGTAATGCCTTTTGATCTCCCTGAATATCAATATTTGGTGTCATAGAGGTTTCCTTAATATTAAAATGTGGTATAGGATGACTTATCGGTGTTTTGATAAGTGACGAGTGTTGAATTTTTAATCTTCAGAGCTCTATTCAGTACTAACCAGTTTTCGATGGAATTGTATTCTAAATCGGTATCGGTAAAAGAGCTGGCCACGGCGTGTTCGAAACAGTATTTCTCTATTATAGTTCATAGTCGCTCGAATTTGAATAATCATAAACGTGATAGTGGGGGCAGAGTCAGACAAAGAAAGAGAGAGAGAGAGAGAGAGAGAGAGAATGTTGCATTTTTGATTCGATGGAGTTCAATTAAACGGATCGGTATGTTTTTTTCTGTATCGTGAAAAAGGAGCTTGAAACGAGTTCAACGGCCTATATCATTAGGTCATTGAAGGTCATAGAAAATACAGTAAGGCAATAATACTTACAGTTTCGGTAGTAAATAAAATTACTACGTTTATAGTAAGTGTTCGAAATGACGACATTGTACTCGACAACGGATACATTGTACTCGATTGACCGATTTATAGATACTAATCTTATCATGTTTATCTTATCCTGCAAGCTTATTAAAGTGTCCTTGAAACAGTGTTTATTTTCAGTGAAGTAAACTGTAAGTATTATCGCCTTTCTGTACTTTCTGTACCTGCCGAACAAATGTGTAAACGTAGATAATAACGTACGCATTGATATTAATGGTTGTCATTTCGAACACTTACTATAAACGTAGTAATTTTATTTACTATCGAAAGTATAAGTAGTATCGCCTTTCTGTACTCACTATGACCTTCTATAACCTCATGTTATAGGTCGTTGAACTCGCTTGAAGCTCCTCTTTCATGATACAGAAAAAAAACATACCAATCCATTTAAAAAAGTGGAGTTGACCTTCAAATGTCCGATGTACTTCCACCTGCAAAAAAACTATTATCGTTATCGGATGGCCCCTTTCATACTATGCAATTTCATACCAGCAAATATTTCTGTGAACCTTATAGTTTCGAAGATATCCAAGGTGCTAATAGTTATTGATCTACCCTGTATATGCAAAGAATTGATCAGACCATACGCCGAATGAAGCGTATTGTAAACATACCTAGATAATCGGAATAAAACATAGAAGCAAGCATGGTGTGCCTACTTATCTCGAATGCAGTTCCAGATAATTACACTAACGATTTTAATTTGAATTATACAAGCATTCTTGCATCTCTTGCTGTAAGGATTTCATTTTCATTGTATGCCTGCATTTTTGGAGGAATCAATTCAAAACTATAAAGCTTCATTGTAATATTCTGGTAAGTGTACCAATCCATCAGAAAAAAAAATTTTACATTGTGCCCCACTTTTCCGTACGTACAAGTATGTACCCGAACGAAAGTTTCTCAGACGAGTATACGAGAAGGTGAGAGTGGAATGGCTCAAGGAACGACGCTCAACGCAAATTCTGATATGAAATTTTGCGCAAGAACACGTATCTTTGTATACTCTCCATTGAAGCGCGGGAAGGTAAACGCGCTAAGCATCTGCAACAGGGCTTAAAAAGCCCCTCGTACCTCGTTATACTTCGTGTATATTATCAACGAGCTTCCAAGTTGGTGTACTCACAGCGCGTGATCAATCTCATGGGAAAATTTAAATATATATATATATATATGTATATATATTTATAGGATGTTCCATTGGAAGTAAAACAACGACATATCTCAGAAACGGTTTAGCCGAATGAAAAAAGTTATACAACAGTTATAGGGATTTAAGAAGTGAATATGATGGATAAAAAAACCAGAGAACTCGATTCTCTACACACAGTGGTCCAACCGCTATGTACTTCTGGCTCCTAATAACACGCACGTATAGGCAAAGTTGGAGGGTGGTTTCCAGTTAAAAAAACACGAAAGTCACGAACCACAACTTCAACCACGCGTAGATACACCTTTGTTCAGATTCTCAAAGACATGAGCAATGTCTAATGGAGTGGATAAACCAGACGAAGTTGTCAAGTTACAAGTGCCATTGTAGGTTGGTTCTAGCAATTTCAAAGCTAGGAAATGTTCAGCTTGAAGGTAGGAAATATTCAGCTTTGAAGCTAGGAAAAGGTCAAATGTTTGTCTTTAATCCGATTACACATGGGTAATTAAAAATGCGAGGCTGCATTGACAAAAAATAATAGTGCTGATCATGTGACATTGAAGTCTTCATCAGTACGGTTGAAAATACGACCTACATATTTCCCGCTGGTAACCTAGCAACGGTTTTTCTAAAAAATGTTCGCCTTACAGTATCAGATCGAAAAAATGTTTAGACAACACTAGTATTTCGAGAGAAAAATATGGTGGTTATATGCTCACCTATGCCCGTAGAGGCATCAAGGTTGTATGAAGGTCGCCTTTAGTTTTCGAATGGAACCCCATATATTTGAGCACGCATATTTATAGCCAGAAGATAAATCCAAGGAACTGTTTGCAATTTGTCTAGCTTCAGAATTGCCGGAGTTCTGAAGCTGGAAATGTCGAAAAATGTTCATGATAGACTTGTCAACCTGGACTGGAAAGCCCTCGACTCGTAACCCTCGCATATTCACGCGGCATTCATAGTGGGAGTGCCGATTACCGGCACGTTCTACGTGATCCTCTTTCATCCGCGCCCATGTGATAATGGGGGTATCGATTATGTCTATCGTGTTCAAGCAAGCGCGGATGAGACGCGCCCGCTGATCCTATAAAAGGAAGGAAGTGAAATTTATTTAACTGTTACGGCCTGACGATAATGTGATTTTTTTAACCATCAGAGAATGTTGCTTCAATTCCACCGATATTGACTTCCGGATTGGAGTTGTTCGAGTTGTTCTTCTATTTCACGAATAGAACGACGCGTTATAAATGTTTAGCTATGCCGTGATATATTTCGGCGAATGGGATCAGTTGCGAATGAAAATAATATTCGTACCATTGTTGGCGTCAAGTATGATGCTCAATGATCGTCATCTTAGTTTTCGACAGGAACGAACGGTTTATAGTTTAGTACTGTATTCGGTTCATATAGTTGCGAACTAACGGTTTGTAATTACAGATCAACCGCGAATCGGACTCTGGGCAATTCGATACTATTGGTATCATACAACGCTTGTCGAGGCTTTAAGTGATGCGAGGAAGGAACATACACAAGGCTTATTTAGTCTATTTGTGATTTATCATATTCACAACCAAGCAATTTTTTTAGGCCGTGTTCTTTAGCGACGCAGCAACTGTCCATAACAATCGGGGCATTAATCCCCATAATTTGCATTACTGATGAGCGAAAGATCCGTGATGGGTACGTGAGGTAGGTTGATCGCCAACGTCGGAGGGGGTGTAAACGTGCGGTGTATTCTTAAGACGTGGCTTATTGGTCCTTTTTTCTGCGCGGACCATTAACCGCCCGCAGATACTTGGAATCTCTCCAGAATGAATTACTGCAGCTGCTGATAGTTTTCGACTTGGATGCCAGGCATAGGAAGAGGTTCGAGCCCAATGGCGCACTATCGTATTTTCCTGTAGCCGCCAGAACGCGCGTAAATTTCGGGTTGCTAAATTGATGGGTCAGTCAATGCCGTTTAATTGCGTTGCCTCTTAAGTCGCTCGATCTTACCTATAAAATGTTTCATGGGGACTCCTTAACTTTGACTGCACACAGGTACATGGCGTGCGTGCACGCATGCACGTACAGACACACACACAAATATAGACATGACGTGTACATCTGATACTGCAGTTTCCACGAATGGTGGCAAGCCTATTGTGCAGAAACGTCGACCTTTGCAGCTGGATAACTCAATAATTCGCAACCAGATCTTTGAGTTTTTTTTTTCAACGCGAATATTATTACCCGCGCCTGAGAAGGTGGGATTGTCTTTCAAGAATTGAATATGACCATCAAACGATCTCGTAGGCACTATCGGTAAAGGTAAAATATGACCATCATATTACCCCTCCATTTTAAGTGCAGGGCCTACTTTAGGCCCATTGCATTTTTTTCTAGACAAGGATCCACATTGTTTTTATAGCGGAATCGTGTTTTACCGGAGAAAGCAATTCAGTTTCGTGTTGACAATTTCTCTCTTTAGATCCTCCAACAGGTCAAAAACATCGAAAAATTTGTGTTCCATAACACATTACGAAATTCCGATTTTGTGCCTTGATATCGATTGTGTGTAAGGTTTGTGAAAACAATGTATACTTTCAGATCGAGTAAATTATGCTACACAGTTAGTTCCATTTTGAATTATATAGCGAATTATTAATTAAGAATTAAGATGTACCATAACAAGTTTCCTACGACACTTTCGAAAGGAAATCTGCAGCGTCTATTGTGTTGGGTAGCATCCGAAGGGATGCTGATTCGGACTTTGGGTTCAATAAGTACGATATTTACAGCAGTATTGGAGCAACGAGCACTTCTGTAGTGTATTTATCGACAAGAGTGCGACTTTATAGAGGTTTTAAATATTGAAATGAATCAGAGATGTGTGCGGCCGTGTGGATGACAAGATGGTCTTTGAGGATTCGGCTTCGATCCGTCGAAGCCGGATCGAAGCTTTTTAAATATTGGTTCTTCTAAATGGAAAAAAATTATCCCCGGTGGCAGGGGTATCCGAGGCCCCTTGAAGAACATATTTGTTTTGAAATCTGTAAGAATGATGTCGTTTGTAATTGTAATTAGATCAACACAATTACAGGAGGCCAAGAATGATGGCCAAGAATGAAGGCCAAGAATGATGTCGTTTGCCATTGTAATTAGATCAACACAATTACAGGAGGCCAGCGTTCACCTATCCCTAAAGGTTTTTTAATTGAGAGAACCCTAATGCGAGCACTATTCGGCTCATTTAACGAAAATCTGGATGCGGACAATGGACTTGCTAGCGACTGCGACGGAATTTCGCAACCCGTTATCAAGTCGATGCTGATATCGCCGCTGTACTGACGATGGTACACATTGATCTCTAGATCAGTCTTCAATAGATTAGACGCCGAACGTGAGTTGTGATGCCCCAATCAGCAGCCTCGTGTATTTTGCAAGCTTCACGGTCACCCAATTTGCAGATGTCCAAGCGCTATCTGATCCGAGAATAGTAAAGTAGGTTGTATTTTGTTAGTAGGCAGTCTATAAAAATCCGACAGAAACCTCATTTTCTTAACCTGTGCTAATTTGTCCACTTTTTACCCTAACACGTTCCGAAACTATCTAGCATCCATTTATGAGCGATTTTACCTCCCCGGATTTTTTTCGTATGAGTTTCCGAACATGTCGGCTACCACCAACGGCTGACAAAAAGAGCTGACGTGAGGAACGACACCATCATTATGGGCAGAAGAGTTTGTGCACTTACTCTTCAAAATACAGTAGTGCAATTTAAGAGGTGCATTTGACTTTGTATCGATCAGAATGCTAACAACTTTCAGCAGTTACCATGACGCACGCAATGGAAGAAAAGTTAAGAGAACAAAAATTATCGCTGAAATGACTAAGGCGAATACACACGTCTACATCTGACAATGAGAGGATTTTGAGTAAACGAATACTCCGTGTAATAGCGCCCACATGCACGAATACATATACAAACACACACATAAAGAATAAATCCGTCGCTGCAACCTCCACATAGTACACCTTGAACAATGCTAATGCAGGGTGTAGGACGTCAGCAGCACATCTCGAGTTCGCATGGGGTTTTAGATTCAGGTCGATCTCTGCATTGTGTATGATCATCAAATGAGGTGTTCGTTTACTTACGCTAATTTGCAAACATCTGTTGTTCTCCGGAATTCAAAGGGTGGATTGTCGTAAACTCCAGACAGGCAATTCGGGATCTTTGGCAGTGGTTAGTTGAAACTCGAATTCGTTAATTTAGGAAATACATTTATCAACTGGATTCGTCTTTGTTTTGATACAGACATGCCGGTTGTGCCCTAGGACCAAACGCTCTAGAAGTCATCCATGAAGTGACTCTTTCAAGTAAGAGTCTCCTAATTGGCGACTCGGTTTGTCGTAATTTATTCTAAATTATGCATCCTACGCTACTTGGTCAGGTCATGTGTCGCCAGAATGACGTTTTCGGAATTTGCATCGTGGAGAATGTATCGTATCTTCACGAGGAGGTATTAATCGGTTCGCAATGCCATTTTACAGTTGCGTTCTTGATTAATCGAGCTTTTCAACGATACAATGCGCAAATCTCCTAATATAACACATTTATACATATGCAGCAGTTCGATAACTTCGGTGTTTCTTAGCGAGAGATATACTTGTATTACTTTCGAATTAAAATTAACTTTTTTCTTTTTTTTATAGAAAAGACTATGCTCCTCTATTTAAAATAAAAAAAATATTTATGGGATATCTCATATGCGCGGACCAAAAAAAGAAACTGACAATGTTTCGCAAAAAAAGTGTATGGTTTAATCTAATTCACTGTATAATTTAGGATGAAACATGATATACGGCATAGTCCACGCGTTCTTGAAGTATGTGAGGTATTCCA